>CM056392.1:18585290-18819721 GCA_029718625.1 Synaphobranchus kaupii | reverse complement strand
ACACACACACACAAACACACACACACCCGTTCATAAAAGCCCCAGTTAGCCCCATTGAACCCACCATCTCCCTTGGTATACTGCCACAATAATCATTTGAGCTATAGGAGACTACAGAGCAGGGTATTGCTAGTCAAGGAGGAGCAACTAGTGACAAGATGACACTGAATAAATTATTCAAAATTTTTTATTTGAATTATTTTCGAGTTCCAAACACTCTAAAATGTAAAAATAGACTTTCTTGTTACAACTCTGTCAGGAGAAACAAAGGCCCACACTGTTATGTCACATGGAGAAAGGCTACAAATTATACTATTAACAAGAAATATACCTATGTGCATACTCATCAACATGTAAATCCAAAAAAAGAAAAATACAGGTATATAGGATGAAGATGTGGATACATATTTTAGTGTACTAGTTCATTTTAATCTGAGGCACTACACACCTGCTATTTATTATATACTTTGGGTTTCCTGACTTAAGGCGCAGTCTTCTTTCATTCATTTTCATAGCAGAAATCATGTACTTGCTTTTTATTGGTGTCAAATATGAAAAATGCCTTATGATTAGTTCTTAAGCTCCTATGGCATTAAACTGTCGAGACATTCACTTGAACAACTTTGCCAACACGGTGGGCTATAAATAGATTGCAATTCTCTTACATGATATGATTGGTGCCAAGGTGAGGAAAAAATATGTATAATAATAATTTATAGGAACTGAGATCAAAGTCATAGTCTTCTGGTGTGGGAGCAGAGGCTCAAACCACTTAGCCACTGAAGCAGTAGCAATGCTTTATTTCTGCCTGACCATATAGAACACAATATAGACTGTGCTGTGGCAGTGTCAATACCAGCTGGGATAACTTGACCCTGTACTGTAAGCCAAGCCTCCTTACAAGTACAGCTGAACTAGTGCAACCACCAAGGTGGCGACCAAGCACAAGCTAATAGTCCCCAACCTCTCTCCTGACCACCTTTCCTTCAGGAGTGGAAAGGAATAGGTAACTGTGGGTCTGGATTAGTAACTCAGTCTCTAGCAGGACTAGACAAGGATTTTTAAGCGGTGCAGCCGCTTCTATACGTGACATGTGTGTCCGTCCGTCCGTCCGTCCATCCGTTCGTAGCATGAGATTTAAACCAATCAGGAGTCGCCTATACGTCACATGCCCGGCAATACAATAGTAGCTTGAGAAAAGCATGCCCAGCTTCAGACAGCTCTATCTCAAAAAATATACACGTCACAGCTTAGATATTCACACGGTAGGAATCCTGGGAACCAGATGCACATCTGTATATAATATGTCTTGTGTAGCTTAAAAACTGTAGTCGTGGTCACAAGTTAGAAAATGGGTTTGAAATTTAAATTACCAGCTGCCGCTAGAGTTGAGTTTTGAACATTCCACCATTTGTGTGAATGGGGAGCATGGTTTTCAAACAACACTGAATATTTTACAAACTAAAAATGTCACAGCTTAGATATTTACACTGTAGGAATCCTGGGAAACACATGAACATTTTGATACATATTATGTTTGTGTATCTTAAAAACTGTAGTCGTCGTCACAAGTTAGAAAATGGGTTTGAAATTGAAATAGCCAACTGCCGCTAGAGTTGAGTTTTGAACATTCCACCTGCTAGCAAGGTGAGTCGCCGTAGCAACCCCCCGAAGAAAAATCAATACAAAATCTACCACCAGTGTTCTGATGGACCCAGTCAGTTATGGAACGGCCCAACAATCCATGCACCCTCTTGTTGAGTTTGGAATTCCATTATTATTGTTCAAGTAATAACTGTAATCTTTCCTGTTTGTTATCAGAGTACTAACTGTCATATTTCCTGTTTCTTCTGAAATACCAATGGCTGTCCATTGTCCATCTTTCTATCTCTCTTTTACATGTTTGTTAAATGCAATGTCTGTAAGTATAGTAATTAATAAGCATAATGTAAAAATATCACCAAACCAGAGGCCATTGTTTTTGTACATGTAAACAACACACACATTTTCTATTGCATTTTTTAATATGATTGCTCAAAACCTGCACCGCTTACTTCACCACCTGGGTGTGATTTTTTTTTTTATCAACCAAATCAACATATTGACTATTTCCATACAGTGCTCTTAATTAATGATTTATTAAGTGCTATCCAGTTGACCACAGAAAAACAAGTGGAGACCTGAAATGAATAAAAATGCATTCAGTGATACAAATACAACATTGTAAAATATTTTTTTATCAAAATTAAAACATGACATTTACAGAATTAAAGTTCTGTATGTGCTGTTTGCGCGAAGCCTGACTCTAAACAATAGAACATAATTTTTTGGTCGCATGTAGAGTTCAACAAAATGTTGCTGGGTCTGAAATGTAAAAGCATAGAGTTCACTCAGACAGACGTTCTTGTCAAAGTTAGAGTTGTAGGCCACTACAGGCCACTAGGTGAGGATTTCCAAGCAGCATTTGGCCAAACACCATGACGGAGTTATCCCGAAGAAGCACAGCATGGAAATTTATACCAAAGTATGGGAAATGGGTGGCAGTGTAGCACAGTGGTTAAGGAACTGGGCTTGTAACCGAAAGGTTGCAGGTTCGATTCCCAGGTACGACACTGCCGTTGTACCCTTGAGCAAGGTACTTCACCTGCATTGCTTCAGTATATATCCAGCTGCATAAATGGATACTATGTATAAATGCAAAATGCTGTGTACGTCGCTCTGGATAAGAGCGTCTGCTAAATGCCTGTAATGTAATGTAATGTAATGTAATGGGAAATGTAGTTCACACTGAAGTGAAATAATGCGCCGTTGTCCGAATACCTTAAGCACATTTTTTTTTTAATTTGGGGAAACTTTGGTCACTTTCTTGGTCCTCTCTATAAAAGCAATGGGCTTCACCAGGCATTGGCCTTATGGTACCCATGCACTGCCTGTAGTGTCTTAGCCCCTGATCTGATTAATGGAGTTGATGAGGAGATGGAGCTCACTCCATGCCCCCCCCCCCCCCCCCCCCCCCCCCTCATTAGCACAGGGCATTTTCTGGCGGCTGCAGGTAATTCCCCTCATTATGTGTCAGTAGCAGGGTTTGCACTATGCAGAGGGTCCTACTTGATGGCTCTCTCAGGCTAATGAATATTCAAATGTTGCGTTGGTTTGCTTTGGAGGCTGCGCCTTCTGAGGCCTTGCCTGGATTTGTGCTTCCTCTTTTCCGTTCCGGGGTAGACCTGCGTTTTTGTGGTTGACCTTTCCGGGGACTTTTCTTTTTTTAACCCAGGCTTTCGACCGTAGTGTACCACTTCTCGCGTAAATCTAAACGATCCGGTTGCTCAATAAGGTATCCGGTCGAGCTGTTCTGAGATCAGTTTACATATAACAGTCAAGAAAAAAAGCACAAGGAACCTCAGGACCGCATTTTTGTGAAGAGTGAGCTGTGTCAGTTGGGCGTTTTATTGTGGTGTGTGTGTGTGTGTGTGTGTGTGTGTTTGTGTGCATGTGTGCCTGTGCTTGTGTACGCTAGTGAATGCATGGATGTGTGTGTATTTTACATGCTGATGATGATATTTAATTGACATGACAATGAATAACGTCGAGTGTAAGAAGGGGAGGACTCACTTCTGACCTGACTGCGCGCTACAGCATCAGTCCCCACATACTAAGCAGCAGACGATAAAATTAATGGACAGGTTTTGGTTTTGGTGAGCTCTCATTGTTTGAATGTCTGTGGCCAAGGATTTAGTGGCAGCCAAGAGGTTCATGTAGTGCTAATGGAGACAGTATCTATTAGCAGCTGTAAGTGAATTGGATGATAGATAAAAGCCCCTATCGAGCACAGTTGAGAAAAAGTGTCTTCTTTATAAGAGCCAGTGGTGGAACCTTCTGGGATGGGGTGAAGTGGAAGGCATTTGGTGTTCGGGCGTGTGGAAAACAAGTGTTAGCCTACCTGGGAAAGAGAACATTGACCAAAACTTTTTTTCTGAACAATACTCTGATCTCTCTCTCTCTCTCTCTCTCTCTCTGCATGCATGCGTGTGTGTGTGTGTGTGTGTGGTGTATGTGCGTGTGTGTATGCATGTGTTTTTGTGTGTACATTTGTATGTTTGTGCACATAGGTCCATCCATTCATGGATTTGTGATGTGTTTTTGTGTGCATTTTTGAGTATGTTTGTACAAGTATATATATATATATACGTTTTTGTATGTGTGCATGTGTGTATGCGTGTGTTTTTGTGTGTGCATTTGTATGTTTGTGTACATAGGTCCATTCATTCATGGATTTGTGATGTGATGTGTTTGTGTGTGTATTTGTGAGTATGTTTGTATATATATATATGTATGTGTGTGTGTGTGTGTGTGTGTGTGTGTGTGTGCGCGTGCATATGTGCGTATTTGGGGAGCGGATACCCTGCAGCCTCCTCTATGGGACCCCCTGAAGCATGTCCCCAGCCCTGATGGCTCCCCTGACAGCCTGCTGTAATAGCCTCTCAGTGCTGTGAAATTGCAGACGGGCGCCTTGCACCTGAGGGCTCGGCTGCACCCCCTCAGAGGAGACAAACAGCCTTTTAATCGGAGCACAAGAGGTGAAGGAGAGGGGTCCCGAGGAGGGCTACCAATCAGACATCCATCAAACTAACCTCTCCCAGAGGACCGCCCCATCTGAGCAGAGGGGAGCAAACCCGCTCTTCGCTCTCCCGTGCCCCTCGGTGTCCGTGCCACTGAGCTACGGGGTAGGAGGAAGGCCAGGCTGGAGAGGAGCGCTGCACAGTGACGTTCACCATGATACTTCCACCATCCTCTTCATCTTTTGTCTTCTTGCGCGACGATTATATTTGGGGAACCCCCTTGCACGGACCCCATCTGCTGACAGGCTATTCCGAAACAGCAGACAATACGCCGCCCGGCACTCAACATCTAAATGGGCGAGGATGTCAGATTGCCTTTCGTATTATTTCGAGTGTCTGAATTTCAGATTACTTCTACCTGGGTCTGTTTCCCTATGCTGCACCCGTATTCGGCTGCTTTCAACTGCCATCTTATCATCGCGTCCGTCTGTCCAAACATCCAATGGACTGACAAGATTTTCTAGCTCTCACCTTCTGTAGCCTTGCTTAAAGACAGTCACAAGGTAAATTTGTGTCATTGGTTTTATACTTGGTTGCTGTCTTGCCGCAAAGCTAAGCTCGTTACATTTTTTCCACCATATACAGATATGAAGCGAGCCAATTGTCTCGATTTGTTTGGTCCAGATTATACTACTTTGTGCTCATCCAGATGTCAGCCAGAGACTGTTTGCCAAGATTTCCCCCACCCTCTACATAAATTGCGAGGCATATTCTTGGGTCCAATAGAACTCCAGGCCTGTCAGTTTTGGGCAATACATTTCAAACTCATAACAAAACCCTATTTGATTTTAATATCTATTATTGCAATTTATATGTTGGTTCCTCTGGCCTCATTGATTTAATTTTCAGTACTGCCTTGTTAAACATGCTGCGCTTACGAATGGTGCTTGCGTGTATTCCTCATTGCATTTCAGATGCTGTTTACATTTCCTCCTTGGTGTTTTAGAGCTCGAACAGGTAATGTAACATGAGTAATTATGGTAGCATTTTGTGAATTATATTTTTAAAGATACATAAATTCGTACTACTACTCTATATACAGATACTAGTAGTATCTTATATAGATCCTACTAGCATCATTTTTTCCCCATCATAGTGTTTTATTATCTTCAGCCCAGATAAACAAATTGATTGTAAAATTTCTTGTGCATTATTTACAGACATTTTCCAGTCCAATGCTTCATGTCGGCTAGATGACTTTTGTTCTGCGACTGAAGTCTTGTCTTTAGTTATTTGCCTTTCTCGCCCATGCAGTTTTTTTCTTTTCGTTGTTTTACTTTCTTTTCTATCCTTTTTTTTCCTCATGTTCTATTCTATGGTCACAACACAGACAAGGTCGTCTGCTGCATTTTGTTAATGGCAGCCATGCTTTGGTATGCTCCTTCAGATCTGCGAATGCTGGCCTTGTAAGATTAGTCAAGGCTACTGTGATGAACAGGAAAAAAATGGGACTTATGCAGCAATGGCACCCAATGTGTGAATGCTCGCCTGTCGTTTTAGTGACGAGCTTTCCAAGCCTTTTTTTTCTTTCTTTCTTTTTTAAAAGAACAGTTTGTGACTATATACATACCTTACACAATGATTGAAACATTCAGCATTTCACATGGTCAAGTTTTAACTGGTAACGATCACTGTCCTTGAAAAGGCAACAATGAGCGCCAACTATAAAAGTCTCTCTGGGAAAAAGCCACGAAGACAAAAAGAGGGATGGGATTCAGCGTCTGTCCCGAGGGAGGTATCTAGTGTTGGTACTCACATTCGGCTCAGTACATTATGCTAGAGGAGACTGAGAAAATCCGCAGAGTATTTTGGTTTCAGAACCTTGGACAAGGCTTGAATCCTCACCTCAGTCCATGCCAAGATGGAATCAGCTGGAAGTAGAAAGTGTGATAAATAGGGAATACTATTCAACACAACGAAGTAAAGAAATACACAAATACTAGCGGCTCAGTGATCCAACTTCAAGAGGTGGGCCAGATGCGCGTTTTCCCACACATAGTAATTACGGATTAGTGCGTGTATAAAAATAGAACCTGTTTGTTTTGTTATTTTAACAGGACTGTTCAGAACATACGAGATATAGATTCAACCGCACAAAAACATATTCAGATCTTACAATCTGTATAGCCTACATCCTAATAGTACTCGCAATTATATTGAAAAGATATATATATATATATATATATATAAAACCACGAAACCGCTGTTATTACTGGAAAGACTGAGGTTTGGGTTAAGCTACCTGTTAAGATTTAAACGGTTTCACAAGATACAGCTCACATATGCATTTTATGAAAGGTCTTCTAATCGTTAAGTATTGTGGCAAGGCAGTCAAACATGAACCTATATTTCAAAATCTTTTTAGAATAACGTATCATAAGGAAAGTCAAGGATTCACTTCACACAGGGGGGAAATAAGTAATAGTCACGTTCAACGACAAGGGATAAAAGGGTGCAAGCAAGAGTAAACTTGCTGCGGCAGGGGTCTGCGCTTTGCCTAGGGGCTTCCCTTTTCAATCTGTACAACCTGAACGGCATCCCGCTGTTAGGGAAAATTGCTGCGTTTTATTATGTAGATTCACTACTTCACACCTTCGGGGCGGATAATGACGCCCAAGATTTCAATATCAACAGAAAAAAACTATTTGCTTTAGTGTTGAACCGCTAAAGTTAATAATAATAATAATAATAATAATAATAATAACAACAACCAGAAGAAGTAGAAGAAGAGCGATAATAACAGTTAGGCCTATATCAACAAATAAATATGAGAAACGTGTCAGAATTTGAAAACTGGCTGATATCGCCTAAGCAAATATCCGTAATGACTTCAGATCAGTAGCCTACAATTTTAATAGCATATAATAATAATATAGGCCCGCACAGAACCCGAAATGTTCGGTTTAGATAATTTATTTCTCCTTGTTCGGTTCTGTCCCAAAAAGTTGCCGGGGAACTCAATCAGCTCAGGAGCGTAAATCAAAAGCTAATCTAACTTCTGGGACAAGGCCGTTCACGGGGCGATAATGGAGCTTCAGAAATTATAATTACACATGTAGGTGTATGTGTAATAAGTAAACCCTTGGGAGCGATGCAGTCGAGAGAAGTTTCATTTAAATATGCTAAATGAAACTCATTTTTGAATTACTGAACATTTATTGTAGGCTACATGTTCGTTGAAAATAGCCTAAACGAGAATATAACAACATAAAAAATAAATAAATAACTAAATAAATACCTACTTGTTAAAATGCAAGAACTGACGCTTTTAGTAGGCTATAGGCTAATGTAGGCCTAATATGCGCGTTCATACTGTCTGCGACCATATCACCTAGTAGGCCTACTGAATAAGTGAGTCCAACGTGAAATTACACAATATAGTTATGCATAGCTACATTCATTTAATTGTTACATTATTAACAGATGTTGGCTACGCTGTCTTCAACTCACCATATTGACGCTTTGTTGAAGTGTTAGGTTTTCGAGGTATAGGCTTAGGCTTACAGACATAGATTCAATACATGTTATATTTCCAAGTGTGTGTGAGCGCGCGTGCGTGCGTGTGTGTGTGTGTGTGTGTGAGAGAGAGAGAGAGAGAGAGAGAGAGAGAGAGAGAGAGAGAGAGGGGAAGGGATGAGAGAGAGGAATACTAGATCTCATATAAAAATACAGTGACTTGAAAAATTATTGTATTTGATTCACTCATTAACAGACACACGGAAAAAAAAAAAAATTCTCAAAACGTCTTACATTTTTTGTTAGCTTCACATTCTTCAGAATGCTCTTTCTCTTCATTATTTTCTACCCATCTTCTATTAAATGTCAAATTTCGCAATATATGTTTGCATTTTACAGCTGTTTTATTTTTCATGTATAGTATATTTCTGTAGTGATAGGCTAATTATGATTATGATATCAAAAATTCTGTAAATAATAGGCTTGGACATATTACACAAATCCGAACGGTCTTAAATAGTTAGTTAAACAGTTATAATAATAATAATAATAATAATAATAATAATAATAATAATAATAATTATTATTATTATTATTATTATTATTAGTAGTAGTAGTAGTAGTACTAGCTTATTGTTATTAGCCTACTATTATTATTATTACTATTATTATTTTGTTATTGTTGTAATAATTTCAGATTTTTAGGACAAATGTATCTGATCATACAAAATTATATTCGAAATCAAGGCATAGGCCTGCTAAAATGGTAGATATCTGATTCCTTCCACAATGTCCAGGCTACTTCCGGACCTAGCATGTTTACGATCAAATTATATTATGAGCAATGCAGACATTTGCTTCCATTAAGGATAGCCTACCGATATAAATGCTTTTTTGTGTTAAAAACCTCCTTCCTGACGCGCTAAACTTTTTCGTCTAGCTCACCCTACTTCACCTCTTGTGTGTTCCAACTCCAGGGCACACTAGATCAGGTCTGTAAAGCTGTAAAGCACGCAATGAAATGACGAGCTAAATATTTAAATCCCCCTGCTTTGTGGCTACTTTGTCAAGCCGCTTGTAGATCCCTCCCATTCTATTTCGTAAAGAGAGTCCCAGCGTCTTAATTCGGTGCATTTCCCTGTAAATACTGCATGACAAAAAGCGTGTGAGCTGACAGTGAACCCCCCCCCCCCCCCCCCCTCACCACCCCCTTGCCAAAATAAAACGTTTTGCTCGCCCAACAGCCTGCGAAGATAACTACAAAAAAGCATAGCGCCAATTAATAGATAACGGAATATATAAAATGGTAATTGTAGCCTATTGCCATGTAATTATATTAATAATACTCATACAAGTAATATAAATAACATAATTTTAATCTCATTGAAATGTTTTTAGCATTATTATTATTATTATTATTATTATTATTATTATTATTATTATTATTATTATGTAATTAATCCAGTTCAAAAGAAAAGTTGACACATTTGCAATTAAACTGTAGTTAATAGTTTGGTCGTTAAATATTGTAAATATTAAATTATATGGCCTAGTTTATTTTAAGGTTATCTGCTGCATCCACCAAGAAACAATCAAATCTGTTTTCTTTTTCTCGTGTTACTGACAAATAACTTGCATTTATCGCAGATATTAGACCTGAAATCTCAATAAATGGCCCTTGAATGTAAGCCTAAATAAACAATCTGACATCTTCAGGCATGAACAATAACTAGCCTGCTCTGGGACTTTTTGTGGTGTTGGTTATCTTATAGTTTTACATAAACACAATAAAGACAACTTAGTCTATTTATGTGCTTTGATGTCTACTGTGCCTATATAGGTAAAAATGTCCCCATTCCCAAACACTGTAAAGTGTTTGTTTCTAGCACCATAAACCCGGAGCAAAATTTCGCTGGGAAATACATTAATGTGTCCCCATGACGACTCCATCCTGATTGGCTGTTCATACTGAACCGCAACCGCTGACGTCACTAAATGTGAATATGGATCCGCGAATTACCTCAAACTGGGTGCACAGCGATACGAATGGTGACGACGTGAGTTGAGGTGAAAAAAGTAAGTCGTATACTAACAAGAATAAGATAGGGCTAAAGAAGGAGGAATGTGAAGTAAAATATAAAACCATTTATGCTCACGCCAGCAGACCAGAACATCTATGTGATTCATCTTCACGGACCACCATGTTATCTCCCCTTTCTCAGTCCTGGAGGATTGGGGGATGACGGGTACAGCGAGAAAGCGGTAGCACCTCGGGTTATCAATTTGAGTTGTGAGCTGTGGGAGGAGGTCAAGCACTTTCTACATACGCCGGAGACACAGTAAAGCGGGGATTTACTTTGCCTTGGTTTTCTGAAAGGAGTCAAGACGTTGTTCTTCGCAAACTCGTGTAGCCACGGTCTGGCCGGGGGTACCCACTCAGGAAGGTTGGCACTGGTTCTCCTCCTGCACAGCAGTAGGATGATGCACTGTGCGGGGTGCGAACGGCCCATTCTGGATCGTTTCCTGCTCAACGTGTTGGACCGAGCCTGGCACGCCAAGTGCGTCCAGTGCTCTGAATGCAAGTGCAATTTAACGGAAAAATGTTTTTACAGGGACGGCAAGATCTATTGCAAAAATGATTTTTTCAGGTAAGCATGCAGATTTTCTTTGTATGAGCAAAGTAAAATAGCAATCGTTGAAAACTAAAGCCCTCTCTTGAGGACAGTTGTCTTTTCTGTTTTTTTCTTTCGCGGAACAGTCACAATAGGTAAAAAGGACGTTGCATGTAATAGCTTACATTTTGTGGCTTCCGATTGTGACACTTCCAAATTCACTCCGATTCAGTTATTTGCTAATTATGTAGGCTACACTTAAGAGAATGATTGATTGTCAGCAATAGTAGACACGGTGTTTAACCTATATTGCTGGCATTGCCCCTCCCTGTCCTTAGCTATAACTGTTTCCGTGGCGCGAAAATTATTTTGGCAGAATCTTTTCACCTATCAATTCTAAAAATCAGCCTTTTTAAGCTACAAAGCCCTTTCCGACGAATCGCATTAATTCAACAATGAAACCTGATCGGTCTCGCATGCTGCATGGATTGAGGCTCAAATTAAATGTGAGTGTACAGCATTGCGAAAAATGAATAAAAAAATAAAAAATAATATTATGCAATTGCAATATATTTTTAGATAAGTAAATCCATATTCCCCAGTGTAGACGTGCCAGATATGCTTAGATTTGCTAAATTATTAAGATTATATTGGTTGTTTGCCTTGGGTAATTGTATATTATCTATTTATGAATGACAGAATATTTTTAGCTTCAAACTGCACGAAGGCCAATAATGTCATAGGCTATTATGTTAAACACAATAAAGTTCTGAGATGCACACTATGCATAACTATAAAATTCGAATATATTCCAATAGTAGCCTAATAATAATAGGCCTAATAATAATAATAACAATACGTTTTATAATTATATATTTACCCACTGTATTCTTCTTTTTCTTCTTCTTCTTCTTCTTCTTCTTCTTCTTCTTCTTCTTCTTCTTCTTCTTCTTCTTCTTCTTATTATTATTATTATTATTGGTACAATATAAACATTGAATTGTTGTTAACAAAAATGATTAAAAAAATATTGGAATCTATTTCATGACACGCACGCATGCACACACACGTACGCATGCACGGACACACGCACGCACACACACACACACACACACACACACACACACACACACACACACACACACACACACACAAAGGTGCTCAGAAGAATTGAATGAATATATGAAGTTCTTCAAAAGTTCCTTATTTTTCGTGTAGTTTGGTCTTATCTTCAAGTTAATGGGTGAAAGCCATACTATTTTTAAACACCCATTTATTACACATATCCGTGTAAATGAGTTGTATTATTTATCATAATATTTACTTTTAAACTGAGGCAATATGACATTGTTGGACCGACCCCCGACAAGCACATACCTTTAAAAAAAATCTGTTGTGACGGTGTGTTATAATGTAATTTGTTGGACGATATTGAAGGGTTTGTGGATTTTAAATGCATTTGTCGCTCCCACAGTCAACTGTGATCACCACCAGGACACTCAGCAAGTTGTGAGTTTAAATAAGAAACCTTAATGAGATGAAACAATACGCAACCAAATGTTCCCATTTGTTGTGCAGGAGTTTAGCCCTTTCAAAAAATTCACCGGTGCATTTGAAAAGGCCAACGGACCAATACCGTTACAAAGAACCAATTTGCATTGCACGCTGATAATGTAAAACAACCAGGCACCCCATGAAATAAGGTGTTCACAACTGGGCCCTTAAATTAGTCGACCTCAATATCATTCAGGATTGGTAAAACTCCAACATAATATATATATATATATATATATATATATATATATATATATATATATATATATATATATATATATATATATATATATAGTTACTATTATGTACACCACGGAAACATGCACAGACAGACTAGACAGAACATTGAAAAGCAAAGGGACACGCACAAAATAATATGTTCTTTGTGTAGCCTTTCCCAAAGCGGTTAATGTGAATTCTCCGCATCTTATTCATGTTCAGTCTTCTTAATCCCGCAAAATCTCCTTGTTCACAATGTGTTGATTGTCAGCAATGCCCTTTTCGTGCATTGTGCAGACTTGCTGTCGGGTTAATTTAGTCAAAACTGTAAAGTCGCTTCAGTTGGAAGCGAGACAATCTTGATAGAATTATGAAAGGCCTTGAAATTATGAAAGGCTTTAATTTAAAATGTTATATCGAAGAAATACGCTGAATATGATACTCACCATCACACATAGCTATATTATTCTTATTATTCTTTACTGTCATAGTTTATGCTGTCAAACCCATTTTACAGTAGCCAATATGTGGATTTTCCTTAACAATCTAATTTGAGGGCATTATGAAAAAAAGAAAAAAAAATACTCGATTAAACGTGTAGCAACAACTGATGGTATAATACCACACATTGACATAATAATGAATTATAAAGCTTTTATAAGCGTTCATAAGGATACTTAACCATAAGGATTATCAATAGTTCAAAAGTTTTAGAATATATCTAAAGGCTGGCAAATAATGTTCTATTATCAATAATATTTCATTTTCAAATTTCAGTTTAACCTAGTGTACACATTTATTTTTTAAAAACGTATTTTGTTGCTGTTGTTGGACAGTTGGACTCATACCCCGAGTAAATATAATTGCGTACTTCTTTTTCACAAATACCAGCTGATGATCACTGTGTATTTTTTTTCAGCCGCAGACTATAAATTAAAATCCAAGACCCCGTCCACTGTCGTTACACCAAACAGGAGGTGTAATGCACGGGAGATTTGCACATTTTACTAACTAAAATTAAAATAGCCCCCTTGTAATGTTTTCAGTTCGAATGCTTCGCGAATAAATGCAAAGCATATGCTACACTGCGTGTTATAATTTTCATTTACCTTTCTCATGCGCCTTTTGTTGCTCTTTGTGAATTGCAGGCGATTCGGAACGAAATGCGCTGGCTGCCTTCAAGGTATCTCCCCCAGCGACCTCGTGCGAAAAGCCAGGAACAAGGTTTTTCATTTGAACTGCTTTACTTGCATGGTCTGCAACAAACAACTTTCCACGGGAGAGGAGCTGTATATAATTGACGAAAACAAGTTTGTTTGTAAAGAAGATTACTTGAACAACAGCGTCATTAAAGAAGTCAGTTTAAATTCAGGTAATATTTATTTATTTATTAGCCTATGTTTCATTGTTTTCATTCAAGTCGCTACGTAGGCTACCATGGTTTTAGCCTATGTCACGAGTAAATATGCCGTTTGTCTAAAGGTAACATTTCCTGTTTTTAATTGTAAATAGATTGTACCCCTTCAAGGATGATGATAATAATAATAATAATAATAATAATAATAATAATAATAATATAGATTGTTTTATGTAATTATAAAACGTATTATTATTATTATTATTATTATTATTATCATCATCCTTGAAGGGGTACAATCTATTTACAATTAAAAACAGGAAATGTACAATACAATATATTCGAATTTTATAATTAGCCTATGCACCTAGAACTTAATTGTTATTCACATAATATGACATTATTGGGCTAAATGCAATTTGAAGCTACACACGAAGATTATTCTTCGTTGGACAATAATATGCGATTTATGTTGGCACCTTGCTTTTATTGACAGTGATTTTGTGTGTATGGTTTACATCTTTTAAACGGGTAAGAAACATCGGGCTTATAAAACCTCCCAGTACTGTGTTCCTTGCACGATTTAATATAGTTTAATGAAAATGTTGGTCAGTTGCCAGAAGATCGTCAACACATTCAATAGTTGCAACAACCGAAAGGCTGATCACCTTTTTAAAATGGTCAAAATTGTGTGACATTTTCCAAAATATATAGTTGTCGCCTATAAGCAGCAGTGAGAATTAGAAACCTCCTCCACTTCCCCTTTTCTGTCACACTGTACAAAGCTGTAATTCTTATTAATCAAAACTATAATTGTAATAAAATAATTTTACTGTAGTTTTCCTCACTGCAGGCCTAGCCGAGTTTGATTGCTACTCGTTTTTGTAGCCCATTTGTATTAATAACAAACTATGCTTCTATTTTTAGCTATATGCTTCTTTGTCCATTTTTCATCTTAAAAATCATAATCTAAATGACAAGACATCTTTGAGAAAATCTAACTGTTGGACACTTTTCCAGGACTTTCTGTCATAGTTAGGCCTATATTTCTCATACAGTCTTTGCTGAAATCCCCCCCCCCACCTCTTCAACATTGCTATCAATGAACTGTGTAATACCCCCAAAATAACTGCATTTCGTACATTTCTGTGGTAATTCGATAGCTTGAAGTTATTCAAGTAGCCCATATTGATATGACAGCCCAGAACCATTATCCTTACCTGCATATTCAGCACCATGGACAGGGGTGTCCGTCCCCTCCCCAAGTTCATCTGTTGTCAGTTTACAAACGATTTTATCAACCTGCCATGGATGGTAGCTTATTTCTTGCACTAGTTAAAAATGATATTCGTATTATACCAATTGTGATTGAATTTCATCAGGACAAACGTCACACATATTTTGACACAGCATCTCTGATTCATTAAGTAAACGTCCACGCTGAAAAAAAAAAGTGGGGGGGGGGGGGGGCGGGGGTTGCGGGTTCACCTCTCGTTTGAAAGATTGTGGGTTGGTGACTGGCATCTCACCAGCAGCCATTTCTAGTGTCTGTACAGTTACTTAATGGAATATAAATAGCTTATAAATTGTTTTGCTATTCATTGACGATGGCCATGTTCCAATTAGTTGCCAAAAAATGATTTATATAAAGGCACCTCTATCTTGTCCTTTCCCCAATAGGAAAATAATGGTTGGTATAAATATCATGTTCCTTCAGTTCGGCAAGTTGACGGAAATGCACGGGTTTTCATTTGAACGCAACGATCTTAGGCAGATTTTGGCTATTAAGCATGTAATAATATAGTAAATACGCTATTCTGTGTTTGACAAATACATTACATTTTTAAATGTTTGAAATGCATTAAAACAATTTAAAATGAGATTAATTTACATAACATTTGGATAATTACTATATGTGCAGAGAAATTTTGGCGTCCACCATTTAAATGTTTATAGATGCATTTTTTGGGAGGTGTTTTGTACTTTACACAATATATGTTTTAGTTTACTTTTTTTACTTTATGTCATGTATTGACAAACTATTGTTTTAATGAATTCCTAGGTGGATTATGACATTGGCTTACATGTTTTTTGTGGTTGAGTATCAAATTAACTTCTGAAATTGATTTCAATTGATTGAATTCAAATGAATATTGTGTCTCTATAAACTTAATTTTCTTAAACATGGAATGAATTGCATTGTCTTTATGCATTTTAAAAGCATCAAATGGCATGGCCAAAGCTCTATCACATGTAGTATCATAGTCAGACTAGAACTAGCTAGGTTTGAAAGCGTCCCATACTGTAGTTTAAAAATACAATAATACAGTGTTAGTGTGTTGACCACAGTATGATTGCACATGTGCAGTAAAATCAGATGGATACAAATGCATGCAAATGCATATTTGCATGCATGCATTTGTATCTGTACAAATATACTCTCATTGTATTCTGAGAATACGTTATGTCCCAAGATGTAGTCTCAGAAGGCTAATTAATTTCAAACTCCAGTTTTGGCTATAGAGTAAATACTGTGTCAGAATTTGATATGAATATGTCTCACAACCCATTTACCATTGCTTTTTATGGTGTCCCTAAACAAATAATTGAACATTATTTGATAGCACGGTGGACACTTGCATGAGCGTTTTAAATTTCTCAAGTGAAGATTCAAAAATATCCTTGCTGAAGTTGCTCACTGGCGATCCAATTAAGTTCCGTTCTGTGTCATTGAACCGTGGCACTTCTTGGGTGCAAAGTATGACCTTTTATTTTAAACCCCCCCAGTGTCTTCGTGTACGGACAGAAGTCTGTCGCCGGACCTCCAAGACCCAGCGCAGGACGACGCAAAAGAAACAGACAATTCCACCTCCTCGGACAAGGAGGCGAACAACAACGAGAACGAGGAGCAGAACGTGGGCACCAAGAGGAGAGGGCCCCGGACCACCATAAAGGCCAAGCAGCTGGAGACCCTTAAAGCCGCCTTCGTCGCCACCCCGAAACCCACCCGTCACATCCGGGAACAGCTGGCGCAGGAGACCGGGCTAAACATGCGGGTAATCCAGGTGCGTTTTTAGGATTTCGCTCACGTTCCTCCCTCTGGTCGGCCGTCGTGGCGGCTTGGCCCTGCTACGGTGACAGGATTTTTTTTTTTAAACTGAAAAAAAAACGACAACAGCGCTGTCCGTTTCGTCATCAAATTTGAAATAGACGCTGCCCTTGTTTGACAACGGGATCTATAACTATACAAATTGTTCAACCAATTTCTTTAAGAAGCGGACAGCGTGGAAAATGACTGAACATATGACCATTTATATGAGAATAAATATGTAAAAATGCACAGATAAACACTATTTCTAAGTGTACTGGTCCTCGATTGATTGTTACTCAGTAGCCCTTTGTTATTGTTTATTCTCTTTTAAAGTAGCAAGGTCATCACTTACTGCTGACGTTCATCCCTTTTCCAATATGTCCATCCAAAACAAAATGAGGCTGAGTTTGTGCATTCAAACTACTGATCAACTACTGATTCATGCATCGTACTACTTCATTGATAAATAAAAATAAATAATAAATAAAATTGTTAGCAATCTTAAAGCAATTAACAACATGTTCAGGTGCCTGAGTAGAGGAGAGGGAGAAAAATAAAGATGTTAAAAATGTTCAAATCCGATCTCAATTTGTTTTGATTGGGTGAATGCTCAGGATGGGGATTTGAACTGTAAATAAGGGCCTGACTTGCTAAGACCTTTAGCATGCGCAAAACCAATAACGTGACCGTTGATTGGCCATGGTATTTGTTGCGCACCAATCATTGATTGTGTTATTAGTGTTCATGGTAAGATGTCACATCCAGTGTTTTCTGCCCACGTCGGTGTGACTAAAACAGAAGAGGCCTCTGGTAGCAAAATGCAAATCCTGCTGTAAAATTTCTAATTTCATTACACTTTAAAAAAAAGTTAATTTAGCTCCAAATGAACTATAACAATGTCAGGATAGTCGACCTACAGTTGGATGCTTTAGTAGGTCTGCCTCGTAGTTTTTTCTCCTTGTCAGCATTTATTTATCTGGTGTTTTCATGCAATTGCTGTCTAATTATCACAATGAATGAACTGCTGAAAATAGCCCATATAATTTCCCACACAGTGTGCAACATACCAAGTTATGACAGTGTTTTTTGCGTATTTATTGGCTATCCAAATCTCCACTTAAACCCATTACTTCAACAATAATGTAAAACTTGCAAATGACTCCTCTCCAATTTCTAGGGAAGAAGAATCTTTGTTGAGAGTTGCTTCACCACAGGGGGTGCCATCCATCTCTCTTAAAATCTCATTTCGACCTGTTTAATTATCTGTCTCAAACGATCCTTTTTAATCAGTAAAATACTTACATGTTAAATATTACATCATTAAATCCATATTATACGTGATTTGATCATTGTGATGGTCTATTGGCAAAGCTAAAATATCCCAGTTCCTGCTTTTGTCGCTTAAATGAGTGCTATCTGTGCTCTGCTTGATTAACCTGTCTGGTTAGATTTATCCTTCCAACTTGTTCAGTTACTATAAACATTTTACCTGCACATCGCCACTTGAGAATCATAATCAATTAATTAAAAGAACGTTACTTTAGTTATTTGTGAACTGAAAACAGTTGTGATCCATTTTATTTATTTCAAAGCAACATTGTGCTTATATATTTTTTGTTGAACATTTAGTTTTCCTGATGTTTCAATGCTTGAAAATATAGGAGTCGGGGGAAGATGTGGCCTTTCTTGTGCAGACAGCCTTTTTAAAATGTATGGACTGTCTTACTGATAATCTATAACATTCTTTAAGACATTGGTGAAGGCTTCACATGAAATACAACCTTCTGATTGGTCATTTGCATGGCCATGAAGGCATGCATATCCATCTATACTGGGGATGGGAGGTGATTTCTTTGACATACACAAATGTCAAGCCAACAAACGTGCAGATTACTGGGAGACCTTAGAGGTAATAATTCCTAACTCCTAAATTCTATAACTTCCAAAATTACGTACAGCCATCTGTTGAGCCCTGAGCCACAGAGGGCAAAGGCTGCCTCGTCTGAAATCCCTTTACATGTTTGTTATAAAGTGATATTAGTATGTGCTCTGCACAGAGATGATCAAAAACCCATTTTGTGCCCATTATTTCAGTCTAAAAACCAACTAACACAACCATTTAAAAAGCGAGACGGAGATACCATTTCCGGATTGAGTTTCAGATATAGTCTGTTCGTGCACGTGTTCGTTGTTGCGGTGGTCAGCATGAAAAAAAAAACACAAACAATGAAATAAATAAATAAGGTGGAAACAATTTCGCTCGTAAGATCTCTGTTCCGATCCAGAATGTTGTTCCCTCGAACATGCACACACTTCCGATGACATTTGGCCCTGTTATGCAGCCACCTTACATGAATATTACTATTTATATTTTATGTGGGTGTATTTACACTCATTTACACCTTTTCTAACACAGTGACACTGACATCCATCCTTGGTTTTCAAATCTGCCAAGATATCTGACGTACTATGTATGGATATTCTCATGCAATGAAATACGTGGAAATTCTGACTGCGTCCACTGGAACTGATGTAGAGATGTTTTCTATTAGTTAAAGGCAATGTTGTCAATCACCTTAAGAGCAATGAGCACCAATGTGGCTAAGACAGAGTTGTTAAGCAAGCTTTGCTGGCAAGTATATGAGGTTGTCTGTCTCAGTTCTGTTTTGCAATGGAAATGATGTAACGGAATGGTAAATGATATATATATATATATATATATATATATATATATACAGACGGGTGACAAATTAAAGGAAAAACCCCTACAGTGAGGGGTCCGTTATGTTCTGTTGCCCCCCACAGCTCTGTTATGCTGTGGGGGGCATTTTCCTGGCATGGTTTGGGTCCACTTGTCCCCTTAGAGGGAAGCGTCACTGCAAATCAGTACAAAGCCATTCTGAGTGATCACCTTCATCCTATGATGAAACATTTCTATCCTGATGGGAGTGGTCTCTTCCAGGATGACAATGCCCCCATCCACAGGGCACGAGGGTTCACTAAATGGTTTGATGAGTATGAAAATGATATGAATAATATGCTGTGGCCTTCACAGTCACCAGATCTCAACCCAGTTGAACACCTGTGGGAGATTTTGGACCGACGTGTTAGACAGCGCTCTCCGCCACCATCATCAAAACACCAAATGAGGGAATAACTTTTGGAAGAATGGTGTTCTATACCTCCAGTAGAGTTCCAGAGTCTAGAATCTATGCTAGGCTAGAGGTAGAATCTGTCTATGACAAGGCACATTGAAGCTGTTCTGGCGGCTCGTGGTGGCCCAACACCTTACTAAGACACTATGTTGGTTTTTCCTTTAATTTGTCACCCATCTGTAAATATATATATATATATATGTATGTTTGTGTGTATGTTGTTCTTGTACGTTAATTGTGCTAGGCCATTTTCAGGTGTGGTTCCAGAACCGAAGGTCCAAAGAACGGCGAATGAAGCAGCTGAGTGCACTAGGAGCTAGACGACACGCTTTCTTCAGGGGCCCGCGGAGAATGCGGCCACTAGGCGGCAGGCTTGAGGACCCTGAAATCCTGGGGTCAGGGCCTTACAGCTACTACGGGGGTGAGCCTTTGCTACAGTCTCTTCAGATGCATGTCCGCTCATCTCCGTCTCTCTTTCTCTGGTACCTAAACTGTCGCATAAATAAACACTGCTTTTATCGTTTAACCTTCAGACGTTTTCTCCGAAACCTCATTTTTTTAATGACTGCCCGTCAAAATTAGTGCAATAACGCTCAAATCAGCAGTCATAGTCATAGCGTGTGAAAAGGCACTCATGTAAATTATGTTATAAAATTCATTTAATCACGATTACAGCACTAGTTGTATACAAAACCTCTTAACAGAAATGATAGGCAGCACAGTCTGTCTAGTCGTTGGAATATGGTATTACTCTCTGTGGATAAGTCCTGTGTTTATCAATCATTTTAACATAAACTAGTGCATGTAGGGCCACATGTAAAACATATTTTACTATACAGTCGATGCAAATTTATCATATCAAAAGACTCACTGGCAGAATGACTGCCCATGTCTGGGAACTATGGCTTTTTAGTTCTTTTGTCACGTGTTCTGCTATTGCAAATTATATTTTATTTATTGTACAATCTAAAAATATTCAAACCCATTTTAGTCAATATGGGCAATTCCGCAGTAACGGAATTACAATTCTGGCCTTAATTTTACTTGCTGTGGATAAGTCTTAAAGCCTAACTGATTATAAAAAGCTTTATAACTTGAGATGATACCCCTGCTATCATATCAAAATAAAAAATGGGAAACTTCCTGCATGTGGAAGGAAAAATAAAAAAATAACACCCAATGTTCTGCCGTAATTCCGTTACCAACGCTCTTTCGGTCTTGGACCCTTCCACATGCAGGAGTTTCCAATTTTTTATTTTGATATGATAGCAGGGGTATCATCTGAAGTTGTAAAGCTTTTTATAATCAGTTAGGCTTTAAGACTTATCCACAGCAAGTAAAATTAAGGCCAAGATTTCTGTGAATTGTAATTCCGTTACCGCGGAATTGGCCAAATGGAGTGCCATGCCAGTCCTTCTGGGCAAATGTTCAATGATTGGTCAAAATATGTATTTATATTAGTGAAAATATGTGCAGCAAGTGCCTTGGCTGAATTGAAAAAAGCACAGTTGTCTGTTACAAATTACTAATCCAAGTCATCGAAAATTGCAAGTCATCTTGGCTCGCTGTAGTCATGCATTTGTAGGCTACTTTCCCTTGAAATTTGCAAGCACCTGCCTAGGAAAGATGATCAATTGTTTAAAATGCTTTAAGGTGAACTCCCCACAAAATGATAATGGAAGCAGTGATATTGTCACACACTTTGGCCTTCCCCAGCAGTAGACACAATGTATGAATCTGAGTGAATGTGCTTGGCCGTACTGGTCCCTACCTGCTATACAGCCAGAATGGCCTGAACCAGCACCAGCTGTTACTCTATAATGCTATAATTTCCATCCCGCCACTGTCTTCTGCCTGTATCGGTTGTTGTTCACAAGCTCATCTTTGGCCCTGCCAACTCTCCAATGGCAGTTGTGTTTCTAGGTGTTGCTTGCTTTCCCTGACACTTCAACACTGGAGCCAAAATGTCACTGTTGAAAATAGATTTGTGAAGGCAGTTCTTGAGAGCCTTTGTTGAGCTGCCATTGTGGCCTTCCTCCATATTACTCCATGTTTCTCCCCCGATACTGATGTGTTTATCCTTTATTTCCTTCCCTTTCCACATCACAATCTTCCATAAGTCATTCATACCCCTCCTCCAGTATACCAGAAGAGACTCTTAGCCATTCAGTATCCACTACCCAGTTGTAACAAGACTGTATTCATTATGTATACAGCAGAACGCCTCCATACATGATGGCATCGTTCCAATCCCTTTGGTAATAGTCTTTTACTAAAACTACAATGCCAAGAATACTGATTCATTTTTATTATGTGGATTTCAACATACTGCTATCTACATTGCTATCCTTTCCAAAGTAGTTGTTGACGTTCATTTCCATTGACATGTTTGCTTTATCACTGAGACCGAGAAGCACGGCTTATTTCTTCAGTCTTGTAAAACATGTGCAGTTAAATATATCCAGCTGGGAATGGGTCCGGTTCTCCCTCTGCGCTGTGCGTCCTCATCAGTGGCTTGGGAGTACTGTCCGTCTGGTCTCTGTCCGTCTGGTCTCTGTGGCCTCCTTGCCGGCGTGTTGCCACGGCGCTCTGTGGTGGAATGTACTCGAGCCGTGGCACTGAATGTGCTCTCGACCTGCCGGGGAGCTTTTAATCTGCGCGTCGGGGGACTCCGCACCTATCTAAAACACCCTCGTCACCCCGGGATACAAACAACAACAACAACAACACATCTTCAGAGCCCTGTGAAAGTATGCTTCCCGGCTGCCTTCGCCAGAATTCGGGTGTTTTTGATGCCTTTGTCTGAACTTTTATAAGAGATCTTCAGCTAAGGCACGGAAATGTTAACGTTTCACTAGCAAAAAAAAAAAAAAAAAAGTTCAAATTATTTGGTTGTACAATTTAATTCAACTGTTTCTTGGAGTATAGTCAGTTTTCTGTTTTTAATAGTCCTTTCTATTTTGAGAATTGTTTGATAGGTAGAAAAAATGGCCCGCTTATGTAAAAATTTTCATAATGGGACTAGTTCATTTATAATTATTGTATTTCCTTGCATTGAGTATTTTTTTAAAATTCATTTCTGCTACACAATTCAGAATTCAGCCGATGTTTTCTAAATTTTGAGTCCAGCTAGAATAATTTTCCTTATTTTTCAGTGACGTCATATGCTTATAATCATAGTCATTGTGAATTCATTTGAATGCATTGACTGAGGCATTAATGACGATCTCCGCATTTGAAATGTTTTTTTAACGTTGGGAAAAACGGTTTTGCATTATCCACAGCTGAAACATCACACCCATTCACGTAGCTATCGTCTTTATATTGCATTTCCTCCCTTTCATTCCCATTCTCCCTCCCTCCCTTCATTTTGTTCTCTGGGAACACAGAATCAGTCCAGCCTGGTGCGGCATACATTCACGCCGCAGTCGTTCGAGTTGTTTCACAGCCTCCTAGCATATGGAGGACAACTTTCAGAAAGTGGGGCTCTTCTGTTTGGTGTTCACACATATGGCACCCCCCACCACCACACACACAATTCTAATACTCATTCAAGCCAGTTAACAGATTTCCTCAGAAATCCTCCAGGACTATGGTGAGCCAGGCTGGCATATCTCAAATCTGAAAATTCTCCCTGATATATGGGGATTTGACACAAGAATGTATAAAGCAGTTTTTTGTGCTCAACTGTTGTGGAAACATATTGGTATGAACTGGTAATTTTGAGTAATGTGATTTGGGGAGATTGATTGGCTGTTGAGTACCTGGCAATAATTACGTCATGCTTAATTTCCTTTTGGGGTATATGCGTAACAAAGGCAAACAGCTATATTGAGTAGGCAATGAAGTGCAGTATACCATTGCAGTGCAATGCCATCTCTGGGAAGGAAAATCAGATCTTCATTTTGACTATGATTCATAAAAAGCCTTTTAATCATCTATGTTCAATCGTGAGCTACCATGTGTCTGCGCTGCTTGCAAATAGTTTCTGAATCTTTATTTCTACAGTGTGATTCACAAAAAAGGAAGGTTCAAAAGCATAGCAGAAACATTTTAATAGCTGATAATAGAGCTGTATTCATGTGACTAAGGCCCCTAGAGTCACCAAGAAAACAGGGAAGTGCTAGACATGGCATTCATACAATGTCACCCTGTTTGTCGCCCTAGCATAGAAGTGCAAAATGCTCTATTATTATACATATCCTGCTCTATATAGTTTAGTAATTATCTTTCAATTATTCACTAATACTGTGCGATTGGGTTGAACTGACCTTTTTTGTAATGGTGTTTCTAAATTTGCACTTTTCAGATCGTGATTGGGTGTGCAGACTAATGTCGTTGGAATGTCTTGGCCCTAGTTACATTTATTTGCCATGAAAATATTGGCCTAGTTTGCATAGCAGCATTACAGCTTGAATTACAGTTTGCGTTTTGCTGAATATTTGATGCCGAGACCGGGAGCACATGCCGAGAGAGCAAGTCTGATGGTTCGTCAGAGCACTGAAAAAAAAAAAAGCGAAAGTAGGTCTATATGACGCTGATAAGCGGATGAGTTTGTCAACTGAAAAGTAGCGGATCCTGAAATTACAGTTGAACCTATTTTTCTGTGTTAACCAAACGTGCCTGTTGGAAAAGCTTCCATGGTTCCACACTAACCTTCTTATTTACTGCAGCATATGATTAAGAGCTTTCTGATAGCATCAATAAGCTGGTTAAATAAATCAGCTAAATGCTAACTGTGCTATCACACTGATTTAATTCTATTGCGATCATGCTCATAAGCTAACTGAAACATTACTAGTTATCTAAAGGAGCAAAATGCTAACTATGCTAACTGATTCAGTTTAGTCACTGCTTTACAGTTGGGAAAAGACTCAACAGTCATTACTTCCGCTCTCTCAAAGATGATAAACATCAAAGAGGTGCAGGCTGTTACATAATAATAATGGCTGACATTTATATTGCGCCTTTCTCACACTCAAAGTGCTTTACAATGATGAGGGGGAAACTCGCCTCAACCACCACCAATGTGTAGCACCCACCTGGGTAATGCAACAGCAGCCATTTTGCGCCAGAATGAGGGAGAGAACAATTATTAGCCAATTACACTGGGGGATGATTAGGTAGCAGATTGAAAGAGCGAAGTTGGGAGTTTAGCCAGGACACCGGGGAAAGCCCTACTCTTTACGATAAGTGTCATGGGATCTTTAATTACTACAGTGGTAATCAGGACATCGGTTTAACGTGTCATCCGAAAGACAGAATCTCCTACAGCACAGTGTCCCCATCACTGCACTGGGGCATTAGGGTTAATTTAACCAGCGGGAAGATTGCCCCCTACTGGCCCACCAACACCACTTCTAGCAGCAACTTAGTTTTCCCAAGAGGTCTCCCATCCAAGTACTAACCAAGCCCACACCTGCTTAGCTTCAGCCATTCAACAGGAGCAGATTGCATGGTCGTATAGACCTGCAAACCCCATGGGCCAGGATTCAAGCCCAGCAACTGCTCATGCCTTTTCCTCCAGCTGTGGAATGCAACCATTGAACATTCCACTAATTCCAGTTATTATAAACAAAAAAGTAATGAAATTAAATTAATAATAAAAATTGAATGTCTTTGTACAGACTTTGTGGTTCCTTTGTACCCATTATTTCTGTTTGGCTTGTAACTATATTTATTTCCCTTTGTTTCATTCATTCTCCTTTAGTTATTTCCTTTTTTGAATGTGCTACTTTTCTGAACGTGAATTTTGGGTAGTAGATACGAATTAACAAAAATATTCGTAACAGAACTTGACAGGATTAACCAGTTTTCTCTTTTCCCCATGTCTTTCCAGATTACCAAGGAGACTACTATGGCCCCGGGGGCACCTATGACTTCTTCCCTCACGGCCCGCCCTCTTCA
The DNA here is from genome assembly GCA_029718625.1 of Synaphobranchus kaupii. Classification (NCBI taxonomy): domain Eukaryota; kingdom Metazoa; phylum Chordata; class Actinopteri; order Anguilliformes; family Synaphobranchidae; genus Synaphobranchus; species Synaphobranchus kaupii. The sequence goes on along the minus strand of CM056392.1, from coordinate 18,793,751 downwards.
CAGGCTCAGTCTCCTGCCGAGTCTGGCTACATCATGGGCTCCGGGCAGGGGCCTCTGGAGGGCCCCATGTCTGGCCACCACCCGTCAGACAACCAACGCTACACGGACATGATCTCCCACGCCGACTCTCCCAGCCCAGAACCTGGCCTCACAGGACCCCTGCATCCCATCCCGGGGGAGGTTTTCACTGGGGGGCCCAGTCCACCTTTCTCCCTGGCCAGCAACTCCAGCTACAGTGCCCCCCTGTCTCACTCTGGCCAGGAGATGGGTGAAACGGCTGTTTGGTAGATTACCTAGTAGACACTGGTACTGGTACAGTGCTAGATGTACAGTAGTGAAAACAAAAAAAGAAAGAGCTAGGAGTCTGCTGCCGGGAATTCTGGACATGGAAGGGGTTGGAAGTCGCCTCAGTCCACATAGCCACCAACCCCCCAACCTCTACTCAGCCAAAACGTTCCCGTCCCTCCTAGGAGGGGGACTGAAGGGAGTTGAATGTGTTGTAGTTTGGACAAAACACCCGTAAGATAAGGAGTACGTAACAGCAGGCATTGTTCCTTCTTAATTTTCACGAGAGATGAATTGCTTTCCACCTGGATCTCAGCAATTGGCAGAAAATATATGGAGGACTGAGAAGAACTGCCGTGCATATAATAGACCCATTTCCATCCCTTTTGTTTGTGGTCCACAAGTCTGTTTGAACCAAGTCAGTATGAACATTTTATTGAAATTAATTTGAACAGTATTCTGGTTCCCGGGGCCTTGCATAATCCAGGGAAGTGTTTTAACAGGATGTTAATTAAAGGCACCCTTGCATTGTCAAGTGACTAGGAAGCTAAAGGCTTAACCTCCAAGACAGAGGGAAAGTCACTAAATGAATCTGCAATGTGAAGTAACACCAGCGACAGCAATGTATCAATTGTCTAGCTAATGAAAATGTACGGTAGTTCACATCGGCCGCATATTCAATTCAAACTGGAAGATAGGCATTGCGGCTGTTGCTGCAATTTGTGTTGTATGTTAAAGGTATCTTCCTGATAAACTAATAAGACCTTGCTTGAGTCTGTACCATTGACCTCATGGGGGACGTTTCATGACCACCATAGAAAGGACTGCTTCAATTATTAGGGAGCTACGGTAACTTTGGTGTGTCCTGCAAGGTCACTTTGGCAAAGTACACATAGTAGAGAAGGCATTTCCTCTATTTTATACACAGAAACTGCAGAGCATGGAGCAATTGAAATAGGAACATATAAAATGTAAACAAAAATTACTGTTAAACCTCTGGCACTTAACTGCATTGGTTTTGTATTGTTATTCTCCTTTCACGAAAACGGAGACGTGCCCACTTGCATTAGAAAATCACAAAATGGTGGACAGTACAGATTCCTCAAGTGACCCGAGAAAGTAACAATCTTCACTGCGGAGCGAGCTTTGATGGCGAAAGTATGAGTAGGTGGTTTCATCATGCTTTTCATTAACACCGAGGGAAAAAAAATCTCAAGCGCTTGCTAGGTGAGGAGGGGAGAGACAGCTTCAGTGACTCGCGAAAGAACTGTAGCTTTCATTTCATAATCAAAGGTCGTTTCGCAGTGTATGCTTGTTAACAAATACGATGAGCTCATCTCGATTTAGCAAGACTGCTCTTTATACTGACTTTAGCTTAGCTTGTCCTGTAGCTTCCTGTCTATGCTACAATGTTACTGAGTATGATTTTTGGAGTAGTGCTCACCTGCAAGGCCTTTTGCTTCCCTGTCCTCAGCTTATGATTCAGTAACATCATGTGAAGTGATTCCTGGGTAGGGTGGGGTGGGGGTGGGGGGGGGGGGGAGAAAACAGCTTGGAATACAGCCTCCCATTCTGTTTAGGCTTCCAAAAATGGAAACGCGTGTCAGTCTAGCCCTCATCTATTAAAACCCCTCTGATCCGCAGTCTCCCCCGCCCCCACAGAGGGAGTCAGAGGGCCACGAACGCACCCGATGTGCCTGGTTTTGTTCTGCTTCTCTTAACCTTCATTTTGTTGCCTTCTTTTCATAAAGGATGTTTTAAAGGAAATTATTTTCAAGAGAACAGTGAATCCATTATAGGCCATCTCCTACAACAGCTGAGGCCCCCAATTCTGAATGGAGCGAAAACAAAGGGAAATAGGGAGCGTGTAGGTGGGGGCTGTTGGTCACATCTGTGACTTGGCAGCGTCCGTGAAAGATACCCCACATCGCCATCTATTGGTCTGTTTTGAATCGGGGGGGGGGGGGGGGGGGGGGGGGGGGGGGGGGCGTGTAAAGACCAGTGTGATTTGAAGGACTGAAGATAATGTCAGGGAATAAAAACAAAATTGAATGGAAGCTCCTTAGCTGTAGCACATATTCAGGGTCACATATTGCCATTTTATGTGCATGTCGGACAATGTATTTCAATAACACAACAGGCAAAGAAGTGGGATTCAACGTACTCTCATCTGGACATCTGACAAACAAAGACTTTTTGCACCTCGATTTTGTATGAAAGTCCGCTGAGAGATACATTTTTCTTGGGAGTCATATTTATTGTGGGATATCTGAACAAGGACAGGATCGCAGTGTTGTCCGAGGTACAGACCGTCAGCACAAGGGACATACTACATGTTACTGTTTTTACTGTTTCAATGTGAATAACAGAAATAATAATGATAATAATAATAATAATAAAAAAAAAATGTTTTAGCTACGTCTTAAATCAACCTGTCCTCGTCTTTTCATGATTTAGGTTCCTAGTATTTTCGAAACATCGAGTGTCGCGACGTGTGTGCGTGCGGCGGCGACGTGAACCTGGCTTTACTTGCCCATGCATTTTTTTGGGTCTCTCTTGTGACTCCCGTGTGTCCTGCTGAACCCTCCTCGGGACACGCGGGAGCTTAAGGAAGCCGCCGTCTCCGCCTCTATCTCTTCTGGCGCACGCCGCCGGGGCGGGGGGTCGGACAGGGGAAAGGGCGGGTGCCTTGGTCCAGGTGGCGTGGGGGTCCGTGGCAATTTTCCCCGTGACTGGTTTTAATGTAAGAGTAATGAGCGGTGCGCCAGGCCCCGCGCAGCCCCCCCCCCCCCCCCCCTGTCCCGGGGGAGGCCCTCCCGCCTCCGTGTTTCGGGGGGTCGGGGGCGGGCGGTTCGACCAGGCGCGCGGACACGGCTGCGCGGACGTGGCCCGCGAAGATGCCTTTACATTACCGCTGCGGGCCTCGCTCCGGCCTGCGGACTCCCTCTGCGCCGCCTCTCTCCCCGGCTCTCTGCAGAAAGGTAATCTATATTATGGCACCACGGCAGAGACGGAAGCCCCCCCCCCCCCACCCCACCACACACACACACACACACACACACAGTCGGGCAGCCTTCGCCCACGTCCCAGTTGACACAACGCTGCCTTCGCGAAATTACTTTGACTCTGTAGCAACCTACGACCATGAGGGTATGACATTATGAGAGCGTACATGCTTTATTTCTTTGTGTAATCACATACAGATCCCCCCCCCCCCCCCCCAACTTCCCTGCGTTGAAACCTGAAGCAACAGAATGGCCAGAAATAAACAAAAGAGAGAGCCCTCTTCCCTTTGTCATAAATCATTAACATTAGCTACTGTGTAATTGATTTATCGTGGGGTTTTTACATTACACCCAGATATTAGATCATTCATATTGTTGGGCTTGTAAATTGTAATTGCATTAGTAATGATTTGATATTTCATTTTAAGTAATATTTTAGTGCTACGTAGTCTAGGCAGTGTCTTTCCAGTACACAAAGGCACTGATATCAGGACCTTTATGTGGCTTCTACTGATACTTTACATGTACATTCATGTAACTCATATTGCTACAAATCTTGAATTGAAAGGGACATTCAATGTAGATACGTAGATTTAAGCTTTACTTTGCATTGTATGAAGTGTGAGAATTGGATAACGTGATGCTTTCTAAATTCATTACTCAAAGTTAAAGACAACGTGCATTAGTAGTTAGACTAAATGCCCCCCTAAGTCTATTTACATGACATTGCGCTTGATGGATGAATAACTGACACGGTCTAGGCCCTCCGGGTCAAATACTGCCATCTTGAATCAAGTCTTTCTCGAGCTTCCAGCTCTTTTTTTTTTTTTTTCCGCCTGGTGGGTGCGGGCGCCGAGCGCTAGCCCGGCTTCGTCCTGGGCGCATACGGTTCAGGGTTCTGCGGTAATTAATGTGACCTTCCCCTTGACTCCTATTCGAGAGGTAATAGGATTTCCCAGCCCCAGGCAGCATCGCGGACCTCCAGAGAGCCAGTGCCAGTAGTGAGGTGGTGTGAGAGGGGAGCATGTGGGAGGGAGGGAGGGGCTGAGCAGGTGATTTATAAGGGCTGAACTGTGCTAGAATCTCCCACGGGAGCACGACGGGGAAATCTGACGTAAATTACGCTACAATGATAATGGGCTTATGGAGATGGGTGAGTGTGAGATTGTGAGTGTGTGTGTGTGAGTCTATGCGTGTCCATGCATGTTTTTTTTTGTCGGTGGGGGGGGGGTGCTTTTTTGTGTCCTTGTATACATGCGCGTGCCTGCATGTGCGTGGGGACACACAGACGTACGTGGCTCTGCTCTCTCCGTGTGTGTGTGTCTGACACGGAAGGACTAAACAATAACCCGGATTTTGAACGTCTACCCTTTCCAGGCAATTGATAACGACGGACCTTTTCAACAGCGACACATTTTACCCGCGATATCACGGCCATAAACAAACATCCATAGATACTCCGATTCTGCCGTTGGACCGCTGGGATCCTCTAGGTCTCCTAATCCATCAATCAATGAATACCTTGGTGACATGGGCACCTTAATTAACCCTGATAATTAATCTCATTACAATAATGGGTAGCATGGTAATAGAAACAGAGGCACCTCAGGACCCATGTGTTTTTTCTCTGAGCTGTTGGGGGAGAAAGGGGGCAGCACACACAAGCCTCAGAGCAGTTCAAACTGTAATGTGGAACAATGACGCTGATCAGAGCAATGCCATGGCCTGAAGAGATCAGGACGAGGCGGCCAGCCTTTAAAAATAAATAAATCAATGGGAAATCCCTGTTTACAGAATATAGCAAGCTTCGTGGACGTTTTTTGTAATTGAATAAAGAAACAACAAAAAAAGAGAAGCTTTTAAAATGCAGTTTGTACAAACATGTCTTTATATCATTGTATGCAGGAAATAGTCCCTTATTATACTGATAAGTCTCGCTAGAGCTTATAAAGATCAAAGTAAGCTAACAGGGGGTCAGTTTTAAGTGATTTTATTTTTCCAACAAACACTCAATACTGTACAAAAGCTGGCTGCAATGTTAGCTACCGTGTGTTAACAAGTTCAGCAATAAAAATGAATAAGCAGTGAAGGCCGAATTCAGACCTGCGTTTCAGAGCGGTTTCAGTGTACTGTGAGAGTGAGAGACTTGAGTGGAAAATGCACGATGGCGGAGGTCAGAATTAGGCCCTGAGCCTTTATTCAGGTCCAAATTAAAGACAACCCTTTTTCAGTCACAGACGGAGACAAAAGAAGTAATTTCCCCGTTCCCCAGAGCATATCTTCTCAAAACATTTACAGGCCCAGCACCTCCAGTATAGACACAGTTGAATGTAGAGGCACAGCGCTAAGACCCGCTTCACACTGTTTGTATGCCCAATGCTGTTTTACTGTATTTCATTGTTTTAAAAAAAAGAAAGAAAAGTAGAGTGGGTGTGATTGTAGTCTTCAAACTACATCATTCTATCATAGACAGAAGACACTATGGCACTATAGACCCACACCAACAGGCAAGTAATGCATTTTGACTAAAGTGGTCTTCCTCTGGCAGTACTGTCCAATTAGGCTAAAATACATTGCTTGTACCAGAATGTAAATGACTGTCCTTCCTGTTAAACCTGTACCAAACTATGCAAAATACATAAAATTTCAGTGAGCCATGCTTACCAAATCACCTTTTAAAAATTTAGCAATGATTTCTTCAAAATAAGTAAGTTGTAATGTTATGGGAAACAAGATCGTTTTCCCATCGTTGCTACCAATAGGATGGGTAAGAAAGAAGAAAAACAAAATTATGTGTTTGTTGTTATTTCTATTGAAAGAATGTTCTGAACTGCCCAATGCATGCTGCCTCCTCAGCCAGCCTATATTATACGCCATTATCAAATTGCCTGAACATATGCACAGCTGTATATTGACTGAAGAAATTGCCAGCTTGTGAGTAGCTACAGCGGCATCATCTCTTGGATTCAAAACACCAATGGTTACAAGTCTAAATCCCTATACGCCAGATAAAACTACCTTGACGTCACGTGGCGCTGTAATGGCGACATGTAGTCCAGCTGTCTCTCGTATTCGTGTTTGTTAATTTGAATGTATTTTGTTGTGTTGGGCTTTTGTCTTGTTTTTTCATGCGCTGTGTGTCTGTTGTGGTGCGGGGAGGCGGGCTGGAGATTTTTCGGGGCACTCCTGCCGCTTGTTTTGACGATATTGGCGAATTGTCTCGCCGGGATAATTTTGTTTGTGGTCGTCACCATGGAAACGCATTCGCAACATATGCTCGGGAATGTCCGTTGGATCTGCTACAGCAAAGTTTACCATCGCTCTTCACCGGAGTTGAAGATGTCGGGACTGATCCGGGAGTGCAGAAAATCTTCAAAAGGCAACCAGGGAATGGAGAAGGAGAAGATAATGCGGGTGAGGAGTGAGGCGATGAGTGGGAAGGTTGACGCAGTTCGGTGGGTCGCTTGGTGTGCAGAGACCGCAGCGCTGCGTGTGTGGAGGAGAATCGCGGAGCCGCAGTTGTTGGACTGCTTAATGCCACTGGACATCTCGGGACAGCGGGGGCTACTTTTAATCATGGCAGCATGGCTGTATTCCACATTAATTCACTTGATTAACGAAATGATATTTGGTATGTTTGTTTGTGTGCTGTGGGTCTGCCCCACTGTCTCTGTCTTTTTGTTGTTGCTGGGGCTACAACTGAAGTTCCCAAACGGGAAAATAAAAGTTATTATATTCTATTCTTCCCCGCCCCTCCTCCTTCCAGACAGGTGATGAGTCAGTAGCACAAAGTTCACCGAGTTCTGTGAGGCCGAAGCCAGACTCAACATTAATAAAAGGTGCTCTGGATTGAAATCAGGGGCAACACTAATATTTGGAGTCTAAATACCAATGGGTTTTCCCCCCAACTGTTTCCGAACCTTTTCTTTATTACAAACTCCCTGTGTAGCAGCTGTTAAAACTTTTGTTAATCACCAAACCCTAACAGTAGGGATCACATTACCCGACACACCTGATTTCTGGAAAATACCAATCTTACGACAGTTATTAGAAACTAATTAAATAGGCTTAGTAAATTTACAAGTTGTAACTTCCCACGCAATAACATGTCCAGTGTTCATTTAACTGACAGAATACTCGAGTCAGGGACCATCATTCATGTAGCTACTCTGTAAGAGTTGATTTAACACTGAATATTTTACTGTGCCTTTCCTCACATTGACTTACAGTAACAGCTCAGAGTTTAATGCAGTTCCAGCTAATCATCAAAATTGATCATTTCGTCTTTGGGCTTAGGCTACTGTGCCATGGAACTCTCTTGCACTAACATTTTTCTTACATATTGCATTCTACAGCACGGGAAATTAAATATTTAGTGGAGGAAAGTTTGAACAACTAAATCTTAATAGGGAGAACAGAATACTGATCTTGGTATGTCGTCTATTCATTTTATCCCGTGGACAGAGAAGGAGGAGGGGCTATGGAAAAATACATTCTCGTCAAGGTTCATATTTATATAAGCCGCCTTGGTCTGATGCATAAAGCTGGCACAGCACCGTTAGTTGTATCTCAAATAGTAGCCTACATGTTCACAGAGAAAAAGTGGCTGAGCCTAGCTCAGCATTTTGTCGCTTGTAAGGTTTATTTCGCTGAAAAGTGCTTTTTAAAGTATGTTTTGTGTAAAGGTTTAGTTTTGTAAACCGAAATTAATTCCAAATATAATAATGTAGGGTACATATTAATCAGAACAGCACCTATACGTGACTTGATCGATGTCTGTGAATATCAACAGACAGGCGCAACACAACAAAATGCCCACTACTTGATAAGCTATTGTGCTACCTGTATAGAAATGGATCAGCCACCCCCATTATTATCGGGAAACTTGTCAAAACAAATCCCCTGTGTTAATGCAAATAGAAGGCTGATACCGGAAATATCACCTATAAACTGTGTATTTAACCTATGATACAATCAACAGCAAAACTCGGGCACCAAGTAATGAGTCAAATTAGACTAAAAACCTTGCACTGCTTTATGAAGAAGCAGCATCCCATGCTCCTACTGAGGCAGTAGTGTCATTCATGAACTACACACAGTGTATTGTTTATGTATTGTGTATTTATAGCATTAACTAATTGCTTAGATAAAGTATTTCAAACGATCGACCATCGTAAAAAAACGTCAGTAAAAAGATTTCAAAATTACATTAATAACCAATTGTCCTCATTGGTCTATTCCCTACACAAGTAAGACCTTTTATACATTAGCCTACTTTAATTCTTTAAATCCATGCAAATCAGGAATATTACTTTTCATTCGTCTAAGTGGCAGAAATGGCATTACATCATGCTTGTACTAGCCTATGATGTCTGACCAGGAGATGTCAGTCCCTTCATATTCAAGATTCATGTGAATGCCAAGAGAATGATTTTCTACAGATATGTATTGTAGCCTACAGCAGCATAGGCGACATAGGCTTCTCGCATTACACCAGCACTGCCAGTTGAAAAACGTACATTTGTATCAATTGTGTTTTAACGGCCAAATTCCTCAAATAGGCTACATCATAATTAGAAGACAAATTCATTCCATGTAATAGTTTCTATGGACGTATAGCCTACACCCAGTGCAGAATGTAAGAACCAACAGCACCGGGAAGGCGCAATCAGCATGATCTTTTGAAAAGGCAATATGATTAACTAGAGACTGCATTGTGTCAGCTTCAACAATCTCTGCTACTAATCATCATCGTCATAACCATCACACACACGCACACAGCACAATGCAGGGCATATTGATTATCTTAGAGGCTAATATAGACTTATGAATCATATGAAAATGTTAACAGGTGAGGTCATTTATTAACACTATACATGTGCATTCATATAACTGTAGTAGCCTAAATGCAATTCATGTAACCCGTCTGTGTTTCTTTAAGGTTTGATTTCAGACTGTGCAGCCCCATTGTGTTATGACACACAAATGCGCAAATAAAATACTGTTTTGTGTGCGTGCGTTTGTCGAGAGAGATACTAAATTTTTTTTTAAAAATAGGTGATAATAAAAAGCGCAGAACATCACTACGGGCCCTCTCAGAAAGGGCGGCTGGTAGGCTAAGTAAGTTATATCACGAGGTGCAACCGCATCGCTTCCTATTTGAAGTCCAATATTTTTGGTCTTCTGTTGCCATCTAGTGGGTATTAAAAAAACTTTAAATCCAGTCAGGACTGAGCACAAAATACGTTTATAAATAGCCTAAAAGATTCTTTATCAAAACATTTGAAGAATTGAGTGATTTCATTTAGGTCTTTGCTTATTGACCATTTCTGATTGGGCGGAACCCAAAATATTATTCGATTAGGTTAGATACTTTATTTTGTTTTAAAAACAACTGAAGGGATTATAACTAAAGTAAAAGCAACATCAAACTGTAAAGCGTTGAATTGTTAACACAAAACAGCCTTCTCCGATTAGCTAGACTAGCTACGTTACGTTAACGAGAGCTCTTCACCTCGAATGGATTCTGGAATCAAAATATGGACATTCGCTTTACAAAAACACAATTGTGATTTAGCTAATGTTATATTTTGGCATCTTCGCAAATAAACATGGTTTAAAGTCACACGCCTAGTGTGGAGTAGGTTTGATTATTAGTTAACGTAGGCTACGCGTTAGCTAGCAAGTTAATTAGTTAACGTTACAAATTAGGCTAATGTAGGCTACATAATTTTCACGTAAACACTTGCAGATGTATGAAATACAGATGCACAATAGCGTACAAACCTTAAACTTCATGTAAATTAATGATCGTATATTGCCTAACTGCGTTTGGTCACTGTCACAATACGATAAAAAAAAATCCTTTATTTTTTCTAAACCACATACACGAACGTTAGCGTCCTCACTTTTTTATTTCCGGGATGACGTAATCGTACGTCATGTGCGACTGAGACAAGCGATTGGTTACGAGAGCTGCAATATTCAAATAAGATGCGAAGACGAAGAAAATACTTGTTTCTGTCAGTTTTTCCTAACGTAAATGTAGCTAAATGTAGGACACGAAATAAGAAATATCTGGGAATATACTGAATAGGTATTATGCCTGAAATTGAATGATGTTCGAATTTAAAACCAAGTGGTTTAATAAACAAACCATGAACGTGACATATAAGGACGAGACACCTTTTAAATACGCCACGCTAGGGAAAAAACTACGTGTTGTATGAAAGGAGAGAAGGTTAGCACTCCCCTTGACAAGGATGGAAGAGGTCCCAGTGGCCTTCAACACACATATGGTTAAGGCATTGCCACCTACTTCGTGGCATCTCTAACCAAATTTTTTTTCAAATTCCATATTTTTATATAATTCTACGTTAAAATAAAGTTGTGTTTCTCCACAATTCGTAAATTTTGTATTGGATGTATTATGTTAAAATACAAGCTAAAAACAAACTTGTTGCAAACCCTTTATTTACAAAAAATATTTTTTCATACGCAATTTTATTTGAACAGTATTTTTCAGGCAAATGTCTGAAAAAGCGGTTGTCACAATGCTTCGTTTGTGTCATACTGTATTAGATCATCATGTGTATTTCCGTCGACGAAAGATCTTTGAATCATATTTAAATTAAGTGTGCATCATAAATCCGCAAGAAGGTAAATGTAATTTTAAAAGGGAAGACACATTTGTTGCGCGTCCACAGAGAAAACACAAAATAGAACCTCGTCTAAATAAATAAATAAATAAATGAAAACAGGATTTCACAGACAACTCACTAGGGGGCGATAGAGAATAGACAATCACCCAAGGATACTGGACTTACTTTTTTTTTTTAAAACTTTTTTGTAATTTAAAATAAACAAATATGTTTAACACATTTTACACAAAACACTGTTTTGCTGATTAAATATTATTTACACAATATATTCATTGTATTGTATGTACAAGGTAAAACAAAAAAAAGGTGATGACACTATATTCAAGTTTATTGTATTGTATGCATGTATGTACAGTATTGACTTCATAAACACCTCCACATTCCATTTCTGTGGGGAAAGATGACTCTTGTTTGTCTTCTTATTAACTCCCTTGTAGTCTCTGTTAGCTTGAGTCTCTATGAACACATTTTTCAAGAATGCATTTTTTAATGGAGAATTGTGTCACAGATTTGGCTGGACTGACCAGCCAAGTAACTAGTTGACAGGGCTATCTAGCTACTTGGGTGGATAAATACAACTAATTTGCAAAAAAGGGATAAAGTGATTCATTTGAGCCTCGCCTTTAAGAGGTATGTACTATACATTCCATTTTGTCAATAAAAACTACACAAAACACGAACATATACAGACGGGGTGACAAATTAATGGAAAAACCCCTACAGTGAGGGGGTCCCGGTGGCTCTGTTATGCTGTGGGGGGCATTTTCCTGGCCTTGTTTGGGTCCACTTGTCCCCTTAGAGGGAAGTGTCACTGCAGATCATTACAAAGTTATTCTGAGTGATCACCTTTATCCTATGATGAAACATTTCTAGCCTGATGGGAGTGGTCTCTTCCAGGATGACAATGCCCCCATCCACAGGGCACGAGGGGTCGCTGAATGGTTTGATGAGTATGAAAATTGATGTGAATCATATGCTATGGCCTTCGCAGTCACCAGATCTCAACCCAATTGAACACCTATGGGAGATTTTGGCCCGACGTGTTCTTCACCACCATCATCAAAAGCCAAATGAGGAAATATCTTTTGGAGGAATGGTGTTCCATCCCTCCAGTAGAGTTCCAGAGACTAGAATCTATGCTAGACTAGAAATACTGTATATATAATATATTTGAAAAATCTTAATTTAATATACATACAGTGGGTTGAAAAAGTATTCAGCCCCCTTAGACTTATTTTGCTGCATACAAACATTTGATAAAAATTGATTTAATCAGGCTTTTTTGCTGGTATTCAACACAAACAACTCTACGATGTCAATGGGAAAAGTAAAATCTACAATTTGTTCCAAATTATTTATAAATATAAAACCGAAAACAATCAGTTCCTTAAGTATTCAGCCCCCTTGCTTCATTGTACTTTAACAGCCATACAAGCAAAACTATGTTCAAAGTTGCACATCATAAACTGCCCAGACACCATGTTTAGATTGTATTAAAGGATGTTGAACAATATTTTCTTTTAAAATGTATTTTAATATTGTCTTTCTTTGTAACAAAGCCAAGACCAGGTCCCCCTCAATACATTTTAATGGCTCTTAATGGGATTTTAGGAAGTACAGTAACATTTTCCTGTCTGGTTTCACTATGGAAGACAATGGAGAAATCTGAAGGGAGAAAGTTAATGAATTTGCACCTTCTACATTTTTGCATAATGTGATGGAGAGGTGATGATTTATGTTTTCTTTGCCATCCATGAATTAACAATATCAGATAAACTCTGTTTGAGTATTGCGATGTAAAGTCCATTGTACTTCCTAAAATCCCATTAAGTGCAATTAAAATGTATTGAAGTTACCAAGAAAGACAATATTAACACACATTTTAAAAGAAAATATTGTTCAAGGTCCTTAAATACAATCTAAACATGATGTCTACGCATTTTATTGCGTGCAATTTTGAACCGAGTTTTGCCTTAAAGTACAATGAAGCAAGGGGGCTGAATGGCTGAATACTTAAGGAATTGATTGTTTTCAGTTTTAATATTTATGAATAATTTGGAACAAATTCACATTGACATCATAGAGTTGTTTGTGTTGAATACCAGCAAAAAAGGCTGATTAAATAAATTTTTATCAAATGTTCGTACACAGCAAAATATGAAAAAGTTTATGGGGGCTGAATACTTTTTCAACCTACTGTACATGTATAACCTACTGTACTGTATTCATTAAATAATTAACTAATTAATTGTTGTATTTTTTAATTAAAAAGTGCTAATTCGAATTAAGCTAAGATCTTGTGTTTTAGGGAAAAAAAATATTTGTTTAGAAGATCACCAAGTATATTTTCCCATTTTCCCATTTTCCCAATGTAACTTACCCTCCAAGACCAGCCTTAAAGGGATAGTTCGTAATTTTGGACATAATGTCTCAATTACGATTTACCCATGATGGAGTTGATTGATGGAAACCATTTTCAGCTAATTCCATGCTGTCCCCTTTTTTTGGACATACACACATTGCTAATGCTAGCGTAACTCTAAGGTAACCGGTAGCATCCACTACCAAACGCACTTAAACACTCCACAGTGCACCCAAAGCAAATAAAATACGACGACAGTCTATCGGGGTTATTTTGAGTGTTTATGCCATCATTTTTGAAGTCAAATTATCGTTGAATCCTTTACTTTCGTGCTGACCTATTTTCTCTGTGGAAGTACGGCGGCGGAGCGATACTTTACATTACCTACGAATGTAGTGCCAGCACTGGTCGACTACAACAACAAAGAAGAGCAACAAGTTGCAATGGCCACGTTCGCTCTGCGCCCGCCGTACTTCCACAGAGAATATAGGTCTGCACAAAAGTAAAGGATTCAACGATAGTTTGACTTAAAAAATGATCATATAAACACTCAAATTAACTCGTATTTTATTTGCTTTGGGTGCACTGTGGAGTGTTTAAGTGCGTTTGGTAGTGGATGCTACCGGTTACCTTAGAGTTGTACTAGCATTAGCAATGTGTGTATGTCCAAAAGAAGGGACAGCATAGAATTAGCTGAAAATGGTTTCCATCAATCAACTACATCATGGGTAAGTCGTAATTGAGACATTATGTCCCAAAATTCCGAACTGTCCCTTTAAGGATAACCATGTTATTTGTTAATCCAACTGTCAGCTATTCCTAGAATCAACAGTTATCCCTCCCCAAATATGTGCAGTTCCATCCCCATTGAGGGGATATTTCACTAGCAGGCTGATAGCAAAAAAGATAGAGGCCAGAAAGGGGAGGCCCTTTGCATCTTGTTTTCCTGGCCAAGGCTACTGAACCCCACTGATGGAGAAAACATCTCAGTGGATTTTCACAGAAAAGTACACAGTATCCCAGCACAGTTGTAAAACAGGGAACTTGCAAAGATATCAAGGCTGCCTCCTTTCCATCACAGAGACCCGTGGGGTTTAGACCGGAGCCTAACAGAAATGCAGTGTATAAATAATGCTCCTCGGAGCTAAGCTAGTCGAAAAACAAATCTGTGCAGCAGTTCAGCCCATCCTTAAATATTTAAATGTTTGTGTCAGAAATAAAAAACAGCCGCACAATATTATTTCCCCCACAATATTCTTCAGTGCAGTGGCGGACTCAGGCTGTTTGAAGGGCAGAGGCGAAAAGAAAAAAAGGGCACCTACTGCACGACATGGGGCCCCCATCAGCGCCCAAAAAGCATCGCTATGATGCGTTATGTGTGCTGAAATAGTCTTCGTCCTTGATTAACATTATGTAGGCAATCCAGAAAGGGCACCCTTTGGGACAACTGTTATGTAGTGGCAGCATAGAGGGCACTGTTTACCTTTGGAAGGGCATCCATAGGGATTGTCAAGTTTAGACAATTGGAAGGGCACCAATAGGGCACTGCAATCACATTTTATCCACTAATAGAGCACCTCATTAAGACATGTTATTGTATTTTCTTGCTATGTTTTCCTATGTGAAGGGCAGCCCAATAGGGGCACATACTCTCGTTTTCGCCACTCAAGAGGGCACTTAAGCGCGATGTTTTCAACCGGGGGGGGCACCAGGGGGGGGCAGTCGCCCCCCCCTGCCCCCCCCCCCCCCCCCCTCCCCCCCTGAGTCCGCCAGTGCTTCAGTGTTTGGTATACTGATTACTGTGCAGAAATGCAATCAATTATATGTTTTCTTTCCTTCCTACAGGCAGTAAATGTAAGTGATCTACCAACGGCCACTGGGTTTGGATCATCTGTGCAATCATCTCCAGCACTTTGTATGGTTTTAAAGTCATGATGCATAAAAAAATAGCCTCACAACACTTTATAAAACAAAGATCAACCAACAAGCACAACTGGCAATACTACTTTGAAATGGGAACTGCAACAACCAGTTGATGTCTGAGTTTGTCCCCTGTTGCACAAAATGTTTTTCAAAAGCTGTTTTTGCTACATGGATTATGCCGTAATGTAGCGGGCGTGTTCATGGCAAACAAAAGAGCTTAAAAATTAAGTAAACTGTCCCAATAAAAAAGTAGGTCAGTTCAGCTGGATTGCCCATCTGGACGACATATGATGTCACTGTTCTGCAATCGTGCTTTTCTTGGATCCAAGGATCGTATTTTTCATCCAGTGAAGGCTAAAACATAGCCCATGTCATAGATGCGTTCAATTTCAATGTTTTTCTTTATGCACAATACAATGCATACATGTTCCATGCGTTTACAAGCATAAAACTTACATGCAAAGAGCTTTTTTTGGAGATTCACTGCAGTGTTCCTGTTGGTCTTTTTGAGGGATCATAAGGGAACTGCTATATTGCCTCAGTCGGACACCCTGTTGGCCACTGAACTCTGAGCACCTGTTGTTCCAGGTGTTGGAATGTGTACCTATAGCTCAATGAGAGTGAGGAGTTATCGCAGTTTGCCGATGGCCCCTTCCCCTTGCTGTAACTGTCAGGAAAAACACTATCTCCCTCTCTCTCCTCTGGAGATATCTGAACAAATGGCTAGCATATGCAAAAGAGAGGGAAAAAGCAGTTCCTTCTGCGTGAAAAATCTGTTCAACACAAGCCATAATGGTAGTCACACCCATGGCTGTGTCGGTGTGGTGTTGCCCTCAGACATCGTGCCGCTATTGTTAAGCAGCTGGTAAAAATGCTAATGGCTGTGGGGGGCACCTGGAGTAATTGCGGATTAGGGTGGAATCAGGCGAACAATAATCGGCGTGGCTGTAGGGAGCAAGCAGTGGCGCGGAGGTGACTTGCAGCAGTGCGGTGAATGCCGGCTTTCTGTTTTATATTTTTTATGTGGCGGGTGATTGTCTTTAGCTGGCTTTTGTTTTGATTTACTGTGGCATGTGAGAGTTGTCTTTGTAAAATTGTGCAATGACAGTGCATGGACAAGCGAGATTCGCAGCAGAGGATTTGCAAGCCTGCAGACAGAAAGAGTTTGACACAAGTTGGTAATGAAAGCTGGGATGAGCAAAGCGAGCCCCCTCCTCTGGCCGATTTCAGAAGGTACTGCTGTATGGAAGAAGAAAAAAATGAAAAAATACGCACGTCACTTTTTGGGGTGCTGGGTTAGGGTAAGACCACACGAAAAGAGAATGGAACCCGCACACTCATATGCTCTGAAAAACGCCAGTTTATCGACAACGTTTTGTGCGCAAGGCCCTTCGTCAGGTCAAACTCAGTTCACCTCCATGTGAACTGAGCATCTTGCTCTGTGAGTTACAGCAAGACATGGGTGTAAACTGAAGTGCAGTGGGTGTGCAGTGTACAGGTGTTCAGGAAGGTAGGGGATTTCGGTCGGGTGTGGACTTTCATGGATTGCAAGACACTTTTTTGATGGACTTCCTGCCTTATCTGATGCCTTTTGGAGGGTTGACAGAAACTTGGGTGGGGAAAGAGGAGAAGTGGTTAACACGGAGGAACTCACACAATCTGACACGCGCTCTAGCTATTCCCATTTACGCTTTTAGAGTAGCCAGAATACTTCCGTCCCAATTGCTTCCAAGAATTATTTCCATCTTATAAAAAGAATAGCATCATAGTGACACTATATAAACCCAAAAATACATGAATGACGGAACTAAGTGGTTCTCAAATAGATTTCACATCACCTATTCTCAACGTCGAAAGGGCGCCTCAAAACGTGCATCTGTACTGTTTTGGGATCTCTGCAGGACTTTTTTTAAAAGTTGTATTTCGTAACCAGTCGCTGAACACATGAGCTTTCCTGAAATATCTCCATATCGGCACAGTGGTACAGAAGAGATACGCTCTGACTGCACTACATCAAACATTGGCAAGCAAAACAGAGAGAAAGAGGGGGGAGAAAGCAGACTGCCACGCAGTGCCTGAGAGAGTCCTGCCCTGCCAAAAAGTGCTTTTATTTCCTGCTGAATTAAAAAAAAAAGACATCTGGAAAGTAATCAAAATATATGAACAAAAATAAAATAAAATAGGAGGAAAAAAAAACAGGCCATCTGATTTCTCACTTTGCAAACACAACTGCGCTCTAACGCTTTGGAGGGCAAACCGGTCACCTGCAGACTCAAAGCGAGCTGCATGATGTCAGTGGGGAAAGTATGAAGGACTGGGAAAGCAAGTAGAGAGAGAAAGAGCAGCAGAGAATAAAGACAAAGAACCGCTGGAACACCAGCAGCCTGCTCCACCATCCCCCCCTTTTGTATCCTGTACCCCTTTTCCTGATAGGACATCCACTCATATCCATGTATCCTTTCTCTCTTAACCTTGTACACCCCCCATCCCGCCCACCCCAATGACGGCCTTAGCCTTATGCCGACCACCCCCCCCCCCCGCCCCTCATTTATGAACAAGGAAGTGTGCTGATGTAGTGCGCAATCAGATATCACCGGTCAAGCGTGCTCCTCTCCGAGCGCGGCAGAAAAGGGTGTCCACGGGAAACCTGGCAGATTTACGAGCCAATAACAATGCCGGTACGAGAACAGAGCGCGCCGGCGCGATCGGGCGGGGCCTTCCTTGTTCCCCCCGGGGCATCCGTCCACGGTGGAATTACGGCCCGCCCGAGATGAGGATCTAGGGGAGCTGGTTTATGGGGTAAACAAGGAGAAGTCAGCGGACATGAATCAGGGGGATGAATGTGTCTCTCTGTGATATGATCCGACAGGAATGTGCAGCGTAGCGCCCCCGCGAGCCCCGCCCCCCCCCCCCCCCTCCCTCAGACCGTCCAGCCAGATGAGGACCTGATGTGCGTGCTCAAACGTTTGAAGTGCCCAGAACCCGCAAAGAAAGGGGCAGCTGCGAAACCTCGCCCAGTCACCTCCTGACCCCCGGAGGTGCCGTTTCTTTTTGCGTCCGGCGTTCGCTAACCGCCACGCCTCCTTTCACCACGCACATTTCCAGCACGCCCCCGGGGATGTCGCGTGATTGTAGAGGCCTTTTAATTGGTCCCTGCAATCCGCGCTCTTTTGCCGCTCACGAGCCCTCCGGCCTGCGATGCGGAATGTGACATTTAAAAATTAATGTCAATCCATATGCAATGAATAACAATGAAGGCCGGAATGCGAAGAATACCTCAGCCCGTCGCCGCGGTACAAAGACGCGCCTGTGTTCAGCCGGATCTGTATAACGCCCTGCCATTTACGCCGCCATGATCTACCGTATGGCCGCAGTATGTGCTCAGTATCATTTTATTACCTTTCAGTCTCGGCTGCTTTCCATAAAAGTCATCCAAAGACTGGACCGCACTATTGCCTCAGGGAAAATGGCACATATCCATGCCCAGGCCCCAGAATGAAACCAGCTTGAGCGCTTTTAGAAACTGAAGCCCCCATACTCCCAGATCCTATAAATATACAGTTTCCTGTTACCTTAACCTTGCCTAACATCGCAACAAATTATTCTCCTGACCAAACCACGTAATGTCCCTCTCTCTCAAGTCTACATCCATAACTGACGTGAAAAGCTGGAATTTGTGCGGGCCCCAATGTCTGCTGGCTAGAGCTGCTTTCTTCATTATACCTTTTCAGATGTATTTATGAACGTGACTCCCAGCTGAGTATTAAGTAATGTACACTAAAGCTTTCTTTTTGGAAATTCATGCGGTTTTATGAGAACCAATGAGATACTACAAACACGTTTAGTTAAAAATACTGAAAATAACTGTTGAAAACGCTAAGCATTAAGCTATAAATCCTGTTACAAAATGTAAACTATTAATCTCGAGTCATTCGTTTCTCCATCTGGATTCCTGTACCCCCCACAGTCATCCGGTTTGTAATTAGCATGATGATTCAGTGAGTCATGAGTGTGACTTTTGAGAGTGACCCAGTCAACATCTAGCTGCTTCATTCATCTTAAATACCATGGCGTTCCTGCTTGTAGCTCTTGTGTGCCACAGACTGGAGAAGAGTTGAACAGCTCATTACACAGTCACAGCTCCTTAGTCTGCACCACGTATGGCCAGTTATTTGGCTACTTAATAATGATTTATGTAATTTAAACCTCATCCGCAGGCCGGCTAGGAATGGAAAATGACTATAACGGAGTCAGCATTGCATTTTTTACAGCGAGCAGAAAGTCATGTGGAGTCGCCACAAAGGGGTGCCTTTGGAAACTGAGGAAAATAATTGCCAATGCTTTTGACACGTTCTGTTTTGTGCCTTCCCATAGCAAATCCTACAAGCCTACTGAATCCAGACAGGTGCTCAATGCTCAGATATGGAGTACTGCACCTGAGATATCTACAATTCTGTGCTACTGTGCTGCGAAACATTTTTGAAAAAGGTACTTTACTGTGGTTTATGTTTTAAAGTCATCCCTGAACCATTTTGCACAATAGGATTAGGATCTTGTTAACATTAGCTATCTTGCCACCAGCTAGCTAGTTAATGTTAAGAGTATCCCCTTAGTCACGCATGTTTTGTTTTTTAATTCCTCAATATTCCAATGTTAAATAAAAAGTCAGACAAACTGAACCTGAAATATTCTCCATTAGCCATTAAGTGCTCACTTGTGTTAATGGGTAATATTGTGGAAATAATAATAATAATAATAATAATAATAATATATAATAATCTATTACTATATCATGTTTTACATAATAATAATAATAATAATAATAATAATTATTATTATTATTATTATGTTTTTAATGCATTATTGATTTATTTTTGCTCAGATAGCACTGGTAAGCTAAATGGACAATTACCCAGAAATACCATGCATCTGAGACTGGTCCCACAATTAGATCAAATTCACTTGATTTCTTCAAGCATTATATTCCTCCAGGAAAGCACGGCAGGGGGCTAAGAATGTTCCAGACTCTCAAAGAAGGAAAAGGAACTCAGACTTTGCTGCTGCCATTCTTGCTGAGTGTGTCTAAACCGATTTGTCAAATGTGACGCTTTCGTTTGTTTGCGAATTTACAGGAATGCTCCCACTACTATGAAGCTTGCGGGTGGCCCAAAGCATTTAATAGAGAAGGTGAGTGAGCCAGCCTAATCTGATTGAGCTCAGAACTAAGCTTCTAACAAGATTCATTTTCAGATGAAGAATAGAATAATCAAGGTGGTCATGTGAGAATAGTATTGCTGGGCTTTTTTACTCCACTTTTGAGTTTCTGCTAAGCGGTTGTAATGTAATGGAAGCAAAGTTCTGAAAACCACAACATGCAACCAATACAGAAAGATATAAGGCTAAATTACACCATCATGCTCACCCCATACAAATTAAGAAAATAAATCATGCAGTGAAAGTAATAGACGTTCACTATATTTAAGGCAATTTCCACTAAAAAGTATAAAACTGAGAATAGCAGGTTTATACTACCAGCTTAGGATTCTGTATATTGTAACCATTTCCTAAACATTCAGTATACTTACGCAATTAATTTGCCAGAAGTTTACTTACGGCTTGCACTGTGCTTACATGAATTTAGAAAAAAAAGAAGCATATGTAAACCAAAAAGTCTAGTTTACTATAGGGATCAACAGCATTGCACACGCGTACACGTGCACAAACAAACACATCTGCACACTTTGTGCATTGTGACCTGAAATGTCTCGCAGTGTGGATTTCACTTAGTCACACTGTTCCTATCTCATGCTCACATTTAATTCAACATCCTCTCCCCCTTTCCAAACAACCAGAGTCGAATGTATGTGCTCCAAAGATGTCTTTGCTACGTGGACTCCTTCATGCTTATCCATACTGTGTATTCTCTATTTACCTTAAGTTTTGAGTTAAGCCACCGGGCACTTTGTATGCAGTTTTTCTTTATTTTGAAATACTTCATCTTTTCCCCCTGGCTTGTTTAGGCCAAAGTTTCCGTAGCAACTGCCAAAACACTGACCCCCTCTCCAGAACCCCCACCCCCCGATTTGTGAAAAACCTGCCATTTACAGTTGACCTATTTAAGACCCTCACATATGGTGGAACTTAATTACATGTTTGGATGTCCAGGTGCTGGTGGTAGTTTGGGGAAATAGAAGTGGGTGGGGAAAGGGTGGATTTTAACCTCTGGCCAAAAATGAGTTCAGTTAAAATCTCTTGTAGGCTTGAACAATCACTTGGTGTGGCCACTGCAGTACATTTGTGCACATTCCAGGGAATGGGTCTGATTATCAGGAAAGGCCAGCAGGAACTCACCAGGCAGCCGGCAGACCTTGGAGAGAATATTTACTAATGAAAGTACCGCCCCCATTTTTTCCCAGCCATACTTCCTTAGAGCAGACTGATAAGATTCCTGAACGATTCTCTAGAATGTAGAGCTTCAGAACGGGCTAAAGCAGGAGCGTGTGGATATGTGCTTTTATCCGATTACCCATCTTCGATATTTGAGAAGACAGATGTCGTGGACCGGACACTCCCTGACCCTCTTCTGTACACAAATGCTTTCCATGTGTCACATCTGATTCCACTGCAGGAGCACACTTCAGTGTTCTGTGGACGCAGCTCAGATCCCACGACACGCCGCTACAACACCCCCATTTTAAGTTAAGTTAGCATGAGACCCCCTTGTTTTACCAATGAACTGGAGAACTTCATTTTTTCCTGAACAGTGTGCGCGTCTGGAGCCACAGATCAGCTAAGTTTTCCAGCGCTCGAGACGAACGAACCTAATCCCTCTCGGCCTCTTTGTTTGCACTGTACAGATGCCAGTTTTAGCTATTATAACTCCTCAAAACTGCCTCTACCTCCGCCGCCTGATTGGACGCGCTCTGAGTCCCGCTCCGGTCCGCGATGACATCATCCGAGCCCACATATGGAAACGTTTGAGTGTGAGGCGGAGGGGAAGGGGGGGGGGGGGGGGGTGGGGGGTTGGGAGGAGTGGCTTGAGCGACGTGAGAATCCATTCCGCGGATCCACACTGGCGACTTCGCGCAGCACACAGATCCTCGGCGGGCCGCGCGAGCCAGGAGGCTCCAGCAGAAGTACATTTTGAAAAAGCAAAAAGCACTGCTGAAAGAAACTTGGGAGAGCCGTGTCTGCCCAGAGGCCTTTCGTTCTCACAAGGATGCAGTCCGCCTCGGCGCTCTGCTTTTCTTAACAGCTTTTATGGTCCGCCTTCATGCTGTTTCGCTTAACATCATGCGTTATATAAGGTCATGTTTTGTATTTTATTTTTTTTCAAATACACTTTTCACACTCGCCAATGCAGTCACCACGACCACGTGTATTATGCTTAACAATTATTGTCATTTGGTGGGACAAGGTGCCATTTGAGCTTCATTAGGGCCTTAGAAAAGAAGGAGGGATCAGACATTTCATATCAATTTTGATCACAGTTTATGGACCTTGGCAGAAGTAGAAATCTAAGAAAAAAGCTGGTCCCATTTGCATTAATAAAAGCCTGTCAAAAGGGGGTTTATTATTATTATTTAACCAAGCCAATACTCAATATCACTTGTAAACCTGCAACAACATATTTACTAAGCTTGGATATTTCAACATGACAGTGAGGCATATCCTAGGATTCCTTCTCCCATTATGCTTTTGTTCCCTTTGTATTTTTGCATATAGCTAATGATGAACGTATGGAAATTGTAAGGACTTGGCGTTGAGTAAAATAGGTTTACTTTCCATATCACCACTAGAGGGCAGACTTCACTCATACTCTCCCAGACATACCAATGGATTCAAAAAATGGAGGCGTTCAAAAAAAAAAAAATCTTTAAACACACAAAGATATACAGAACAGCACCCTTCCAGAGCATAAATGGAAGAAAAAAAGAAAAGGAAGGACGTCACTGGTACGGAAACTTAAAAGGCGTGAGGCTGCCAGATGTTTCTCCTCAGACACAAAAGGCTTGGGAAGTGGAGTGGTGGCACTGTTTCGCGGCTGGTGAGGATGTGACGTTCAGATGTGCTCAGAATGTAGGCCTTGCTCATCCCCTCATGTCTCACCACAGCCTTTTCCATTCAAACACCAAACGCCAGGGGGTGTCATCATATGAGCAATCACCCACGCGTGTATCTACAAGCGCCTATACATCCCACCGTCTCTTTTCCCCTTGTTCTCGACTATTACAACAGCCCTGAGATTTGTCAATTTTCCATCCCCCACATATCTTTGTATTCTACCACACACATACACGCACACGCACACGCACACGCACACACACACTCACACACACACATGCTAATTTTGCTGTTTACTCAGTGCGCCCCGCTTACCGAAAGAAAACAATTAGGTCCTAGCCTTGTCTTCTCTCACCAAAGAGTCCACAAAGAAGCCCAAACCGCAAGGTCCAACGGTTTTACAGCTCCCTTTGTGGGGCCTTGTAAAGCAGTTTGCTTTTGTGCATTGAGCATTTGGATGGCTGAGGGAGGAGCGCGCTGACGGTGGAATGCAGCCTCAGCAGTGCTGGAGAGAGCGGCACATGTGCCACGCGTTAGAGTCGCATGGCCACTCCATCGCCGCCCCGACATCTTTATTGAAAACAGGGTTCTTACGGCACCGCCGGAGCCACGCGCTGGTGTCCACCAGCAGGTCCGACTGGACATGTCGGGCCCTGGGACAAAGCAATTGGACACATGTCATCAGTCATTGGATAGCAGTGTCTACAGACACACGTGCACCTTTTGATTTTCCACTTCACGTTGCAGTGGCGTCCATTGTTATTTAACTGTCACCAGTCATGGCTTTCCCCTGTAATTTAGAAAGTGCCAGTCCGGTTGGGTTTCACTTCACCCCTGACACACACGTGCCTAGCCCCCCCCCCCCTCCCCCGAACTGAGAACCGAGTCACCACAAGCTGTGTCCTGGGGAGTGATGCACTAGCTGTTTTACAGGATTAAGGATGTGCCAAAATCACCCCTGAGCGCAGATGGACATGAGTTCTGTTTAAATTGCGGAAGACTGTTAACTACATTTTAAACTTTTGAACACTCTTATGGAAAATGATGTATGTGAATATACTTATAATGTTCGATATCATTGCCGCACATTATTTAAGGCATGTGATTTTAGTAAGATTTTCTAAATTTCACTTTAAAATGTGTTTATGCAATTTTGTTACTTTTTTCGAAATTTTTTAAGGATCTTTTGGGAATCCATGTTTCATTTCATTGATTAAGACATAACCCTAGGATTTTAACATTTTATGACACCTTTTATGTTTGGGGTCAAATTCAACCCAAAAGTTTAAACTGACACAAAACTAATGTAATAGACATTTCCTGTGTCATGTTTTGTCTCCCAATTGACTAGCCTTTTATCCGTAAATATTAACATCATATTCATCTGTGATGAAACATCTCATTTTTTAGCCTGAGGTAAGTTTGTGAAATTTAAAACCTATATGGGAAAGTGCCACTTTATTACCCACAAAAAATCAGAGATAAAAAATAAAAAAGGTTGTATATTTTCTTGCATATACAACCTTTGTTGTATATGCAGCAACCCCACAAATGACCCCACACAACACCTTTGTATACAAAGTTGGTACAGGACTTTTGAAAATATAGAATTTTGTTTATATTGTGTTTACTATTTAATCCAACAAATTAGTAAAAATCATATAGCGTCAAGATGATAAAATAAGGTTAACTGGTTTTTAAGAAACACTGAAGCGGGTCAAATTGACCTGGAATATAATATGAGGGTTAATTCATTAATCCATATCTTAATCAAGTTTACCCACTTCAAAAAGAGGAGGAGAAATCAAAGCTTATAAATCCACATTCCACACAGGGGCCCAAATGTGCAAAACCTGAAAAATGAAAGAGAAGGAAGGGGAATATATACTGTATATAAATTTGTTCTGAACAAAGATGAATCAAATAAAACATTAACACGTTTACATTATGGAAAACTCTACTGACTGACTAATGTGAAATGCTTTAAGAGCAGTATGCTCATGAAAAAGAGAAACGGTTAATAGCCTGCATAGATTTATATAACATTGTTCTCAAATGGAGTTATTGGATAAGGTGAGGGACCCACATATAATGGCCCAAAATACTCAATACATAATAAATTGATGATTTGTAACATTTTTAAAATTTATTTCCCCCTTTTTTTTTACTATGAAGAGGAGTGGCCTGCCTCAAATCAAGAAAGAAATCCTCATTGAGGTTATAGCTTCCTCTTATTTAATTAGTATGCAGTAGCCAGAGGCAGTGATTGGCTCCATGGAGAGAACACCTGTCCTCTGTGAGCCTATTGCTCCATTACATTGGTGAAAAGACCCTGAATAAGCCTCACTGAGCTGCATGCTTTAGATGACCCAGCCAGAAAGGCTACATGATAAGTTTACTCTATTCTACCAAAGTCCACAGCAAGCAGAGGAGCAGCTTTGTTTTCCTGAGCCAGTGATATTATAATATTGCCCATGCTTTATATGGATCTATTTTTATTTATTTACTTAACCAGGAAGTCGCATTGAGATGAAAAGAAAAATCCGTTTTCCAAGAGAGACCTGGCCAAGGTACAAGCCAAATAAGTTTAAAAGTACAACATACAAGTTCACAGTACACAATACATCATACAACATGATTCACAATTAATGCACAAATGACAACAGATACAATATCAAAGTCAAGTCAGTGACAGTGCCTTCATCACAAAAAGCAATTGTACACCTCATTTGTTAAGCGTGGAATTATACTTTTAAAATCATCCAATTAAATGAATTTGTCCAACTGCAATTTTTTTTAAGGTTATTCCATGCCCATGGTGCACGATAATTAAAAGGCAGTTTTGTCCAGATCTGTAAAACCCCTAGGGGCCCTATCTTACACCTGGTGCTAACCCAAACGCAAGTGTCTTTGCTATCTTACACCCGGCGCATGGTTCATAATAACGCCTTGTGTTCACGTCGTTTAACTAGCATGTATTCTTGTGCCCATTACAAGTGAACTGGGCGTGTTGGTCTTAAGATGAGGAGTGGCCAGGATTGTTTTTGGCGTATTGCTATCTTGAGCCAGCAGAAAGCGCTTGCGCTAGAACCACCACAAACCTGGTCTAAAGTCATGTCGCAGTTGTTTACATGTTATTTTAACGGCGCATATAAGTGCGTCTACATAGGCGTGTGCCTATGTCTGTTACACACAGGGGCGCGCACAAGCATGACTAAAATATCTAGATCACAATGTGAAATATTATTATTATTGTAGGCTATATCAAAAATGCATAATAATAAAAGGTTCTATTGGTCCACATACCTTTCCCTTAGCAAAGGGAAACAATGCCACATTACATTGCTCTCAGCCCACTCCATCAACATCCAGGCGATGTGCGATGGTACGGGACAATGGCTATCCATTAAAAAGGAGCTGATAACACCTATATCAAGCCTAATCCGTGAATTGTCATTCAATGGAGAACTCGCGCACTGCAATAGATGGACATTTCAGTTTTGAAAATGCGCTTCAGATGTCATTACAATACAGCTCTGTTTATCTAGGAATACAGCCTGTAAGTAAATAGAATGGTTTGTGACTGAAAAAAGTTCAAAACCTTGTCCAGTGAATACTGCTTTTATTTTTTTTCAAATAGCCTAGGCTACAGCGGATTCGCTGTGCATAAGGTTTTTTTCGATAGCCTATGGTTAAAAAACGTAGATAAATGTCACCATGTTAACTGAATTGTAACCTTAGCTATTCGTCGTCCTTCATATTTTTTTAATTACAGTGACAAGGTTTCCATACCCTCAGCTTATTAAAACCCCGCTGATTTCACCTGTTATTCCAAAAACAATTGAACAAAAGATTTTAAAGAGAACTAAGCGTCTAATTATAAACGAAAACAAATTTGCAGCACGTTACAATTAATTCACAATTAATTTTAATACCATTATCTGCATGTGCGCTTTATAGGAGCAGGTCTGTTTCCCCTGCCGTAAATCACACTTTTAACGGTCTTCCTGGGAAAGTGGATTGTCTTAAAGCATTACGTTACCAGTAAAACAGGTTGGTCACATTTCCATAAGCAGGACATTATAAAACAAGAGAAAATATGCGTTAACCTATGGGTTGCCAACCTGACAGCTTTATTGTATTTATTGTCATCATTAAGGCAAAATAACGTTTTTTATTGT
This sequence comes from Synaphobranchus kaupii, assembly GCA_029718625.1. NCBI lineage: Eukaryota > Metazoa > Chordata > Actinopteri > Anguilliformes > Synaphobranchidae > Synaphobranchus > Synaphobranchus kaupii. The sequence continues at coordinate 18,766,270 of CM056392.1, read as the reverse complement.
ATTAATCAAAATTAGAATGCAGGTAATGAACTTCAGATGAAGCTTGAACATGAGTTCATTGCTTTATTGCTGTTAGGTGTTGGAAGGATCCAAGCGCAGGCAGGAAGTACAAAAACAAAGTTTAATAAAAGGGCTAGGCAGCAATCCGTGGTAAACAGGCAGGGTCAAAAACCAGGGAGACAGGGCAACAGTACAAAGCACAGTCCAAAGAGTGGTCAAGGAACAGGCAAGGGTCAAACCGGGAAGGCACAGCAAAGGTACAAAAGCAGGATCCAAAACCAGGGTCGCGAGAACACAGGCAGGGGTCAAAACCGGGGAGGCGTAAGAGGAACAAAAGAGAACAAAAGAGACTAAATACAAAACAAAACAACAACAGGCAAAAACTAGAAAACAGAATAAACTAACAGCTCGGGCAGAATCTCGGAAAAACACAGAAGCAAAATATAGTACAAGGAACTCGCGAAGAAACACTGAAATGACAAGGTATATATACACAGAGGGAGACAGACATAATGGGAATCAGGTGTGTAGAAGCAGGGAGGGGAGATTGACAGGGGAAACGTAAGACACGGACTGGAATACACAGACACAATGATAACAAACGGCCTGGAGTTAGCAGGTAAACAAGTGCACAGCTCAGAGGGGAGAAACACGAAAGTGGACACATGTGCAGAGAATGCAAAATCACAGATCGATGCAGGGATAGGATAACGAGGAGGGAAATGACAGCTGCAGGTAGAAACTCAAGATGAATTAGTAATTAGTAATGTTAGTAGTGAACTCTAAAACCCTAATGTTAGTAGGTTAGTATTATATACATGTTAGTTTGTTAGCAGGTTAGTATTATATCTAATCTAACAGTTAGTATGATTAGTACGTATTATATACAAATATAAATAAAGCCAGAAGGAAGAAAACGAGATATACGAAATACAGAGGAAACCCGAATGTTCCCAAAATCACCTGAATAGTGCAATGACAAAGACAGGGGGTGGAATCTCAGAAACATGGAACGCGGACTGACAATCGCGAGGGAAAGAAAACAGGAAAAATAATAACAAATAAAGAATAAACAGACAGAATTACAGGATCCTAACAATTGCATAATCAAATGAAATTCGTTAAACAAGCAGGCTAATTTGGCGTTTTCTAAGGTGAGACGGAAGCCATTGGTAGCTTATTCTCAGCTGTTGCAGGTGCCTTTAACGAAATTTAGCCGCATATATTTTGTAAAATAACAGCGCTGTCGGAAATTACTGGGAACTCGTAATGGTTTGTCCGAATAATATTTATCATAGGCTACTAGTGATCCATATAGCCTATTCCTTGATCGCACTAAACACGCACGCGCATGTCTGTTTCGCCATCATATAAGCAATCCGCCGAAGGGAATGGGATATGACATTTTGATTGGTTTATTGCATGTCACGCCCAAGACACACCTATAATTAATGAAGAGACTAGGTTCAGCCCACTTGCACGCTGCGCCATGCTTAGCGCCCAAAAAACACGCCGTTAAAATAGCAAAAGTGGACTTGGACACGCCCTAAATGGACTTTACGCCATGCGCTTAGACCAAGCGCCAAGATCGCAAAGATAGAGCCCCAAGAGTCTTTTGATGTTGTTGGGTCTCAGAAATCAGGAAGTCATGCAACATTATGTTAAACTGTCCAATATTTTTTGATGCCCGAAAATGGGGGGACTATGTACAAAAGGTTCTATAATTTCTAAATGGTCCGATATGGATGAAAATACCCTCAAATTAAAGCTGACTGTCTGTACTTCAACCTCATTGTCATTGTATCCTTTCAAACTCAAAGTGCTAGAATACAGAACCAAAATAACAAAAAATGTGTCACTGTCCAATGAATTATGGTGCTCACTGTATATCAAAATTATCTTCACAATGTATAAAAAATATACTGCAGTATATTACACTTCCATAAGGGGTGCTTTGCAGTCACACACAAAAATAAAGCACATGCTCATACATTCACACATGTGCGAAACCGAGATGAAATGTTGAAATTTTGCCAGTGAAGTTTCAGCCCAATGGTGAAACAGCCCGCCTCAAAAAAAAAATAAAAAATAAAAAAATAAAAATGAAAGGGCTCACCAATGCATGCTTTACCGTAGTTTTGTGATTCTGCCAGTTCCTGTAAACAGGGCCGAACATGTGTACGTATAAACCACAAATTGAATTAACGACAGGAGGAAGTTTTTTTACACGTGTACACTTTTAATATCTGTTCACACCAGCCAATGTTACATCGTAAAGAAAAGAAAGCTGTTTGTTTTGACCATTTGGCCTGTCTTGTGTCTGTAATCATCCCTGTGTTCTTGTTTAGATGCTTCACTGGCAGCGCCGCCAACTCGGCAGTGCCTGGAATGTTGAAGCCCGGTACCCATGGTGCAGTGTGTTGTCCACTGTGAGTGACAGGTAATGGGCCAGTCCCGTCTGGCCCGCGGATCCGGATGGGCTGTCCCAAGTCGTGTTCCGCGACTAACGGAATCATGTTCTCGTTTCATCCAACGCAGATGGTAATGCTAGGGATCTTGGTTCCCTCTGTCCAGTAAAGAGACAGACCGCTCTGCTGGAAGCGCGTCAGCTGCGGAGGATTACGCAACGCGCGATCGCGGTGGAGCCAGGCGGAGCGGCGAGGCCGGTTCGTTCTGCTCAGCTCAACCCCCTCGTTTGGCATTAAGGCCTTCCATGTGATGGGGTGACGGAGCCAGAGCAAACTGGAGAGGTTTGTGTGGGACCTGGAAGAAGGCCCCGGCAGCTTAGTCCATTAGACCCGGCATCGCCTCCTTCTCCTCCTCCTCCTCCTCTACGGTTCCTATAGCCAGAGCTCGGCACTGCTGCACGGTGCAGATGGCAATAATTAACAATCAGCTTGGGGGAAAGCATGTTTTGACTGCCAGCTCTTTATTCTTCTATTTATTTTTTCCCTCTTTTTTTTCACCAAACATGACTCTCACCAGGTCGATCTGAAAGCCCCAGCTGGAGACACTGTAGCCAACATTTTGTAGTCTTAAGGATACTTATATGTCACAATAGCAGGAGGTTTTTCTCAAAATGAATAAACATTAAAACAAGCGATGTCACAGCAGCTTGAAAAGGAATACGAATGCTGGGTCTTCCCCTGTAATGCACAAGCAACCGCTTTCTGTACAAACTACAGTGTTACATAGTTAACAGTCTGTATGTGGCTTTTTTAACATTTCCCTGGACGTAATGGCAAAAGCACATGGCAGCAACCTTGCCAATTATCTACATCATGGTTTGGACAGAGGACGCACTTTTAAAAATACACCTTGCGAAGCATTGCTGAGAAATACAAGGTAATGGCTTCGGTTTGACGGAAAGAGGTAAAACGGGCTTAGACTATGTTCCTCTGGGTCCGGTCATCCACGACTGGGTAGACTTGTCATGCTGTAGTACCCGTGAACGCAGCAGCTCCGCGTGGTGGAATACCATGGTGGCCATGTGCGGGGCACTTATACTTATACCTGCCCATCTGAATAAACGTCTGTCAGCCACCCACACACACACACACACACACAGACACAACCTAGATGAGAAGAGTTGACACTCCCGGCCTCTGACCCCCAGGCTCTTGAAAGAAAACAAATGACCGCATTGCTCTCAGAGGGTTACGACTACAAGGGGGTTTGGTTTCACGAGCCCTCTGGCAAAAGCCGACTCCCCCCAAAAAACAACTCTTAGAACCCTTGTTGATGGAGGATCCCCAGAGCCACTCAACATATCCTGGGGAAAATGTATCGGTTCCTGTTGGTTCATGAGTGCAGTGGATAATTCCCCTCCAGCCGCCAGTCAGGTTTAAAGAAAGATGATGGTTGGTTCTGCCATCTCTTTTATTCATGGAGTATACACAGCAATCCACCTTGGTAGCTTCTGGAAAAAAAGAAAATAGCACAGATACGTAGATCTTAAAACGAGGCTGCCTTTGCCCCAGAACTTTTAGTAACTTGTGGGAGTCAGAGAGTGAAACAGCACCCGCCTTTGTCAGTCTTACGCAACTGGGAAATCTGGTGACACAAAACAATAAAAGGGGAAATAAAAGAAAAATATTCTGTATGCAAATTTAATCGGATCTGACATTGTGGGAAGAACAGCAATGTCAAACCATAAAGTTATATAGAGTAATATTAGTCAATACTGACCACTGCTAAAATAACAGCACAAATGGCTTTCAAGTGGTTACATTTCATATGTGACAGAGTCTGTGTTCTGTGTCACTTTTATGCAGATGGGGTGGAAATTAATACAAGACATTTGTAATGCGCTAAACGTCTATTGCAATGCATTGTGGAGCACTGCTGGGTGTGAAAAACTGGAAGTACAGACGGACTAAAATCAAAGAGGAATGTGCATTCCTCTCAGGCTGTACCAGCCAATTGCACGCCCAGAAACCTCTCTGCCTATCACTTCATGTCCTGCTGTTATCTGAAATCATTCAACATTGACCCGGGGGGGAGGGTGTATTCATATGTCAAAATGAAGAAGAGTGAAAAGGGTTGGCTGGAATGTGTGTTCTGAATATTCTACAGTATATATATATATATATATATATACATACAGTGCCCTCCACAATTATTGGCACCCCTGGTAAAGATGAGTAAAAAGGGTTATAAAAAATTCACCTTTTGGTGAATTAGCTTAATCACACACTAAAAAAAAAGAGAAAAATCCAACCTTTAATTGAAGTTAACTAACTTGATGAGTGATCTTAATTGAAGATCACTCATCAAGAAATAATTATTTTTAACAATTATTGGCACCCCTGCATTTAATACTTTGTACAACCTCCCTTTGCCAATAACACAGCACTGAGTCTTCTCCTGTAACATCTAATAAGGTTGGAGAATACAAAGTAAGGAATCTGAGACCATTCTTTTTTACAGAATCTCTCCAGATCATCCAGAGTCCTAGGTCTTCTCTTGTGCACTCTCCTCTTCAGCTCAGCCCACAGGTTTTTAATGGGGTTTAGGTCAGGGGACTGAGATGGCCATGGCAGAAGCTTGATTTTGTGTTCAGTTAACCATTTTTGTGTTGATTTGGACATATGTTTTGGATCATTGTCCTGCTGGAAGATCCAATGACGACCCAGTTTTAGTTTCCTGGCAGAGGCAGCCAGATTCAGATTTAAAATTTCCTGGTATTTCATGATGTTCATGTAAATGTCATGTACCCTAACAATAAAGTCATGATGTTCATGATGTCATGTACCCTAACAAGGTTCCCAGGGCCTTTGAAGGAAAAACAGCCCCACAACATCACGGAACCTCCACCATACTTAACAGTGGGGATCAAATTATTTTCGGTATAGCCATCCTTCTTTTTACGCCAAACCCACCTTGAGTGTTGTTGCCGAAAAGCTACATTTTCATTTCATCTGACCATAGAACATGGTTCCAGTCAAAGTTCCAGTAGCGTTTAGCAAATTCCAGGGGCCTCATTTATAAAACGTTTCGTAGAAAACATCCTACATTTTATCTAAGATCATGTCTGAAATGAGCAAAAGTGCGATTCAGAGATAATGGACGTACGCCCAAAAAAACGTGCGTGCGCCACTCTCCCAGATGTGAAATCTATAAATCACAAATGATCTTGAAATTGTACGCAGCTGAAAGGTTTTATATCTCCGCCTTGTAAACGCCCCCTAATTAATTTAATTAGCATATAAAGGAGCCCGAATCCAAACCCAAATCATCTACTTGATAATGGCGAGCAGCAAAAAAAAACACTTCAGTGAGTCCGAAATTGAAGTCCTCTTGGCGGAGGTACAAATGCGCGCCGGTCCGCTGTTTGGGAGCCTGTCCAGTGGCGTTTCCTCAAAATAACGTAAAGAAAAAATGGTCTGACTTGAAACTGAAGGCAAAAAAGCGCATTGCAAACCATAGGGCCAGTGTGGAGGCCACGGGAGGTGGAAGTGCCACGCCAAACCTCACCCCAGAGGATGATCGAATTGCTGCCATCATTGGGGAAAGTGCGGTTGTTGGTGTTTATGCGGAGGGCGACACGGATCTTTTGACTGCTGCAGATTCAGAAGGTAAGCTGGCATGTGTTTAAAATCAAGTAAGGTCCAGTATAAATAATGACACTTGCAACGTTGTTGAAATTGTACAATTTTATTTATAGACATGAAGAGCCACTCCAGCGGAAAACAGGCCCAAGCAGACCCGTCTCCCAAACGGCAGCAGCATCAGCCAGCGTGGACACTCCCGCACAGGAGGAATCTTCCCGGCCCTCACCATCATCCACGTCTGGCTATCGGAGTCAGGCCAGGGTCCTATCTGACGCCGTTCTACAGTCGCAAAGAGACCTTGTTCATTCAGTTAATGAGGTGGTTGCGGAACTTAGGCAGCTGCGGCAGACTTTGGTTCAGATGAACCAGACGCTGGCCGACTGTCTGAATAAACGGTGTGTATAAATAAAATATTTTGGAAAAAAGTGAATTTATAGCTTGATTTTTACCCCAATAACAATCCTACCTGTTGGAATAACGTGAATCAAGTGCCGTCTTCTCCTGAGCGTAGTGGCATGTGCATTCCAGTCAGCGGGTAGTGGTGGGGGCAGTGGCGTAACTACATGATCAGCTCAAGGGGGGCAAATTAGGTCAGCAGGGGGCCCGAATATATGTCGCTAAAAATGTTTTATATGACCTTATGTCGGCGAGCCAAAGACATATGTTGTCGGAATTACGAGTCAGTTTCAGACATGGAAGTTGCACTTGAACGAACCTCCCAAGTCGTAGCCTAATTACAAGTGGAAAAGTCAGAGATAATTTTGCTACCCGAGTTCCCGAGTTGTGACGTTTCACCACTGACCCCCCTGCTAGAAAAAACATTAAAAACCATCAGACAATTCCTAATGGGTTTAATGGAATTTCATGTTTTTGTGCTGGATTCTGCTGGTTTCTGATAGTCTTTATTGGTAATCCAGTGGCTTCTAATGGTCATCTGGTGGTGCTCTGTTGGACTCTAATGTATCTGTGGGGATTTTGATGGTCTCTAATGGTCTGTAATAGTAACCTGATGGGAGACCAAAACCAAGATGTCCAAATTCCCATGGTTGGTAACCATTACGTGATGGTTTCTAATGTTTTTTCTAGCAGGGATGGCTCACCGAGATATTGTGAAGCACACAACACGCCAAGATAATTTGGCACACCTTGCTGGGCTCATACAGGAGTTTCCCTCCTGATGCATCCAGACACCGCCACCTTCCCTTTAACATACCGATGGTGCGCTCCACTACTGACCGTGCGCGGGCATGTACCGTGTTAAAGTGGGTTTCTTCGGGTGTCTGTGGGTGCGCTATGGGGGTGAGAAGCCATGGCTTCAGAGGATAACCTCTGTCACCTGGTTGTGTAGAGATCATTATTTTATGCACATTAAAAAAGCAACAAAGCAGAAAAATAGAAATAACAGTGATTTACCTAGAAGCCAACCGTCTCCGCCTGCCCCAGCTTCTAGACGATTCCCCACATTGCAATTACGAACAATGAAGGAGTCGTGCGTCGACCCTGGCCATCTTGCAACAGCGTTTCGGATTGCCATACGGGCATTACAAATGAGTTGCACATTAATTGAGTGGTAGTTCTTCCTGTTGACATATACATACTCATTTATTTGGCAACGTGAGTCTCTCTTTGAAATGTTCCTGTTGCCAGGAACCCAAGTATGGTTAAGACTTGCACCTCAGCGGGTATGGCCTGGTTGCAGTTGGTGCGTGTCTGTAAATTTGGGCCCATCTGGGCACAAAGCTCTAATAACGTGGCTGTCGGCAAACGGTACCTGCTGCTCAGCCATTCATCATCATGCGCAAATAAGTCTGCCCGATCTCTGAAAACACGTTACCTTCGTATTGCGCGATATCCTCGAGGAGTGCCAATGCTGCCATTCTTCTTCTTGCAAACCACTGCATTATAGGAGATTTTATAGACAATTGATTAGATTGACCGAAATGTTTTACATATGTGGAACCATAATATGTATATTAAATACATTTCCTTCAAGGAGGTGTCAATTATGCTTTAATATATTAATGACTTTATTGTGCAAACAATTAGGCAGCAGAAGACATGTTGGTAGTCTCGCACAGCCAGACCTCCACACTTCGTTTTGGCACTGTGCTGCTGAGATATCCGAACACTTGCAGTACAACAACATTGCCACAAGGAAATGTGCATACGCCAAGTTGGAACCTGATGTGGAGCTAAGTACTTTTCCACGTCAAAGACCGTTTTTATAAATCTGAACTTTGACGTGGATTTGAACGTACGCACGGTCTTACTGTAGATCAAATCTGTGTGTAAGATCGTTTTATAAATGAGGCCCCTGGTGCTTACGTTTGTGGTGAAACGATCGGAAAGGCTTTTTTCTGGCATGCCTTCCAAATAATTTGTTGGCATGGAGGTGATGTCTAATGGTAGTTTTGGAGACTTGATGACCCCAAGATGCTACCTTCCTCTGTAATTCTCCAACAGTGATCCTTGGGGATTTTGTTTGCCTTTCTTACAATCCTGCTCACGGCGTGTGGGGGCAAAATAAACTTGGGTCCTCTTCCAGGCAAGTTTGTTACAGTTCCAGTTGCTTTGAACTTTTTAAGTATTGCCAGTAGATATGGGCATTTTCAGGTGAGTAGCTATTTTTTATAGCCATTCCCTGACTTATGAAGCTCAACACACTTTTCCCTCATTTGATTTGTGTGTTCTCTTATCTTTCCCATGTTGATGTATGAATAAGGGGGTGCGTCCCAATAGTCATGCACCCTCCCTTCCTCCACTACCACCTCCTCTACTCCGTGCCCCGGAAACCGATCTTTCATTCCTCCCTCCCTTCTTCCACTGTCCCAATAGTGGAGAAGACGAGCGAAGCGGCTTCAATCTCGGCTTCTCCTCCCCTCCGGCGAAGCATACATCGATGTATCCTACTATGGAATCCTACCCACATTTTTGGGTGACATCATCGCGCTCACGCCCACAGAGGCAAGAGTGATGATGCGTAGCTATGCCTTATATGAATTTCCCCAAGATAATGATGCCCCAATGCAAGATATTTAGCCAAAATTATGTGTGTTTCAGTAGGTTATTAGCACACAAAGGACAGCATCCTACAACGGATAACAAAATGCCAGTCCGTTTTTGTGGTTAATATCATAAAATATCATAAAAATTCAGCAATTTAAGTTGGGGATACAGCTTTATTGCTTGCACATGAACGTTGCTTATTAACGAAAATGACTATACATAAATATAGCCTAAGCATGACAGCTACCATTTCAGTATGTGAATATGCATTAAATAATTTATTCAACCAATCGTTTCCAAAGAACGTTTTTAAATTAGATTTCAGATGTTACAGTGGGAAATAGGCCTAATTGTTTTTCAGTGTGACCACTGCGATACTATGAACATTGGGAATAATAGCCCATCTCCAATAATATGACGATAATTCGTTCCACTAATCTAGCCTACAGGAATGTTTCAGAATTTGCCTATGTGATATGCAAGGAATATTAGGCTGTAGTGTAGCTACAGTAGCTTATATGAGGTGAATTAGTGCTCGGTATGTTCAGACATCAGGAACATCGTGATTTTGGAATTACAGTAAATTTTTATGTTTGCATAGGCTATACTACATGATGTTCACTTTGATCTAATACTGATTACATATTAATTACTGTCTCGATGTGAACTGCAATGTCAGGAAACTTAAAAGATATTTTGCAGCTTTAAATGGGCTGGCCGTGCATAAGATCTGTGATTGGCGTTGGGACTCATTGTGGTCTCGGCGTTAGTCAAAGTCATGATAGGGCAACTTCATCAATAGTCAACAGCGATTTTGATGACGGTGAAGCAGATTCACTGTCCCAATTTTCTTTATGGCTCCTTTCCTCCACTCCCCTCCCTTCCTCCACATACTTACAGGTAGTAGAGGAGTGGTAGTGGGGGAGTGGAGGAAGGGAGGTGGGGAGTGAATAATATTGGGACGCACCCCGGGAATATGGCCTCTGTGTCACCTCATATTTATACCCCAGTGAAACAGGAAGTCATGGATTACTGCTTGAAAGTTCCTAAACACTCTGATCAACTTTAAAAAGTAAAATATAAATGGAAACATTTTGTTCATAACAATTTCTCAGAATAAATTAACTTTAAGGTTGGATTTTTCTCATTTTTTCAGTGTGAGATCAAGCTAATTCACCAAAAGGTGAATTTTTTATAACCCTTTTTACTCATCTTTACCAGGGGTGCCAATAATAGTGGAGGGCACTGTATATGAGACAAGATCATGAAGTGTTCAGGAAGATCACACTGTTCCCGCAAAACTAACTCTACATGAAGTGATAAATGACCAGAATAGCCTGTAAAATATCTCTTAGCACACAGTGAGTTATTTAGTTTGTTGGCCTCACTCTATCTCTCTCTCCCTCCCTCTCTCACTCTCTCTCTCTTTCTGCCCCCCTCTCCTAGCTGCATTTCATATAAGAACTTGTTTAGGGTGAAAAGGTTGAGAGGAAATTACGTTTGCAACACGAAAGCACTGTGCTCTATTAGATATTTTCCTTTCTCTTGTCCAGTCCTCAAGTATACTTGTACCTAGTGTTTATGCCGTTCTTAGCAGGTGATATCAAGCTGTAAGAATTTTATTTGGGCTGTGGAAAAGGAAATGAAGACTTAACTCTAATTTATGGCATTGTAGACATATATTTGCCGTGTCCTCATTGGTAACTGTGTCCTGTATTTGACTCTGGTGGTTCACTCTCAATGCTGAATGATGCAAGGCAACCCTACAGTTCTCCACATGTACTTCGGACAGTAGGGTCATGCCTTCCCACCACACCTCCCATTGCCACATGCAGGTACATACTTTAAGCTCAAATTAAATCTAAACTGAATCTAAATATGCATAACAAATTCTGAGAATGAGCATTATCTTCTTACAATATGAATGGGTGAATAAAAACATATTTTTCCCTCACTCTTCTTGAATGGCTGAATAAAAACATGTTTTTCCCTCACTCTTGATGACTGGGTAAATAAAAACATGTTTTTCCCTCACTCTTGATGAATGGGTGAATAAAAACATGTTTATCCCTCACTCTTGATGAATGGGTGAATAAAAACATATTTTTCCCTCACTCTTGTTGAATGGCTGAATAAAAACATGTTTATCCCTCACTCTTGATGAATGGGTGAATAAAAAACATGTTTTTCCCTCACTCTTGATGAATGGGTGAATACAAACATGTTTTTCCCTCACTCTTCATGAATGGCTGAATAAAAACATGTTTTTCCCTCACTCTTGATGACTGAGTAAATAACATGTTTTTCCCTCACTCTTGATGACTGGGTAAATAAAAACATGTTTATCCCTCACTCTTGATGAATGGGTGAATAACAACGTTTTTCCCTCACTCTTGGTGAATGGGTGAATACCAACATGTTTTTCCCTCACTCTTCGTGAATGGGTGAATAAAAACATGTTTTTCCCTCACTCTTGGTGAATGGGTGAATAAAAACATTTTCCCCCCCCACTCTTGATGAATGAGTGAATAAAAACATGCTTTTCCCCTCACTCTTGATGAATGGGTGAATAAAAACATGTTTTTCCCTCACTCTTGATGATTGGGTGAATAAAAACATTTTTTCCCCCCACTCTTGATGAATGAGTGAATAAAAACATGCTTTTCCCTCACTCTTGGTGAATGGGTGAATAACAACATGTTTTCCCTCATTCTTGGTGAATAGGTGAATAAAAGCATGTTTTTTCCCTCACTCTTGGTAAATGGGTGAATAAAAACATTTCCCCCCCACTCTTGACGAATGAGTGAATAAAAACATGCTTTTCCCCTCACTCCTGATGAATGGGTGAATAAAAACATGCTTTTCCCCTCACTCTTGATGAATGGGTGAATAAAAACATGTTTTTCCCTCACTCTTGATGATTGGGTGAATAAAATTTTTTTCCCCCCCACTCTTGATGAATGAGTGAATAAAAACATGCTTTTCCCTCACTCTTGGTGAATGGGTGAATAACAACATGTTTTCCCTCATTCTTGGTGAATAGGTGAATAAAAGCATGTTTTTCCCTCACTCTTGGTAAATGGGTGAATAAAAACATTTCCCCCCCCACTCTTGACGAATGAGTGAATAAAAACATGCTTTTCCCCTCACTCCTGATGAATGGGTGAATAAAAACATGTTTTTTCCCTCACTCTTGATGAATGGGTGAATAAAAAACACCCCCCCTCCCCCCCCACTCTTGACGAATGAGTGAATAAAAACATGTTTTTCCCTCACTCTTGATGAATGGGTGAATAAAAACATTTCCCCCCCCCCCCCCCCCCCCCACTCTTGATGAATGAGTGAATAAAAACATGCTTTTCCCTCACTCTTGATGAATGGGTGAATAAAAACATGTTTTTCCCTCACTTGATGAATGGGTGAATAAAAACATGTTTTTTCCCTCACTCTTAATGAATGGGTGAGTAAAAATATTATTGGATATTGGTGGGGGAGAGATCTTTTCACTGGAAAAATTTGCATTCCTGGCAAACCTTACATGTTTACATTTAATAGATTTTTTTTCCAGAGTTCGTGGAAATCCAAGAATCAACCTTTGGAAAATCTGATCCAACCACCAAAATGTGAGAGAACTTCTCCTTCCCTTCTTCTTACTGTTTTTTACACACTACCTCTACTGCTTTTATACACCAAAGATGAGGGGGAAAAAACTAATTGGCTGAGCATATCCTGCAAGGCCAAGCTGGAAAGAATGTGTGCCGCAGCCGGTTTACGCATTAAGGAGAAAAAGCGCAAAGTAGTCATTCACCCGCTCCTGCGCCCCACTTCCCCCCGCTTCTGTTTTCCTCATCCAGACGGAGCCGTCCTGGGAATAGTCCCGGACACTAGATAGGTCTGTGGGGAGGCTGCAGTCTGTGGGAGAGGGCTGGTCTGTGTCACTTTTTCCTCAGTCCTGGATCGTGACCAAGCGCACAGATGAGGAGTGGCGGGTGGGGGTGGTCATCTGTCCTGTCCCCAGCGGAACAGCGTGTCACCAGGGTTAGCTCTATGGGGGCAGGGCCGGCCAGTTTGTTTCAGAGAGGGGGCAGGGAGTCACCACTAAGCCAGAATTAAAGACCTTGTGTAGTTTCCGTTATTATTTGTCTTTTACAATGCAACTGTAAAAAGGGGTGAGGCTCGTCTTTCTAATTTGTTCACTTATTGGTTCTCCCAGTCCCTCACTGTGCCCCTTCTCAAATTAGGTAGGTTAAGATTTATTTTAAACAGCAGTTTAAAATTGATTTTCCGGGGGGCCTGTGCAAAAGGGCAAATAAAGGGTGGGAGTTTATAATTTTTTTATAAATTAACTCCAACAGACAGCCTATAACAAACCGTAATGCTGTGGTTCGCATGGGAACAGCCCTACGACAATGTTGTCCCCATACAGAATAATCAAACACAAAATCACTTGTTTGTCTTTTCTATACAACATAATCTATAGTCTAAACCAGGACAGATGTGGTCTGGCTCCCAATATGACCAAACAAAGTTGTGAGATGCTCAACAGACAAAGCACACACAGCGTCATTTTGAAATGCAAAATGCCTAACAGGGATGTATAGCACAAAATCCAATTACAATTACACAACCTCCAATGGAGAGGCAAGGAAAATGAATAGCATCAACTAATTTCAGAGCGACAAACCAGAGGTGCGTTCAAATTCAGCGAACAGAGCCGAATGTGCGTGGCAAACATCTCCACCTGGGAACAGATTTCCCTCAGTCCAGCGTCCATTTTTGTTCGCTGAACAAAAAGCTAATGGAAAAAAGTTTGAAATAGTTTGCAAACATTAGCCTTGTTCGCTGAATTTGAATGCACCTCAGGTGAGTCAAAAAGCTACAAACATCTAGTTGACAAGGATAATCTTGTTGCGTTGTGTCAATATGTTCATAATATGGATTATTGCCAGCACATAGTGGTATTGTAAAGAATTGCCACCAGACTCAAGATAGTTTTTTGTTGATAGGCCATTGTATAATAATAATAATAATAATAACAAAAACAACAACGAGTGGACTTTTTAAGAAGCAAGTTTTATCTTAAGTCTACTTTGATCTCAAAGAATGCCACCTTTAATTCCCTGCCTTGCCTGGCAAAGCACAGTCTCCAATGTAAAATATTTGAACTTTGGTATCTTGGTTTCAAGCTACTCACCTTATGAATAATTCCTTTGTTCTAAATGTCTAACAGAACAGAACATGGTTATGTCGGCATATTGAGGCAGCAGATAGGCACAACAACAGTACAGCACTACTAGCCGTCAGCTGTCACAGCAGTCATTTACCTTGTTGGATACAGTAAAGCAAGGGCAAAACCACGTAACATTAGGTAGTCAGTTCTGTTAACGTTAGCCCGTATTGTCTTTGCTATCTGTGTTAGGTAGATAATTACAGCTGCGGTGACTAACGTTATCTTTTTAGTTGGATCTTCGTGGCTAACTCTCACGTCTAGCAAGTTAACGTGTTAGATAACTGTCTAACTAATTTGATATGGCTAGCACTAATTATGAACGGTAATAAATTCCCTTTCACAAGTTGTTTATTATTCATATTGTGTTCAATTGGTCTGCCTTTGCTCAGCAACTATCTATGTACCACTTTCATTCATTTCCTTGAGTAAGAGCATAGATAAAGTAAGTAGCTAGCTACAGTTAACTTAGCTATCAAACTTAGCCATTTTAGTTAATTAAATGCACAGTGTACTTACATACTCCCTAAGATGTTACAGATCATATTTCTAACCAACATTACTTAAACCTTATTTGAGTGGATTTAGGTGGTTATTTTTAAATCAAGTTAGCCTGGGGAAATTATAAAATTATATCCAATGACAAGATGCTAATTGTTAGCATTGCTCCAATTCAGGATAGGTAAAACGGTGAGACTGGGGGTATATACTACGCTCCCTCCTGGGATCCCCTTTTGGTTTTGCGAGCGCTTATGGGTCAGCCCTACGAGCCTCTCGATATGACCAGCCTTAAGTGGCCTTCTTTTAAGATGGCATTTCTGCTAGCAATGAGCAATGGCCTCAGCAAGGCATGTTGGTGAGCTCTGCACTCTCTCCATCACCGCGGAGTGTATGTGGTGGCGGCCGCATGACTCTGGCGTCAGTTTGCGGCCCAACCCATCTTTTTTTTACCAAAAATGGTTTTGCCGTTTCATATTAACCAGCCGATTGAGCTTGGTGCGCTTCACCCCCCACCAGACGAGGACCTGGGGGAGGCACATTTGGTATAGTGCGCGAGCTGTGCCACTACGTTGAAGCTGCCGCTTCCATAAGACATATAGGGCAACTCTTTGTCTGCTACAGCAAGTCTAAGGGAAAAGCGCTCTCGGCTCAGAGCCTTTCCCGCTGGGTAGTGAAGGTGATAGCTGTGGCCTATGACGCTAGCGCTAGTCTTTTGCCTACGACTGTCCAGTGTAGGTCAACTGGGAGTGTGGCTACGTCATGGGCAGCACTGAAAGGTGTACAACTTCATGATATCTGTGCAGCGGTGACTTGGGCGTCCCCCTGCACATTTTCACAACTTCCGCCTTGACGTGTCTCTATTTATAGAGGAATTTACATCATCACATGGAGGTCATGGCTATGACAAAAGGTTGGTATAAGAGTCTCGATGCATCCGGCAACAAGAAGGTATATTTGTAAGTTGACGACCCTAATGGTCATCCGGAACTCATAAAACCGTGGTTACAGTCGTAACCTTCGTTAGCGGGATAACTGCACTGAGTAAAACTGGGAGCCCTCCCAAATCTGGACCATGGACAGCTGTTCCGGGTTTTACTCAGTGCAGTTATCCAGTTAACTAAGTAATCCTGCTTCATACTATACCCCCCAGGACAGCATCACTACAGCCTTACATACCATTTTGGGGGTAAAGTAAAACAATATCAAATTCTTCGAAATGGGTGAACTATGCCTTTAAAGGTTTTTTAGGTTCAGAGTTTAAAACCTTTAAAGGTTCAGAGTTCCTAGAAATACCCATTGCACCGTGTGATGTCACACTGCAATGATTTACTCTGGTTGATGCTGAAATGCTTAGGAAAGTGGTAATAGAACTGAAGCCTTCAACCTGCCCCCTTGACCCTATTCCCATCACTTTTTAAAAAAACATTTTTAACTGTCTGTCTGAAGAACTGTTAACCATTCTGAACAATTTGCTACAGCGGTATGTTTTCCCTAGTGCACTTAAGACTGCAATGGTTAGGCCCCTTTTAAAGAAAAGCAATCTTGACCCCTCAACACCCAGCAATTTAAGACCAGTATCTAATCTTCTGTTTTTAAGCAAAATTTTAGAGAAATTTGGTTTTTAAACAATTTAATAATTTTTTTAAATATGTAAAATGTAAATGTTTCAATCAGGCTTCCGGGCTCATCACAGCATGGAGACAGCACTAGTGAAAGTTGTAAATTATATTATATTAAATCTTGATGCCAAAAGTTTTTAAGTTCTGGTACTTCTAAGTCGCAGTACCACATTAGATACAGTGGATCACCAAATTATTTTAGACAGACTGAGGCAATATGTGGGCCTGTCTGGGACTATTCATGTCTGGATGGCACAAAACTTTTACACCTTAATCAGGAAAAAAGAAATACTAGTTATTCTTACCAGGGCCCAGGGAGAAATTGGCTGCAAATTTACATTCTGGGACTTACCCCCACCCAACTAGCTAAAATCTGCCTTTTATTATTGACAAACCTGGAAAAGGGTTCATTAACATATATTAACATATTTTATGGTATTTACTTATTTATTTATTAGGATACCTATTTAACCCCTGCATTGGTTTAGTTTATTTGCATTCATTGCCTTTTTTATGGTGAAATCTTTTAATAATCAGGTCACACAATGCACGATTTGATATAAAATATGTAACCCCAGCAATTCCTGCAGTAGTCAATTCCTTGCTGTCAAATATATCTATCCACCATTTTAGAGACTAATTAAAATTGTAGAGCAACACAGAAATTGCAGGTCAAAAAGACACCCAGTTTCATGGTCATTCCATAAACTTAATTCGTAAACTCAAATTACTTCCAGTAACACCTTGAATTTCCAGGTGTACTGCAGGTATCCTGCACCTGTGAAGAACACATGCACAGTACAATTCTGAGTTATGAAAACATAACTTAAAAAAGGGGAAAGCAGCATAGCAAACAAAAAAAATCAAATAAACATAAAAGCCAGTCTCCCGCAATTTCCTGTTGTTTGTGTAAACATGGGCCACCCAGGTGGGGTCCTATGGGAATGGTAGGGGGCTTCACGTCCAACCAAGACAGGGCAGAGACAGCTTAGTCATGGCCGCCATTTGCCTGCTGTCCCACTGCAGTCCTGGGATGCCCTCCCCCCATCCTCCCCCTCCTCCCTGGTGGATGCCCCAGGTTCCACTTGGAGCCAATATCCTGCTGGGTTGCCGCCCAGAACTGTCGTGTCTCGTGTTTCGGGGGGAGGAAATCCCCTGTAACATGTGATGTAAATCACCAGGCCGATAAGACACCCAGGAGACGAGCTTGCCTGTTTCCCAGGGCACACACTTTACTGGCTGATCTGATTCAACATGCAGGCATCTCTGCTGGAGACCTCTTTCCACGTCAGCACTCTCCACAGCCTGCTCACAGTCTAAGGGGACCCGAGGAGGAAAATGTCTTTGATAGCTACTTAGAAAGCACTACATTAAAGATTGTGTGTCCACATATGGATACATTTATATCTTATGGTATTAATTGTACTTCACAGCCGTAAAGTACATCAAAATTGCATGCAAGTTTGACTGCGTATTTCTATATAATGGTGTAACGTCTAAGCCCCACTATTCTTCAGCTGCTGAATGTTGGTCTGAACTGATAAATACAACTGTGCCATCATATTATTTCTCGTCATCTTCTAAAGAAACATCTCATTTAATTATGTGTGTTATGCGTTAATTATGCATTTCCCCTATCCATATTACTTATTAAAATAAGGTTTCTTCCCCTCTACATATAAAGATACAATAAGTCACAAAGCCATTTTTCCTTGGAATACGCAGAAATATGCATTCCCTGTGTATTAAAAAAGGCGCAACGGGCGTGTTCAATGCATGGTCTCATCACATTCTATGAAATCCTTCCATGTTTGCAAAACTGAACACTGAACTGAACAATAGGCCAAACAGAAATACATCTTGAGGTAGTTTTCGTATGTTCCTTATGCATAATCCATCCATCATGACAGCATTACAAACATACATTCTGAACACATTGTAATTCATCATTCTACTGTGGAATGAAGAAAAAAGCCATACCTCTCAATGGAGCAATAAAAAATGAATTCTGACTAACTTTCCATTATACATAATACCCTCAATAAGTTCCTTATGTGTTCTTTGCCATCCAAATGGTTTGCTCCTTCAGAAATACAATACGTACATTACTTGCCTTTGATATAACTCATGAGTGGGTAGTAGTGTGATGCTGTACAGTATGTTACTGACTGTGTTGGACTTGAATGTCTGTTTGAATATGAACCAGGGCAATAACATTGTGGTTATAATGCTCACCACTGTAGCATTAAAGCTCATGGCACTAAACATTACTCCTGTCTCATCATTTTTGGATGCATTTGAAAGATATTGTAGCTATGACAGTCACCACACGTGAGAGAGAAGCCTTTAACAAGCTATTGTTTCCCAGTTGTAGAAAGAACATTCAAGCCAAGACAATATATTTAGTTTCAGAAGTGATGAATGAGAGGAGAGAGACTTTAATGCCTTTTCCAGGCTTTCTCTCCAGTAAACAAACAAAACAACCTCTTGACCCAAAATGCAGAGCCCCTCCACAAGCTTCCTGCCTGCTAGCAGCCAATGAAATTCCATCCCATTGGCCCCATACAGGCCCATATGGCATGTACTCCTGGAAGCCATCTCACTTGGATTTCACAATGATCCCGTAATTTCTATTAGCCTGAATGAATGGATTCAAGGTTGTACCACTGAAAAGCACTGAGGAGTGCGTAACCAAATTCTGCTCTGAACCGTATCAACAGACATTCATAATACCTCTCAATTTATCAAGTAAGCACAGGTGCCTGTACCTATAAATATTTCTTATAAATAGAGATACTCAAGTAAGAATCACAGCCAATTATTATTTTTAATGTTCAATTTTCAATTTTATTTATATAGCGCTTTTCACAGATGACTGTCACAAAGACGCTTTACAGAACAGAAAGGGGAGGAAAGGGGAAATGGGAAATGCCAGCTCTAAGCCCCCAGATAGCAGAGGTAAAAAAATGTTCATACTTTTGTCACATCATTTGCTTAATAAACTCTTTACCAGTATATTGTCCTTCTTTGTTGTGTATGGTGACACATATGAGTAATTTTATTGAAAAAGTTCAGCCAAAGGTAATTGGATATTATGATTTAAATGGAACATTCTGCTGAGGTCTTGGTGACTCATCAGTGCTCATGTGGTCCTAATGTGCCTCGCATTTGTTTGGACATTTTATTTATTTATTTATTACCAATTCTAATTTGTTTTACTATATTTTAACCTCCACAGTTCAGTATTACAGGAAGTGATGCTTCCTATTTCATGTTTAAAATGTATGACACCATGCCAGGACTATTTATATATTAATTACCTCCCTAGAATATGCAATCTTTGGGAATAGTATAACTGCATTGTTATGTTTATAGCAATTGTAGAACAGGCAAGTTGATGGCTCATTAGCGGAAGATTAAGTGGCCTGGGAGATTCTTTGCAGAGGAGTCAAACTGCCAGAAAAACTTTGGCTTGTTGTTTCCAGAGTAAATAATTATACATAACAAGAAAAGTGCCATTGAACCCAAAAATGGTTTCATCCAAAATTTTATATGGATTTCACATCTTTCTCAGACAATCATCTTTCGACAGCCAGAAATATGCTACCTGGGAACTTGCATATTTGTTGGGATTTCCTGGTACAGAAATAGTAATATATCCATATCCATTGGTATATGGCAAATGTTATGGTATATGGAAAAATAATAAGAATAAATCGACTGCTCAGTAGAACTGACTGCATGATTCAAAAAGGAAAAGGTGACTTAAAACATGGGAACTTCTGAAGTCGTTTATTGAGATGTCCAGAATTAAAAAAATATGCATAATCTGAGAAAGGCACTGTTTTATTCGCTATCCATCACTTCAAGTGATTGATCAGTTAGTTTCCTTAACTACTACCAGCTGGTAAGTTACCTTTTTCAACTATAGCATGTGCTGTTCACACATCAACAAGAGAGGTAACTATAACTGTTGCCACCGTTAGTAAACTGTTACTCAACACTATTTAGATAAAAACAGTAGGTAGATATTTACATAGATATTTAGATTTAAAAAAACAGTAGTGAGATAACTACCTTGGATAAACTGGCACATTTGGCGCTTCTGTAATTTAAAGTTTGCTGACTCAAGGCACCATCTTATATAAAATACCATAGCACCATAATGTATTGTTCAAATCACAATTTATTTCAAGTGCATTTCACAGAAGTCTCAATATACCTTTGTACACCGTTCAACCAATTACAGATCTCATAACCATCCCCACTGGACATGTCTCTGAAAACGAAGGCAGAAGCTAGTGCTGAACAGCATATGGAAAGTGCAGGTCAGTAAGAGTTGAGCAATAGATAGGGCATAAGTGATCATAAATACATATCAGAAATTTCAGGGTTGAAAGAAGACCTTACACATTTTACGTGATGGAATTGACTTGATGTGTTCATTCGTTTTGGCAACACTACCTTGCAGCACAGTGTTTCTCTCTGAGAGACGTCAGTTCTCCTGAAGCCAACATGTCCTCTAAACAGCACGTAATCCTTCATTTTAGAAACATTTTGTTCGTCTGCATTCATTTTGGAACAAATGTGAATGTTAGCTTAGGGGAATTTAGGAAAAGTGGACTGCTCCAATTCAGATATTATACACATCCACATTGCAATGCAGATAGGTTCACAGTATATTGCTCAGCCCAAATGGGATGTTTATGCTTTATCTTTGATTGGAATAGAATGTATGAAAAACAGGATGGCACACTTAACTATAGAAAAGAATCACTTTTATTTTCCTGTGAGGGAACTTCAGTATCATTATTCAGTATGCTATTTGAAATGTTTTCACAAAAACTGTTGAATGTAGTAATCGTATAATTATACGTTTGTGACGGTCCCAATTCCCAATGATTCCACAACATGTTTTTATTTGCTTTGTTCAGCAGATGTGCATGCATCTGCCATGTTGAAATGCATCGAAACAAACAGCAATGCATACCTTGTGGAATACTGTGATTCCCTTAAGGAGCTTTTGTTTAGGCCATTTAGGCCAATGGTGTTCACTGCTGGCCAGGAAAGTTTGGGGATCACAGCTTTATGTATACTGTAGAAAGGCTCTTTGTTTCATTTACCAAGGCAAAACGTCTAGCATGGTTGTCCCATACTGGAGGCCTGTAGTATATATGCAGACAAATTAAAGGAAAAACCAACATAAAATGCCTTAGTAAAGTGTCATATAAAGTGTTGGGTCACCATGAGCCGCCAGAACAGCTTCAAAGCGCCTTGGCACAGATTCTAGTCTCCGGAACTCTACTGGAGGGATGGAATACCATTCTTCCCAAATATGTTCCCTCATTTGGTGTTTTGATGATGGTGGGGGAGAGCGCTGTCTAAAACGTCGGTCAAAAATCTCCCATAGGTATACAATCGGATTGAGATCTGGTGACAACAAAGGCCATAGCATGTGATTCTCATCAAACCATTCAGTGACCCCTCATGCCCTGTGGATGGGGGCACTGTCATCCTGGAAGAGGCCACTCCCATCAGGATAGAAGTGTTTCATCATAGGATAAACGTGATCACTCAGAATAACTTTGTTTTGATATGCAGTGACCCTTCCCTCTAAGGGGACAAGTGGACCCAAACCATGCCAGGAAAATGCCCCCCACATCTGCATTCGTTATGTTTCTCCACTCATTTATTCAGGGTTTTCCTTTAATGTCACCTGTCTATATATATATACACACATCACAGAAATAAATTTTTATTATAGTCACTTTTTTAAAGGTCATGTTTTAAATGCACAGTGGTATTCAACCTACTCTTTAGACAAAGGGAGCAGGAAATATAATGGACAGAAAACAGATTTTTACTGAAAAGAACACAGATGTGAGACATTCAAGGTCTGTGCTGGCTTAGCTGGATTGTGGGGTTGGGAAATATCCACGGTTTTGGCTTAGCTGCTCCACAGATCTGGCTGTGCTGTAACTAATGTGAAAACCTGCTTGCGAGGACTGATGGTGTACTTCTCAAAGCTGTTAAGTGAGTTTTCTCTGCATTTGTCGTACAATCGGAGATGTTGTCATGTACTGTGTGACAGAAAGGCATCGTTTTCTCGTTCGCTTTTTCACGGCGGTCAGATGGAGAAACATATAATGCCACTAAACTGTCAGAATGTCCCTGCAAATCAAGTGTAATGTCACGCCAGCCGACATGTAAATTGAATGTCACCTTTGAAATCGATCCCTGAAAGTGATCCTTAAAACAAAACAGGCAATGTGCACGCCACACTTAGGATGAGTTATTTCAACCATGCTTCAAGTGTAGCGTTAAAATGAACTGAAGTACCTCCAACTCTCTAAAAGCATGATTTAAAGGACTGGCTTTAATTCCAGACCATAAGACAGTTGATCTTAGCCTCTTCCTAGACTGCTTGAAACTCCACGCACAGCACAGCCGTACAGTTCAGAACGCAAAGTGAAAATCTCAAGAATACAGGCGTGATTTTAGCTGAGCAGTTTGAGTATAAAAAAGGACTAAATATTTTCCAATGCTTGCATGAATTGGATTTCCGTGTAATTTAACACGGTGATGAAATTGCGTTTGTGCTGCCCGACAGCATGGCTTACTGCTGTGACTCTTTTTGGAGTGCAAAACTCAAGACTATAATCTACAACATAGTTCCCAATATTGGAATTCAGTGTAGAATATGTGGCACTGAATGTGAAGTCATATTCAACGT
Source organism: Synaphobranchus kaupii (assembly GCA_029718625.1). Classification (NCBI taxonomy): domain Eukaryota; kingdom Metazoa; phylum Chordata; class Actinopteri; order Anguilliformes; family Synaphobranchidae; genus Synaphobranchus; species Synaphobranchus kaupii. Next base: position 18,743,131 of record CM056392.1, on the reverse strand, counting down.
GAATGTATTGCCTGCTTTTTAGACCGGGGCCACATGTATAAACAGTGCTGAGCAGAAAAATGCCCTCAGAAAGCTGCGTAAGCGAGTTTCCACACAGAAATTCTGATGTATAAAATAAGAGAATCTGTGTACCTCTGCACACGCTGGACACCATACATATGCAATGTTTGGAGTCAGTGTATGGCGACACCATGACCGAAAGGCAGAGGGAGAAAATGCAAAACTTTGCAAAAAAGCAGATTTCTGACTTTCTCCCTGAGCATTCTTTTACGCATTCTTTTACTCAGAGTTTTGTGGCCCCAGATGTTTTCTTCTCTTCCATTGAAGAAAGCCCAACATATTGCTAGCATCAAAACAAAGCACTTAAAAATGTAAATAATTGAATGTAACACAATTGTTTATGGGTTAAAAGTTAAAGAAACAGTATTCCTTGTCTTTTTAAGTGATGGCGTTTATCTCATTTAGAAAGCTCAACACAACATTCCTCCCTGGTGCTACATATTGTCCTACCTGCAATGTAAACACTCGAGGCCTGGTTCATTAAACCAGCAGCATTCATATGACAACTGAAGCAGAAGGATGTGCACTACATCGTTATCATATTTCCCCTACACAAGGGTTATAAACCTTGAAAATGTTGCATCAGAAAAAATTCCCACTGAGCTACTGCAATCTCAGACCTCCTGGTGATCTGCTTTTCATCCAAAATCTCAAACACCTCCCTCTTCCTCCCCCTTCCATACACAGTGCTCATTAAACACAGCTGAGGAAAGAAACCATTGGTTTTGGTATAGCTCTGATAAGCTCTATGGGCTCAGATAGTTTTTATGCCCACCCAAATTGCCTGTCAGGTGGTTTACTAAAAGAAAGGTGGCAGAAAGATTGTGGGAAATGTTTCACCTTGAACCCTGCTGGAAGGGTCACCAGACAAAAGGCAACTTCTGTACCTTCTGTAAAAAATGTAAATGTATAAAACGCAGAATTCAAATACAACTTCACACATCCACACAATAAACTACGATGTAGCTGTGATGTTTGGACCAGCTGCATGACTAGCTACCTTGCTAACGTCAGCTCAGTTCAGTTAAAGCGATACATGAAACTAGTCACTGAAGTGTAGCTAGCTAGCCAGCACAGGCATATGGCATCAATGATAATCATTTACATTAGCTAGACAGGTAACTTACATTCTCTCTCATGGCATAACCACAGAACTGTATAAGAACTAGAAAGGCAAATGTCTTCTCAAAACGGCGCTTTTCCCACAGTCTATAGTTTTTTTCTCAGATTGGCCAATGTGACATGTCACGTGAATGTGGTCATTCTGTCCCTTTTGCACAGTGCAATGGCTGCCACTGCATCTCTTTGCCAGCGAGTTACTGCTATGCTAAATTAGCTACCTTCATATAGTTATAATGATAATACATCAGTGGTAGGTCGATGCACATTTAAAGACCCCCTCCACTCAAAAACATGTTTTTTAATGGTTAACTCCTCTTGGAAGAATGACTTTATAGATTGATATTTGTGCAGAACTTGTCATCTGAGCGCTGTTTTAACATTCTTAAAGGCAGAGCTTCTCCGTACTTCTCAGAAATCTGAGTTGGAACTGTGCACATACGCGCACTATTTCTAGTGTCAGAATTTAGAAATCTGTAGAACCAATCAGGGTCCATTATGCTATGACATACAAGTGTGGTAAACTGAAACACTGCAAAAACCAAAAAATAAGTCAGTCTTAACAAGCACTTTAGTCTTATATTTAGACATAAAATCTTATTTTTTTGCTAAATAATAGCCTACAAAAAGATTGGCAATGGGGTGAGATAGTTTTACTAATTTCAAGATTTGCCAATGGGGTATAATTTCACTTGTCAAGCTAAAAGTAACTTAAAACATTTTATACTTGAGAGAAAAAAACTAAAAGTCTTGAATGTAAAATTTTGAATCCGGATGCCGTGCCAACCATAGGGACCACTGCAGCAAGCGGAAGTCAACATGTAATAGTTAGGTCTATCTATTTTTTTGACCGATGTCTGAAAAGCCAGCAACTTTTGCTATCTACACTTTTCATATGGAGCCTATCTATTGTAGCTCATTGCTAAACAAGTTGTTGGCTGGTTAAATCGGTCGGTGTGTATTTACAATAGTAGGCCCACAGAGATCTATAACGATGCAAGAACTTGGCAAATTTACTTTAGGCTACGGCTACACTAGTGACTTAATGCGACTTCTGGAATCAGAATTCCAACATCCGATCACATCAGGTCAGATTTGAGTTGTGTCCACATTTGCAAGTAGCCTAGGCTATTGCATTTCTGGGTGCATCTGCTGTTTCGGTGGAGAGGAGGGTAGCCTATGGGTCCGCGAACGTAGCCAGCATGCACTGGTTACCATATTGTGCTTAATTTCACGGATTCCTCCTGGGTTCTCAATTTCCTTATGCGAAAGCACACGTTCAACTACGTTAGTAAACTCACAGCATTGTCTTTACCATCAGCATACTCATCTCCGTGCACCCTTATCTGTGCCGGTTTATATGGGGAAGGGGTTAGGGGCAGTGAGAGCATGGGGGCATTGTCAATTTGCATATTTATTGATTCTGGCATTCTCAATGAGCTTAAAGGTGTAGAGATGCTACTAAGCCATTTTCAACTTTTTTGGTGGAATAAGCATTAAACTAACTATTATTCAATATAGAACATTTTTAATGGTTTAAAATATGTGTGGAGGGGTACTTTAAACGATAATAAGGCTGCATCATACTTTATGAAAGAATATTTGGCTACCCTTATTTAACTTGTAACCTTAACCTAACCTCCTGTCCGCATTCCAGTTTGAACATAGTTTTGAAAAAATCGCTATGAACCCTAATTGACATGTTTATGTTAACGTTCCTATTCATTAACTGTAAGTCAGTTTTATTATCAAGTCGAGTGCCGTCTTTGGTGATAATCAGTATAATCAATCCACATAGGCTACATTTTCCTGCCATGCAAAGTTTGTGGCTCAGGCCCACTGAATGTGTTGCTGTGGTACGCCATTCTCGGTCAGCTAATACTCCGCCTATGCCACCGGCTCATCTTGGCTGTAGGCTATTCCCAGCTAACAAAATTCGGTCCCCAGGACGTCCCCTGAACGTCTCAAAATGTCATCAGGACGTCGCCTTGACGTCTTTTTGTAGGGTTTTCTAAACATTCCTGAACGTTCTAGTAACGTCCCCCAGACACTAATTACACAACGTTATATTGTTACCAGTAACAGACGTTGCAGGAATGTCCATGAATGTCCCATGAATGTTATGAGCACAACGTCATATCATAAACTAATAGGGAGGTTGGATGACCGTCTCAGAAAAATTCTAATTAAATGTCATATTGTGACCAAACAGTGACCTTCCTAGAACTTTAATAATGACCTAGTAATGTATTTAGGACATCCCTAGGGGACGTCACATCATAACTTTGAGGGGACCAGAATGGCACGCCCATGGGACGTCCACTGTTTGCTGGGTTGTGCATTAAGCAACATACAGATGAAAAAAAAACATCATAACTTTACGTCCTGAAATGTCTTCAGACGTACTTTAGTTTGAACGTCATTTTTAAATGAGGTTGTGTTAAACAATGGCTTGAAAACAAAAACCAGAAACGAAAGGTATTTTTGCAGGAACAATAATAAATCAACAATACTGTTCATGAGCAAAAGCTTTAAGTGAAAATTTACAGTAGGTGACAGTAATAACTGATTTTATTCCATTTCATGCATTTGGGTCATTCCGTGTCAAATCAACCAGTTTTCTGAAAAGTTCCTGTATGACCCTCTCAGATTTTGATGAAACTCCATCATAATAATCCATTTTGTGAAAAATGAACACACACAAAAAATTTGCCTCAAAAAATATGGCCTCCTGAAATTTGCTCAAAACTTCTTTCTCAAAACGAAATTTGCTCAAAACGTCTTTCGCACTTGCGAGTCGTGAAAATGATGCGGCGACTTTCTAATGATACCGTTTTCAGCGTCGTTTCAATTGGAGATTGTGCAGTGCAAGGTTCCAGTTCTGTTCATGTTCCAACTCTGACTGACCCGACCGAGTACCAACCAGGGAGGTACATTGCATGCATCTATGACAATGAATGGTACATTGGCACTATCGTGGAGCGATCAGAGGAGCAACATGATGTCTTTGTAAAGTTCATGAGAAGAGCAAAGAACTCAAATGCACTCTCCTGGCCCCAAGATGTCCATAATGAGTGTTGGGTATCATTCCAGGACGTAGTTTGTGTCATCAGTGCTCCAGAGCTGCAGGGACGTGGAGGCCTCACTACAGACTAACCGTTAACGACTTCAATAACATTCATGGCAAACTGCCAGCATTTATCAAGTAAACGACAAACTGTACACATATATATGGCAGAATATGTGGTAATTTAACATTTATAGTGTATGGTTTAAAGTACATGTACTATTCTGTTTGATGTCTGATACATAATTTGACACTTTTAAGTAGTAACGTAACTCTTAAGACTTATGTGAATTCCCGATATAATAAAATATGTGTACTTTTCAAAATGCTATCTAACCATGAAGGAATTGAGTACCAAAGCTGAAATTTGGTTGATGAGTAGATCTAATATATCTGTTTAACTGGTGTAAATTTCAGAAAAAGTTTTAACTGTCCACATGGTGATCCATTGACAAGACGGACGGTTGTGTTTTTGACTTTTTTTCACACGGACCCAACTTTGGATGGATGTCATTCCTTTACAAATTAATTGATTAGCCTGTACTTTCTTCTGACCATCCACATACACCTATAGATAATACATCTGTGATATGGGATGTATATGTCCACTCGTATGGGCACAGGGTGACCTCGAAAATCACCAAAAACATGTGCGACAACAAAGTGGCTACTTTGGGTGCATATAACTTGAAAAGCGAAGGGGGTACAAGTAATCTGATGTCATATTCTTGCAATTTGGAAGAAACTAAGTTAGGATAACAATCAGCTCTATAGCTATTACCAATCCCAAGTTATAAGCTTCCAAAGTCGGAAAAAATCACATTCGCGCATTTTCTCGCGAGTGCGAAAGACGGAGGTTTTGAGCAAATTTCAGGAGGCCATATCTCGGAAACAACATGTCGTATGAGGCAAATATTTTGTGTTTGTTCATTTTTGAATGGAGTTTCATCAAAATCTGAGAGGGTCATGCAGGGACCACTGGTTGATTTGACACGGAATGACCCATTTCACAAATGCTTATACGTCATGTTTCCCTGCTATAACTGCTACAACTAACCCTAACCTAAAAACAAATTAATCAAGTATTTTGTTGTATTTAAAAGTTATTCCAACATCAAATTAAATGTAATTAATTTGCAGAACAAAATAATTACAACGAGGGTGTGTCTATGGGGTATTTCCCTTAGACACACCAACCACACACACTTGCTATAGCCATTGACAAATAAAGGTAATTTTTATAGTCACCTTGAGTTTATTGATAGCCAAGTCGGCCCTTGTCAGAAAGCTGGGGTAGACGTTCAAGGTAAGACACATTTTATTTGTATCACAGTGGCGGTATTTCGCATAGCCTAATATGTTATTGGTGATACTTTGTCTTTGCCTTTGGTTTCATACAGAATATGAGTAGGCCAGTCAGTGCATGTTATTGCAACGAGTTTATTTTATTGATGATGTACAATTTCCTTCACCTAAAGCATTGGATGCAGGCAATTGTTTGAGTGAAATAATTTTTTTAAATTGTAAGTATAACACAGCTGAATTGCACAATTTCCCACTATAAATGAGTGGAATTTGACACTTTCACTCTCTTCGGATGGTAAGATGAAAAAACACAGTTACATTAAATCAATTCAGAAAATATTAGGTAGCATTGCTTTGGAATAGAGCTTGTTTAATTAGTTTGAGCTAGGATTTGTTTTTTGTAACTTGGATTTGTTTTTTGTAACTTTTATTATAGACAGTGCTTTGTATGCGTGAGTAACTTGCCTATCTTTTATTGAGATTATATACACAGTAAAATGTGTATATTTACAAGCAGCCTGCTGCTAGTGCGCTTCCTCACACCCGCGCAATGTGAGTGAGCAACATTTGGTGCCTGGATAACGTTAGCTACTACCCGGCCTGGATCCGGCGTTGCTTGGTAATGTTAGCTGGTAAAGTCATTTGTAAACATTACCAGCTAGATCAGCACCGGCATTCAGGTTTGAATCGATGTAACTTAGCTAGCTAACGTTATCCACTCAGACAGTATTTTGCTACTGATAACGTTAGCAAGCAAGTTAGCTAACATTAGCCAGCTAGATGTAACTTAGCTAGCTTAGCAATCAAGTAAGCAACATTTCACACATTCCAAGCTAATGTCGGCATCAGGAACATCACAATGTATTTCACATGTTTTGCAGTCCAATAAGAAGAACACCAGTTTGGCGTCGGTTTCGATCCCCAACAACAAACATAGGTCACTCCCTGGCTGGAAGGCCCGGCAATGTTCGCTCTTGTTTTTGCCCGATTTCGGTCACACTGCCGTTTGGCCAAACGGGCTTCGGTCGATTAAACTTTTATCTTCACCTTTGGTGGACTCGACCGGTCGTTTGCTGCTTGATTGGTCCATTTCTCAGCAGCTAACTAGCTAGGGTTGTGTTACACAAGCTTCGTTCACTAGCCTTATGTTGTGGTGCTGTGGGGGGCGGGCCAGCCAGAGAGAGGGTAGGCACTTGGGAGCGCGCTTTGATGTCACATCCTTCATTTTCCCAGCAAATCCAACCCTCAGCCTTTACGTAAAAATCAGGCTCTTTTACGCAATGAAGAAAGTTGGGGAAGGTCTTATTGCTTAAGTTACGTTACAATCTGTTCATAACATTAGCAAATGAAAGCGATTCATGCGTATCTTACATATAAGACATTTAAGACTGTAAAGTAATTTCCATTTTCTAAAAAAGATATGGAATTTCTGCAGTATAGATTCAAATAGAAATTACAAATATTCCATGTACAACATAACACAAACAAGCCAATGGGATTGTTTTAAAATTAGTTTTCTTTCACATTTCGAACAATGTAAGCAGCTGTAGTTGAATAAATTGTGCCTGTCGCTTCACAAGTGGAATGCCTATAGATAAACACGTACACTTAACTTTGACTTACAAGAAAATATAAGCCTTATACTTTTTATTCATAAACTCAGTTTTGCAAGCCTGTTTTAGTGACAAAACTACATTTGTGAGGAAAAATTTTATATTCCTGCTTTTGTCAAGTTAAGGACGAATTGTTGATTGAATCCCAAGTCTTTCAACAACATCCAGGGACATAGAGGATCTGAGGGAGCAGACGATAAAGAATTTTCTCGTAGTTTTCTGTGATGATCGCTATGTAGGTAACATTAACTCAAAACCAATTAACTTGGCAAATAATATCAAAACAGAGCTGTCGCTGTATAAAATGTTCATGCTATTAAAATGGGAGTTTACTTGCTAACATAATATTAGATTTGACTTTTGAGATTGATAGTCTTGGAGTCTTGTTAGTGCAAATGATAGTTAGCGTACAGCGTTGTTTACTATTGAACTCTATGGAAAAACAAGATCCATCCATATCTACTGCATATCTGGCAGCAGAGTGATTGTTTAAGGCTCATTTGATACCGCAGACCCTTGATGACTTACAGCCATTTAAACCAGCTTTATCTAGTCCCACCCCCCAATTCCCATAAAGATCCATTCAAATGCAGAGAGGTTATAGTATCGCTTGTAAGAGTACCTGAAACGAAGATATCAAGAGTCTTTTGATGTTGTTGGGTCACAGACATCAGGAAGTCACGACATGCAAAAGATATGCAACCAAATATTCAAAATGATTACTTTATTCTACATTATGTTAAACTGTCCAATATTTTTTGATGCCCTAAAATGTACAAAAGGGTTCATCCGATATGGATTGAAAATACTTCACTTCACTTCAACCTCATTGTCATTGTATCCTTTCATGCTCAAAGTGCTATAGAACCAAAATAACAAAAAACGTGTCACTGTCCAATGAATTATGGTGCTCACTGTACTTACATACACTAAGGCTTGTATGTACGGATTTATTCTAAATAAGAGTAATACATTGCACCAGACACAAGATTGCATCATTTGTAATGCTGCTAAATCAGCTAACAGTGCTGCGTGCGTTCATGCATTACACCCACAGCTATTCTATCGGTAAGAATGCATTCATTTCTCCTGCGACAGCATGGTAACAGTCTAAATAAAGGCAGATTGGTGCTTTACAAATAGACCTTCACAACAAAAAGGGAACTCCCTCAGAACACAAATCCATACTGTTGAAAATCAAACCGTCCATCTGAAAAAGAAAAAAAAAGGAAAGATTAAAACCCTTTCTGAATTTCTCCCCAAGATGAATGTTCAGCTGCCTGTGACTTCTTGGCATAGAGCCAATACAGAAAACACAATCGATCTAAACCGTTCTTGGGGGAAAAAGCAAAGAAAAAGAGTCCGGTGAGTAAGAACTGGGAAAGAGAGGGAGGGAGACCGAGAGAGAGAGAGAGAGAGAGAGAGAGAGAGAGACAGAGAGAGAGAGAGAGAGAGAGACAGAGAGAGAGACAGAGAGAGAGAGAGAGAGAGAGAGAGAGAGAGAGAGAGATCTCTCGAGCTAGTGGGAAAAAAGAATGAAGAGATCTCTCGAGCTAGTGGGAAAAAAGAATGAAAAGAAACTGGAAGTGCTGGAGGAAGAAGGAATTAATAGTATTTTTCAGTTCTCCATGAATCCCCCACCCTCCCATTGGACCCTGCCGCATCTACATGTTATGTCAGCACACATATGTTTCTTGTAATACGTGATAGGTTCTCAAGGCTGTATAGGAAACAGTTTATCAGTGCAGGGCTGGGGGGAGGGCAGTCACTCTGGGTGCTTTTTTTTTACACAGTGCTGTGTTCTCTCTATGTGCCTAGCAGCTGCGCGCACAAGCACAAACTCACAAAATCATAGAATACAACAAAATGCCACAGAATCTGTGGAGCATATCACAATGTTCTATGCATTCTTTTGATTGCAGAATGCCTGAAGAACATGAACCAATTATTATGTTGGTAAGATAAGAAAGATATTTTTGTAATCTTATTTTATTTGTGAAAGGTTCATATTATTTATTTATCAGACAATAATAACCCCATAGAAGAATCTTACTATGGTATCCACAAAAGTCAGTGTTCATCTTTTGTTCTTGTGAATGAACAAGCAGAGGGAAGAGGTTTTCTGTGTGTGTGTGTATTTATGAGCGTAACAATAAATGATTGTTTTGGTGTGGGGCAGGGGGGAAAACTTTTTTAGTTTTAATGAAAGATTGTCAACAATGCCATTGTCCTCCTTCCTTCCATCCTTCCCTACTGAAAACATTCTTCTCTGTGAAAAAGTCAGAATCTTTTGTTTTACAGTGTAAACATGCTGGGAGGAATTATTCATATTCAAATGCTGTGTAAATTTCAAATGCAGAGTAGCAATGTAACAATAAAGTGTTCAGTTTCTAAAACCTCATCTACACTGTACACCTGTATTCTATTACTTTGGCTTGCTGCACGACACAAATAAAGTATTTATATGCATACATTTTCAATAAAATGCTGGATATATACAGGGTCCAATTTGTGGGCAGCACGGTGGTGGCAGTGGTTAACACTGTCGCCTCGTAAGAAAGAGGTTCTGGGTTCGAATTCGGGACCCGGTCCTCTCTGCGTGGAGCTTGCATGTTCTCCCTGTGTTTGCGTGGGTTTCCTCCAGGCACTCCGGTTTCCTCCCACACCAAAGACATGTATGTCAGGTTAGGTAAACTCCTGCCATTGCCCTTGACCAACGCACTGGCCTCAGAACTGGAGTTGGTCCCCCGGGCGCTGCACTGTGGCTGCCCACTGCTCCTAAGCGGTTAAGATGGGTCAAATGCCGAGGACAAATTACCCCACGGGCTCAATAAAGTATAACTTAACTTTAACTTGTATAATTACATCACTGTGGTCCTTAGTTTCACTCATGTACTCAAGTGGGAGAACAGTAGATAATCGAATAAATATATAGCTAAAATGCCAAAAAAATTATTAAATTCAAACCATGAAAAAAAGCACACTTGCATGTTTCCCTCATTAATTTTGGGGAAGAGCCGGAACAGTTTTGAACATGCACAGCAGAAAGCCACGTCAAACAATGTAGAAGTGAAGAGCCACTGTTTGAGAGCTGGAAATATAGGAGGCTGAATCAAAGCGTCTTTTTTTTAATCTTCATTCGCTGTGATTGCAAAAACTTGTGCACCACAAGTTTTCCACAAAAACGTACCACTTATCATGGGATAGTGATTTATGCCTTTCAGTTAAATTTGTTAATGAGGAATAAACGGACTTTTCAAAATCAGACCGATTTAAATTATTATTATGCAGGTATATTTCCATAACTAAAAAATATGTCAAGATTTCTATCTCTACCCCTCTTGGGATTCTGCAATGCACCCTTGTTCAATGCCTCATAGCAACCAACATCATTTTTCTTTACATGCAGGTGTGATCGCTAAAGTACATTTTCCCTGATTCATTTTAACTATGCCCCTTGTCTACACTATTGGAATCTTTAATGCTAAAGGTATTCATTGGTACGATTAATATTTGGCTTTTGGCTTTAGGAACGAGCTGATCATGAGACCAAGTTGATGCATCTGTTGCTGCATAGCTCTTGCGGTGTGTGATTTTAACAAACAAATAATTTTACATGCAACATACATGTGTGCCAAGACATAGTCAGATGTGTAACATACATATTCAGGGTCACATGTTTTCACTTGGTTGAAATTAATCTTAAAGGCTATGTCATAAAATGGCACCCTATAATATTTCACTCTCAGTCTTTGATTACATCAGTTACAACACAAAATACATTTCCCTCATGAGCAGAGAGAGTGATGAGGTCATTTTTTTTGTGTCACAAGCTGGTTGCTGGCAACTTTGTTTTCTCCCCTGTGAATGCCACAAGCTTTGCAGCTCCAGACGTGGTGTGTGAGATCCACACAATTAAAGTGGAGCACATTGCTCCTGGGCACACATGTGTAACTGTGTTATGATTGCAGAGAGGGACCTTTCCAGAACTTTCACTGACCCAAACACCTGCCCTAGAGCCCATGCTGGTGGTATTATTGTGACAGGAAAATTGACTAACCAAATGTGGTAGAGTCAAACCCAGATATGAGTGGTGGTCACACTTGGATGTGCTGAATGTCATTACAAACATGGTCTAGTGACCATCTAGTGAAGGAACTCTGGTTGTTGCCGTCGGCTTGAGGTGATTGATGCTGTGGGTCTGCCGTTTTCTCTTTCTCAGGAATGCCTCTATTCATCAGACTTACCTGCGCTCACAAGACAAAAATATATTTTCAAGTTAGTCTGAAATTATAATTTCCATCATGTGTATTTATATAGGTTGACAGCCCAGACTGCCAGCTTTACAGTCATAACTGGTGACCTTTTTATACATCGTTCCTCCATTTTAGTGGATCAAAATAATGAGACAAATGAACATAATCTGAAATAAATATTTATATTTATAGTAATATTTAGGACTTGGTTGCAAATCCTTTGCATTCAATTACTGCCTGAAGTCTGCTACCCATAGACATCACCAAATGAGGGGGGGAGTCAGGTTCGGAGGATCAGACGTGACAGAGAAGGAATCTAAAAGTTATCTACACAGTAGATTAACCACAAGAGCAGAAGGTTCCGCGAAAGGAGAGGAAAAAATAAGGAATAGGGAACAAAACTCCCGGCGTAGCGCCAATGGAAATCAACCCAGCAAAATAGGCCAGAGGCTCGGGGACTGAGCAGAGGAGAGAGAAGGAAGTTCCTCTCACTCTCAATAAGAGAGAACACCAAAGAGAGGTAAACGAAATGAAAATAAAGCGACCGGATAACTGGGTGAAATAGACTCAGAGGCTTGAGTGTAGACGAAAAGGGAAAGAAAAAACCCCTCACTCTCAATACGAGAGAGCAGGAAAAAGAGAGGTAGAAAAGAAACGGTAAAGAGAGTCTAGTCTCAGCGAGAACGGAAAAAGAAACCAGAACGAGGGACGGAAAGTGCAAAGAGAGAAAAAATCCTTAAAGGAACTCTAATGCACTAAAAGCAAGTCCCGCGTTACTCCAAAGCAAGGTGATGAAGCAAAGTGGTCTCCTTTAGGCTCCTATACCGATACTGGCTTCTGTCAAAATACAAAGATAATGACAATACCGAAGCACCAGAAAACAGAAACCCTGAGAATTTATAGCCGGCAGGAAAACAGGTGCGTGGAATGATAGCCGAGACAGATCAAAAGCCCGAAACGGACGACAGAAAAGAAATGCAAGGGCGCCCACACTCCGAGAGAACGACCGCAGAAATAAGTAGAGTGCCTAAACCATGAAAGGTATCTTCTTTGGTGATGCTCTGCCAAGCCTGTACTGCAGTCAGTTTCTGTGTGTTTCTGTAGCATTTTGCCTTCAGTCTTGTCTTCAGCGAGTGAACTGCATGTTCAATTGGATTCAGGACAGGTGATTGACTTGCCCAGTCAAAAACATTCCACTTTTTGGCTCCATGGTTGATTTAGCAGTGTGTTTGGGGTCATTGTCCTGCTGCAAGGTGAAGCACTGTCCAATGAGTTTTGAGGCATTTCGTTAGATCTGAGCAGATAAGATGTTTCTGTACACATCAGAATCCATCCTGCAGTCACATCATCAATGAAGACAAGTGAGCCAGTTTCAGTGGCAGCCATACATGCCCAAGCTATAGCACTACCTCCACCATGTTTCACAGATGAGGTGGGGTGGGGGTGCTTTGGACTATGAGAAATTCCTTTTTTTCTCTCCGCACTGTCCTCTTTCATCAGTTTGGTACAGGTTAATACATGTCTCGTCTGTCCATAAGACCTTGTTACAGAACTACAGTTTTTTTAAATATACTTTTTAACTATAACCTGGCCGTTCTGTTCTTGACGCTGACCAGTAAACCCTCTGATATTATCCTTGCGTAGTCTTCTCTCTATTGTAGTCTTTGACACATCTATTCTTGATCTGTTTGACAGTTGAAAAGGGGTTTTTCTTCACAATTGAAAGTATTCTTCAGTCATCCACTACAGTGGTATTCCGTGGTATACCAGGTGGTTTGCTATTGCTGAGCTCACCAGTGTGTTCTTGCTTCATAACAATGTATCAAACAGTTGATTTTGACACATACAAAGTTTTGACTATGTCTCTGATCAATTTATTTAGATTTTTCAGCCTCATGATGGCCTGTTTTACTGCCATTGACACTTATTTGCTCCTCATATACACTGCCTGGTCAAAAAAAAAGTTGCACACTCTAATATTTCGTTGGACCGCCTTTAGCTTTGATTACGGCGCGCATTCGTCGTAGCATTGTTTCGACAACCTTATGCAACGTCACAACATTTATTTCCATCCAGAGTTGCATACATTTTTGGCCGAGATTTTGTATTGACAAAGGGAGAGTCGAACCACTCCGTAAAGTCTTCTCCAGCACATCCCAAAGACTTTCAATGGGGTTAAGATCAGGACTCTGATGGCCAATTCATGTGTGAAAATGATTCCTCATGCTCCCTAAACCACTCTTTCACAATTTGAGCCCGATGAATCTTGGCATTGTCATCCTGGAATATGCCCATTGATGGCATAACCTGGTCATTCAGTACATTCAGGTACTCAGCTGACTTAATTTTATTGCTGCATAATGTTGCTGAGCCTAGACCTGACCAATTGAAGCAACCCCAGATCATAACACTGCCTCCAGAGGCTTGTACAGTGGGCACTATGCATGACGGGTGCAACGGCGACTTTTTTTTGGCCAGGCAGTGTTTATGGACTGCAATATATAGATACTTCATTGAAATCTGGTTGTGTGTGCATCTCATCCCTGCTAGACTGGTAGTAAAAAAAAAAAAAACATTTATTCACTCCTGTAGAGCTGATGTGCAGGTTGCTAGATTATCAAGCACTGCTGGTAATACCATTCATGCTTCACGTCAGTGTGATGCACTAATCCAGAAGTTAGTTATTTTATTTATTAAGCCATTTTCCACCAGCTTCTGGTGACATAGCACGTGCGACTGCTTATCCACATCAATTCACTAGCATGTTTATAATAACCACCTTTAAATAACCTCCTTGTATCAGAACATGTTCCCCTCACCCATACAGTATTTCATAAAGACAACACAGCCAATCTCTGGAATGTATTCAACAAATTCCATTTGATGAAAGCTATATGTTACATAATGAAATAATAGCATGACCCAACTGTTTTAACACTCATACACACTTATACCTAAGTTATGCTGTGCTACAAAAGGATGTGATGTAATGGGTGGTGTAATATTTTTAATGTAAATATGTTCTGTATAAATTAGTTTACTCTAAACAAAGACGACATGTACAGTATGCTGCATAAGACGTAGGTTCAGAAACCTTTCAGGAGATATGTTGGTCTAAAGATGGGCCCCACCCACGTTTATTTTCACTTTGAGTTTGAATTAAAGACTGCACATGGTCCCTATTTTCCATTACATACCTTGACATAAATATTTCTTTGTTTTAACAGGTACAGATGTTACTTCTCAGCAATCAGCAAGCTTATGATATGACTGTCCCGGAGTAGGTGTCCCATTTTAATAGTTATTAATTTGGCTCCCCTGTGTTTTAACAGTATATGAGTAGTGATAGTTCTTACTTGGTTCCCTTGGTCTCCAGTAGTGATGCCAATGCACTGGCACTGGTCTTTTAAGCCAACTCATCCCTTTGCCTCATCTGGTTCCCATAATTTCTCCAGTCTTTGAAGAAGTTTTTAAGGATGGATTAAGGAGATGGTCTGTTTAATGCAGTAGATAAGGTAAGGCTGACCATTCTATGCGGTGATGATTTTCTAAGCAAATGCTGACTTTATATTTCTGTCCTTTTTAGATAATATCTAATATTAGTTATATTATAACGGCTGTTTATAATGGGTTTGCAGTGGGGAAAATGTGTGCACGTGCATACGTGTGTGTGTGAAGAGAAGCTATATTTATACCAAAAGAATGCCAAAGCTATTGCTAAAAAATACATAGGGATGTAATTTCATGAAGGACAAATAATGGCATTTGTAATGTTTTAGCCTATTTATTAAGGTGTTAATTCTCAACTACGTCGCTAATAAATATATCCTGATATTGTAATGTCATTTCATGTTAGCAATAGTGAAGACCCTCGACAGCTAACCATTTGTCTGTATATTTGGGCGCAGTTTTATTAATCAACACCAAACAAAGAAAAGACTATCAACTTTCAGTCCTGAAATTTTGCAACGTAATCTAACAGAAAGACAAATTTTTTTTTTCCTTTTCTTTTCTACACTACTGGGTACACTTCTTCTTCTTCTTCTTCTTAGAGGTAGAGTAGAGTGTTTCATGACAAGAACAAACCATCAAAGCTCCACAATCTGCCTTCCATCTAGAGCAAGGGACTACTAGGACTACATTGTAGCACTCCAGGACCAGGGCTGGGGGCTATCGAGTTCTGTGTCAAGCTCGGACTTGAACACCCCAAGGGTCTTCTAGTGCATGATGCAGCAAGCTGTTCCACACATTCACAACTGTTCCACACATAAAAATACTTCCTGATATCTGTGCAAGATTTCCAGTTATGCCTTCTTGTATGGCTCAAAAAGCCACCTTAGCTATATTTTGTATCCACTTTATTAATATATTTTAAAATGTAAATATGAAAACCTTAATCAAGTCCCTCCTAGTCTTTTGCTTCTGCTGGATTGATAATTTCATGGTTTGCAATAAAGGCGCCGGCAAGAATTTGGGATGGGCGGTGCAGTAGTGGGCGTGTTAATAAAAAAACATTGGCTGCTCTGCTAATTTATTGTACAATAATTGTGTTTTTAACCCGCCCAGGCTGCCCTTTTAATTCAAACACAGACACTCTGTTGCTATTTTGGTGGCAGAACCATTGCCCACACATGGAAATATTGGGCTGACAAATGATTACGCAGATGTTCAGAGAGACACCATCTCTACACATGTGAAATTGTCAGAGAAATGTGTTAGTTAAATAGATATATGTATGCACAATATACTCTCTAAGATATAAATACATAGAGAATGAAGGTTGTTTGGAAATTAAATGTTTCTGCAGTAACATAGGCCTATTTAAAGAATTTGAATCATTGGAATTGTTACTTGCATTTCTGTTGTCATATTTTTATTTTACTTTTGTAGCCATAAACCTTGGTTTAAATTGACCAATAATCAAACCAACCTCATTGGAACTGTCTACAATCCTACACACACACACACACACACACACACACACACACACACACACACACACACACACACACACACACACACACACACACAGGAAAGGCTTATTGATATAAGTTTGAACGAAATTGGAATTGGTAAGCCAGCTAAATTAAGTTTGAATTGGTTATGTAGTTTTCTTATTTGGCGTAACAGAAAAGCTCTCATATTGCATGCTTTTATTTTTTGTCTCGCTTCCATTTAAGCCTTTGGCTTGGAATTCTGAAACAAAGAGGGCTGCTAACACTCTTCACTGCGAAGACATTCCTCTTTCCCTTTTTGTACCTCAACAAAAAATAGTCAGAGACTGCTTTTGGTTAGAGGAGGATAGCAGACCCAGGCTTTCCAGTGGTCCACATTCTCCTGTGCATTTGGTTACTCATAATTTCCTCATTCCTGGGCTCCCTGCGGAGCTGTGCTGTGGGATTATATGCGTTCTCTGCTCTTGGCAGACGGTCCCTCTGCTCTCTTGCGAAGCCCTGCAGCGGGGCTGTGTGTGACTGTGACCCTCAGTCCAATAGCCTGCAGCATGACTCATGATCTCATCATTGGGTCAAGCCCTCCCCTCCCACCCTTGTTCCCAGTCAGACCGAGATAGCATAGTGTTACGAGGCTCACAGTTTCCACATGGCACGATTAATGGAAGTTTCGGCAACTGCTGGAGTGTTCCGTGAACATGCCTAGTGTTTGAGAAATGTTTGTGTATATAATGTCAATATAGATATATATTAAATATTATCTGCTTATGAAACTTTGATAATAATGCAATATCTAACATTCAAATCTGCATAAAAAGGCGCATTGTGACAGTTAACATTGGCAATGTACTAGCATGAAGTATCAGCAAATGACCCCCAGACTATGCCTGAATGTGTTCCAATACTAGTCATCCACCCACGCTGTGTCTGAGTCGAGGGAGTTACACGGATCTGGTCACACCCCCCAACCTTGTGAGTAATTTCATACCTACACCCCCAAGTCTCCCCACCAACATACACGTACCAGTAGCATATGTCGGAATATAGACGTCTGGAGGAGTAGAAATCTAGGTTGAGAAATGTTTTGACATAAACGGAGTAGGTTAACCCCAATTTACCTCAGGCTTTACCCGGATATAGCCTGGCTACATCCTAGTCAGCTAGGAAATTTTCAGTTTTCAACCAAATATAGCCGGGTTCTCACCTGAATGCTTAGATGGCATTTCAACGAATTTTCAGCAACTTTTCACCGCAAAAAATGTTCACTGGGGTGGACCGGTATGAGAACATGACTATGTGCCAACATCAAATTACATGAAATAGACCACAAAATATTTACGTCATCTTTAAAGGGTTCTTGGGTAATGTTATACCAGATAATGAGCAACGAGTCCCATGCTAAATTTTAACAGGTTTCTTGGTGTTCATTTTCAAAGTGTTACGTAGCTTAATCACTTGCAGCCAGCCATTTTCCCATCAAAATCGGTCTCCCCCACTGCCTCCTTATAATTTTCTGAGAAGCTTTTGGAAACTGCTACCTCATCCTTATTGCAAGTCCCCTTTATTCAGAGTTTCTTTTTCAGTCTAAACTGCCTCTTTCAACATACAGGGACAGTCAGTGAATGATGATTAGCAATAAATACGCAAGAGTATCTAAGAAAGAACATATATTATATATTGAATTATATATTATGATGCCATATTATGAATACAGAGCTTTTCCTCCTAACCATTGCATTTGTCTCTTCTGTGCTGGGACTTTTATAAGAGCAGACTGGATTTTCTGAGTCTCATAGGTGTAACTCTGTAATAAAGTAGCAATCGTTTCCTAATGTTTTCAGCAAGCGGGCAGGAGAATGGCCCCACCTCTGTCTAGTCTGCCCTACTGGCAAGAGCACAAGAATAATAGACCCAATATAAGAGAACATCCTGAACTACTCCAGCCCGACATTCAGTCCGAGTCGGCCGACAGAGCCGAGCAGAGCACATCTGCTCAGAGCATGATGGAACAGTCATGGAAGGCCGGGTAGAGGCTCTGCGTTGGTGGGAGGGGGGGAGGGGGGGGGGTGGCAAAAGCGTGTGTCTAGACTGGTCCCGGCTCGCCTGAGCCTTGCGCTTTGAAGTGCACATTTGCAGTGCTCAGTGGTACTTTCAGAGCGTGTGCTCTGTGTTTTGATGGGCATTATCTCAATCTTTGACTTATTGTCCCGGGGTTATCCTCACGAAGATCTTGGAAAACTCAGAGGTCTGTGGCAAGAGAAAGATGCTTGTTCTCTGTTCCCGTCCTGTACTATTTTCTCAGTCTCCACTTAGTTGCACCCTTTGTAACTTTCTGAGGACATGCCAGGACACAGAGGACCTGGCAGTCACCATATCCTCAAATGGAGAATCCCCTAAATGTATCCATTGCAGCAGTATGTAGCAGCGTTTGGATGCTTTTCTTCTAAGCACAAATTATTCACATAGCTCATTACTGAGAAATAGAAATGTGTCTCACAACTGCCCCTAAAATGTGAGCTTATTTAGTTCACCATCATGGCTAGCTAGCAAGTGAATTATGACCCAAAAAACAGAACTTGAACAGGCATAAGTGTTTTTCTGGTTTCTGGGTAGAAGGGATATATTCAAAATGTCTTTAAGTTTTAAATTGTAACTTTTAAAGTTTTAAAATTAAAAAAACTTTTTTTTATCAAATATCACTAAATGACCACAATAAATCTGTAACAGAGAATCAGAATTGATGGGAAATATTCAACACTTAAGATTGTGTTTATCCTCCAGATTCACAATTTAACTTCTGCTCTGTTGGAATCATTGTTTATGAACAAACATAGAGTGTATCACTATGAGTGATTAAGTTAGGGGCATGTCCAAAGCCTCTTAAATCTACTTAATATTCAGTAGTGCTATCATAATGGCAGACAGTGGAAGAAAACCAGCTGGTACCACTGGCCTCCTCAGCATCTGAGCCAAAAATTGCTCAAAATAATAATGAACTGAAAAATACATGTGTGAATAGACACAAACTAATAAAATATGTTTTCTAGTGGTAGGGTTCCTCTCACATTCCTCTCCTTATATAAATGCAATACTATAGTCCCATCTTGAATTCTAAAATTGTTTTCACAAAGAAATGACCACTTGTACATTTATATTTTCAAAGTACATCATTTAGTTATACGATTATATGGATTTCATTTATAGTCATTGACAGACTTAAGTCATGTTACACTAGAAAATCACAAGATAATAGATATATAAAACTCCTTTATAAAAGAGAGCCAGTGTGCATAATATTGTGCTTGGAATCTAGTTAGTGAACCCATGGTTTCCCAAACCATGCAATTAGAGTTTTATGCAGTGTTAAGCTAATCATGTCAGATGTATTTTGATTTTCTTTTGAATGTTCATTCAATACACATCTGTTGCCACTATAGTGGAAACCTGCATACTGCACCATTAATATTCCATATAATGAATGAATATTCTGTATGCCATATACTGGTTACTCGCTTATCTGGGTCATGGTTAATGGAACAATGAGTTTTCATGACTATAATGTCATAGTTGGAATAGTTAAATATGTGGGATAACAATTGAATATTAGTGTGCTTGTAAACATAGGCAGTAGTATTCCATGGATTGGATGTGTGTGTTTATCCAGAATCTCACACCCAAAGGGTTTGCTCCTAAAAAACATAGAAAATAAAATAAGCTAGTATAAAGTATATAAGTTTAGGTAATACTGATAAGTGTTTCCAACCCTCCTTAGCTCTTTTCTCTGTTATGCTATACTTTGGGGCTCATGCCAGATTTAAATTGCAGATGTGCAGTCAGATCACATGTTTTCCTCTGCCTCATGGAATTTCTGAAAGCTCAAGAATCTTATAGCTTCCCAATTCCACCTCTGTGGCTCTGTTCTTTTTTTTTTTTTTTTTTTGTGGGAGACAAGGTCTTGCTTGCCTACTCACCGACCTGTGGTTGTCTGCATACTCAAGACATTGGCTGTCCTGTCTGTGTTTTAATAAAGACTTCATAGCCGTATAAACAATATGAAAAGCAGCCCCTCCATTTTTGAAAGCCCCCTCTACACGCACGCGCGCGCGCACGCGCACATACACACACGCGCGCGCGCACGCGCACACACACACGCGCGCACACACAGGGCAAAACCCCCCCCCCCCCCCCCCCATTAAGATAACTAAACTGTCAGTGGAAACCATCTGAAGGATTTGCCTTTGCCAGTCAGTGCACAGCAGCTCGTACTTCAGAAGCTAAAACTAAACAGTAAAAGAGAAACGTGGATTAAGACTCCTGGAGGTGTTTGTGCATGTGTCCGTGCGTGTGTACTGTACATGCATGTGTGTATTTGACAGTGAAGCTGCATATTGCTGTAACAGAAAAAATGGTTTCTTACTTTTTATCAAAAATAATAAGCACACTTGCCCAGGGCTGTAGAATTAAGCATTTACAGTCATTTTTGGCGCCAAGGTTTAATATTATATTTTCTCGTGCATCAGATGGAAAATTTATTAAACAGCACAAATGGACAGATTGTACCCATGTGCAGAACAGTGCCTGTGTGTGTTTTATGTGTGTGTGTGAGAGAGTGTGAGAGAGAGAGAGAGAGAGAGAGAGAGAGAGAGAGAGAGAGAGAGAAGGCAGGCATGTACACTTGCAAGTCTGTTGTGCATTTCAGCTGTATATCATCAGATACTGAGTCAAGCTTGTCATCCTGACCTTACTGTTCCTCATAAAATTAGATTTCAATAAATGTTTAGAGAATATGATTTTGTTTAGCTCGGAGAGATTGACGCAACTTCGATTTGAAGCGTACATTATCATTATTAAATTAAATGAAAAGTGTATATTATCTCTTATGTAGTGTCTTAATTGTCTTAATATTAATGTAATAATGCCAATGGTAATGGCAACGTGAGTTACCGACATGAGAGAGCACATTCTGACTGGGCTACGTGACTAACAATGAAACCTGAATGAACCGGAATGAATGAGACAGGTTTGCAGAGCATGGGGGGTATTACGTGACAACATTTCAGATAATAAAGTGGTGTGTATTTCTCAAACGGATTGTCCCAGACAATAAATGACCACTGAATTTTGAAAGGGACATCTCTATGCATAAACCAATGGTAGGATTGGATATCTATTTCATATTTAGTAGCAGATATTGATAGTAGAATGACGTGGTATAATTACACTAAAGATTCACGTTTATTTTGCATTTGAGTGAGCAGGGCTTTTCATGGCTGTTTTGGCATACGATTGGACTATTGTTGGCTTTATCTTGTTGCTATGACAGAATACTAATTTTTGGTGGTAAAAAATAGTTTATGGACTCAAACATAGACGCTATTATCCACTGTGTCACGCATGGGTAGGTATAGTTGAAGGCGAGACTGGGTGGGGCTTGCTTGTTAAGTGGAT
The DNA here is from genome assembly GCA_029718625.1 of Synaphobranchus kaupii. NCBI lineage: Eukaryota > Metazoa > Chordata > Actinopteri > Anguilliformes > Synaphobranchidae > Synaphobranchus > Synaphobranchus kaupii. Next base: position 18,721,311 of record CM056392.1, on the reverse strand, counting down.
TAGCTACGTGACAATAGCGACACTTAGAAACTCCGTATTCAGCGGAGTTGTCACAAATCGTCTACTAATAGCTAAAACACGGAGTTTGTTGTTTCCACTCGTAGTTTGGTTGCAGGAGAAATTAATATCTGAATTGAGCAAAATTTTGGCACCCACGCCATGGCCGCTAGGGGATCTGCTTGAATTGGTTTTTCATTATGTGTATACTTAATGATTAAAACTTATTTGAATTAGAATTTAAATTAAATTTATCATTTAATCTCCAAAACATGATGTGAAGAAAGAAGCTGTGTGTTTATTATTATTTTTATTTATTATTAAGATCATTGGCATGCTTGTTCAAGGTGCACTATGCAGGATGTTCAAACTTGCTGTGGTGCTAACGTAGCTAGCTGGATAGCTAGTTGTAATGTCACTTACAGGTCCAACAGAAAACACTCCCAACTCCACATCACTTTTCATCCCCTTACTGAACTTCAGCCATTGAGGAAAAGCAAATCCTAGGTTGAATCTGCTTCTTGAGCGCACCCTGTCAACTTATACATTGTTTGGCTTCGCTGTACCTCCGTCGTTGCAGTAGCTAGTTGGCAACAAACGCTCTGCTAAGTAAACTGTTCCCAGTTTGCTCCCAGTATGCTCTGTAGCCATACCCCCCTACACACACAGAAAAGAGCGCCACACACCCAGAAACTTCCCAAACACACCTAGAATAATAAAAATCCTGCATAATGCACCTTTAATCAACTTGAATTGAGTTAATGAAAATGGTTTTATACCAATAATCAGTTTCAAGGTATATTTTCCGCCAATGATTAATTATCTAAGACCTGGTGTGCCTTTGGTGATAATTACACCTGCTATTCAAGTATATCTCTTAGAAAGAAATGTTTTCTTTTGTTTAAGTAATGATCACAAACAAACCAAAAAATTTTTTTTTATTGAAAAAAAAATATATATATACATTACACAGGCAACTGCTTCATTCATTGCCTAGACAATAGCAGATAATGAACATTACATTACTCAGGATACACAACCTCATCAGCTGAGGTTTTCAAGAGAGGAAATTGGTGGATCAGGAGGTCAGAAATCCATCCAGATTGTCCAGACCTTGATGTTTAGATTTCAAGAGTCTCGTCTTTGTAAGTCATAAAATGGAATTTGGAAGAGGCATCAGTCAAACATAGTCCAGCTCAACAAAATAACTTTCCATAGGGAAATAGTCTGTGTATCTAAAATGGGCATATGGAATCCTGGAGTGAAACGAAGAGCCAGTAATGGCAGGAAGACGTAACTCGATGTGTTTCAACGGGCACGGTGACCAGCATCTGTTATGCAGATGTCCCATTTAGTGAAAATGAAGAGGTGATTCTGTAGGCCCTCTGTCAGTTCAAACCTGTAATCCCTTGTGCTTGTGCTTTTGCATGGAAACGTTGGTTACTAGAGGGAGCAAAGGCTGCTTGGAGGGGGTAAAATAGGGAGATTTGGAGTGAGAGATTACTCCCAGCAACCGACTCGGTGAGAGAGTTTCCTGGTATGCATTACAAAACTTCAGCTGCTCGCTCCAATGGTCAGAAAATGCACACGTTTATGTGTGGCCAGGTTATATGGATCATCAGAAAACCATCAGAAAAGTATAGTGAGCAACAACAACAACAAAAAAACTTGACAAGAGAATGCATGCCACATTTTAAGATTTGACTCTGGGCTATGTTCACTTGATTTGAGTTGATAAGTCATGCATGCTCCAAGCCAGCCTGGCACGGAACTTGGGAGGACACAAAAGTGCCAGCTTCAAACCCGCTCTGGCAAGAGACAGCATAATGGTTACTTACCCATGGTTACACTCAGCGAAAAAAAAAGTGTCTGGCATGATTAAGCCTTTCTACAAATAATTAGATGAGTGAAGCAATTTTTAATTAAAGTCTATTTCATGCACTACTTTTTGGAATCATTCTCAACACAAACCAGTCCCAGCACACTGAATTTATCTCAGATCCATTAGTATCAGTGCAAGATAATAACAAGCAGATTGCTGCTTGGGTCTGAAATCTGGACAGGCACTTTGAGGATAGTTACTGGTCTCAAAGTGGTTATTCTTGTTTCATTGTTTTATCACTGCAAAATATGAGCGATAAATGTTTAAGATGTTTAAGATGTGATCTTAATTATGATTAAATCATTTTTATATTCGTGATTTTAAATTACTTTAACATTATTTTAAAAATAAATGCAGAATAAATCTCATCTTTCCCTTTCCTCTAAGTGTATCCCTGTGCTTTTTGAGCACTGGAAGAATTCTTAATACATCCAATAAAAATTCAATAGAAATTAACACAGACTGCAAACTTAGAACACATCAGATAACCTTTTGGTGACTTAATAAGTATTTGAGTTTGAATAATAGGGTTGGCTCTGCTTAGGGCACACAGGCCCATCTGACTATATAACCCCGCGCTAATTGCATTGCAGACAGTCCTACATGGACCGTCTGATTAGCTTTTAATTTGGTCTTTATCACAGCAACATGTTTGCAATGTCAACAATGGAGGAACAAGGAAAAAGCAAAAAGCTGTGTCCCATATGTCAAGGACTGCTGGAAAGGCCAGGAGTGACTTCAATAAAAGAAAAAAAAATACGCATTCACATTTTGAGAAAAACAGTGCAGCAAGACTGAAAGCCAAACATGGGCAGTGAAGCAGCCAGCAAAGATGAGAAAAATAATTTACAAATCTGTATCTTGCAAGAACGGGAATCCAAGAAAATGGAGAAAATATCCAGAGAGAAATGAGGAAAGAGGAAGACAGACAAATGTTTATGGAAAAATGAGGGAGGTGGAGAGACATGACTTCTGCTAGTTGTGTAGTAACGTTTTTGCAGGACATCTGGTCTGCAGACTATAGCCAAGAGAGAAAGAGTGATGTAAATCTGCCATCTGGATCTGTACACATTCAGCTGACAGCATTCCTCAACATTTTCATTTTCCATCACTGGGAGAAGAGGAGTAGGAGAGGATAAGTCAGTGTCAGTGATGTGATGAGGTTTGTTTGGTTGGGGGGCGGGACTTGGGGCTCAAATATATTTGAGAATCCATTCCCTGTTTATACAGAATTTGAGGTTTGAATGAAAAGTCCTCAGTTGCATATTTTGGATGAGGTAATGCGTGGATGATTAAAATCACCCTTTATCAAACAGCACCATATGATTAGGATGTCTTTTGAATCCCCGCCATCATTCCCTCCATTTCGAACCAGAGTAGGTCACACAGACCACAATGAGTTGCCTGTTGTCTTTGATCTGTATGTTTTATTGTAACCATTCCAAGGAGTCCAAATGAATTCTGAAGACTAGTTTCTGAAGTTTGGAAAACTGGGCTCATAAAAATGAAGACATCTTAGCGGGTATCAAAGACAAATGTTGGATGAGATGACCACAGGCAGACGGTTATTTCTACTTTTGTGAGATAGTTACACTTTTTCATTGTTTCCTAAAAAGTTGAACTACTTCATGATGACGGCACATTACTTATTGACAGTGTTAGTCTGCTATCTTTCAAGTGTTAATCCAGTTTACATTATACAAAGCATAACCCTTTCTTGTATTTCAAATATCAAATTATTCATCTCTTAGTTGAAATTTTTAACAATGACAACTTGTTAATTTTGACAGAGGTTGACAAAAGAGATTTACTAATGATTTACTAATTAAAATATGTATATATATGTTACTATATTTGTTAATATATTCTTTGCTAAATAATATAAACCTATCCACATTGCCAAAGATGAACATTGCAAACATTGCATGTTCTGTGCATCACAATTTGGCTAGCTAGTTAGCAATGCTAACTGCCACATTTGCAACTGCATAATGAATTTAGTCATAACTTTACAAAGACTCTTAATCTCTGACAGATCAATACTAAGCCTGGTATATGAGGGTATAAAAGTAACGACCTTCTTGTTATCATTAACAGCTTGTGCTGCTTAGTTATACTTTCATCCTGGTAACTTGCTTACAGATATACTTTATCAAAAAGCCAAACTTTGGAAGAGATGCAGTCTTTTGAGATTGGTTTGAGTGGCATGAGAGGATGACATGGAGCCTGAAAGCGTGTTTTTCATGCCAAAATCGTGAGAGCTGGCAACCCTGTAAAAGCCGACATGAGAGAGAGACCCTGTGAACATACTACTGAGGATCCTGACAGACTTAGTAACTGAGGGCCGGATTCAGAGATGGCCAACTTAAGTCACGTGCTTAAGTGCCTCTCCTCACAATCAAAATAAATAATCGCTGGACAGTGGTTGCATGCAATATTATTAAGTAAACAAATAAATCGTTGGATTTACTGAAAAAAAAAAATAAGATTTAAAAATCAATCATTTACCTAATAAAGTCATGTAGCCTACGGTGATTGAACACAATAGCCTATATGCAACGTCTTCAACTTAATAATTTTGGAGAAGCTGTGCTGACACAAAATACAAAACCGTCTCTCTGTCAAAGAAAATATGATCCAGACACTATCAATTAATCCATCTAATATTGGTCTGGTATGATATACCAGATGGTCAATCATAGCCTACTTTTACATATTTTTCTTTTTATGATAGCTATTTGATAATTGCAAGTTTGCTATGCAAAGGAAAATATGACCAATATTATGTTCAAATAACATGCACTCATTCTAATATCCATTTATGCGAAAGATGCTGCATTTTTATTAATAATCTACTGGCGGCTGTAGACATAAACCACCTATTTTTCCGAACAAAGTTGCGCGATTAAGTGAGAACTCTTGCAGACGCGCCTCCTTTTCATCAAATCTCCACCCTGAGCATGTACTGCCACTTATATACTGGAGAGCCGCTTAAAACAGCGGATAAGTCAAATGTCTGAATCACAAATAGCTTAAATTATACGTAATTTCTGGAGTAAATCCCATTTGCGCGTGCTTATCTCAACTCTGAATCTGACACTGTCCCTTGATATAATTCTGTGGATTACCAGGCCCTTCACACATACCACAAAAAGGTACTTTCTCAAAATGTACATATTGTACGACACCTACAGTACCTATAGCATGGTTTATTGTTGCGTTAGAGGGGATTGGGTATTGCAGATATTCTTGATGCTTTTGTTGTGGTTGACATAAACACATTTAAATAAATGTTTGGAATGAAAATAAACTCCAGGGGTTTTTAGTAGTGCATGTTGTATCTCTTCTTGAAAGGAATATGCTTGTGCAAATGGAACTGTTTAGAAGACATAAATAAGAAGCCTGCTCTTTTATAGCTGTAAGTAGAAAGCATGTCAGATCTATCTTGTAAAATTTTAGGGTATGAGAAGTTAGGATAATTACACTCTCGCCACTACAAAAAACCAACTGGGCTGACTGTGGATTACAGGGGTGTCTTTGGAGACATGGCTTGTTAATATTGTAGACTACAGGCGGCAGTTTTCACATGTTTGAAAGAGTTGTAACTTGAAAAATGGAATTAATTATTTCAAAGCAACACAGGAATGAAGAACATTCCATACATTTGTCTTACTGACATCCAATGGCGTAACTACGTGTATGCAGGGTATGCAGTTGCATACGTGCCCGGCAATATTTTACTTTTTACTAAAATTTCTAATTAGTATTTGTCGACCCAAGTCACATTAGGACACAGGTTGGCTAATTGGCCTCCTTAGAAATAATTCCACATTAGTCTTGGTAATGGGTGTTCCAGTAGGCCTATAATATTTTTTTTAGGCTATAATGGTCAGATGAAAAAAATATTAATTACAATATAAATAGTTTTTTCTTATGTTTCTTAAATTATAATATTTCTTCGTAAAAGTGGGATTGTGTCATGAACACAATGGATACTGGGAAGTTTTGTGATGCCTTTTTGACGTTGAAAAAAAAAAAAAAACTCGCAAGCCAAGCCGAGGTGTTGTTCTTGTGAGCCAGTTTTGCTAGCCGCTATGTCACGCTTGCAGTGTAAACATAAACATGGAGCTTAAAATGGAAAGAAAAGGCTGCAAGGCTTCACGATATTTCAAAGTTACCCAAAATGTCAGATATTTTCCAGCCAAGACTACCCCAAGGGAGACAACCTGACAACAAGGCAGGTGCCAGTGGGCCTGCCACCACCATAACCACCCAAGATGTCGGTAGGATAGGAATAATGATTTGTTAATAATAATAATAATAATAATAAATTAACATTTGCAGGGCCCGGTCGTCAAGCTTGCATACAGGCCCAGTGTAAGTTAGTTACGCCTCAACATCTGTCCATCATTTCACCGGTAAGTAATAAAGATGTAATAAAGTTACCATTGGAGGAGGGAGATAGTAGTTGCTCACGAGATGCTCGCATGAAATGAGAGAAGGAGCTGCCTCAGGGGTAACAAACAAAGGAACATAAATTAGAGCTAAGCAAAGGGAGAATGCGACAAGTGAAAAATAACTCCCTAGCTCTAAACGGAGCGAACTGCTTGCTGCAGGAATAGAAGGGAAGCAGTCTCCGTGTGCTAACCTACCGGCAGTGCGCCAAACGCAAGACATGCGAACAATAATGGCCGTACATCTCAATAACTGGGCGAACGGCACACAAGAGCAACGAATCTCGAGCTCGGTAACAGCAATGAGCTAAAAAACGAGATGCTAACGCGAAATGAGAGAAGGGGCTGCCTCGGAGGTAACACAAACAAAGGAACATAAATTAGAGCTAAGCAAAGGGAGAACGTGACAAGCGAAAAATAACTCCCTAGCTCTAAACGGAGCGCACTGCTTGCTGCAGGAATAGAAGGGAAGAGTCTCCTTGTCCTAAAACTCTACCGGCAGTGTGCCAAACGCAAGACATGCGAAAAATAATAGCCCTACATCTCAATAAGGGGGAAGGTAACGAGAAGGCGAAAGGAACATAGATCTAACGTTCCATGGCTACTTTCATAGACTCACAGTCACAAACATGTCAACGAAATCGCCCGGTCTCCCTGTAAGGAGAGACGTACCCGAAGGGCGAACAGAACTACTGTTCTGAACAAAATCGCCCAGTCTCCCTGTAAGGAGAGACGTACCCGAAGGGCGAACAGAACTACTGTTCTGAACAAAATCGCCCGGTCTCCCAGTAAGGAGACAGGTACCGAAAGGACGAACAGAACAGCTGTTCTGGACATTTGCCGGCTCAATGACTAACGCAAGCCTAGTAAAAAAATACACGCCCTGCCTCTCAGTATAGATAAAGCCCTGCCTCTCAGTATAGATAAAGCCCTGCCTCTCAGTATAGATAAAGCCCTGCCTCTCAGTATAGATAAAGCCCTGCCTCTCAGTATGATAAACGCCCTGTCTCTAAGTATGGATAAAGCCCTGCCTCTCAGTATAGATAAAGCCCTGCCTCTCAGTATAGATAAAGCCCTGCCTCTCAGTATAGATAAAGCCCTGCCTCTCAGTATGATAAAGCCCTGCCTCTCAGTATGATAAACGCCCTGTCTCTAAGTATGGATAAGCGCCCTGCCTCTCAGTATAGATAAAGCCCTGCCTCTCAGTATAGATAAAGCCCTGCCTCTCAGTATAGATAAAGCCCTGCCTCTCAGTATGATAAACGCCCTGTCTCTAAGTATGGATAAGCGCCCTGCCTCTCAGTATAGATAAAGCCCTGCCTCTCAGTATGATAAACGCCCTGTCTCTAAGTAAGAAATGACTATATAAATGTAACCACAAACAAACCAAGACTCCTCTCGCTTTCACGGAAGAAAGCAGACAGAGAGAGGATCGAGAGACAGAAAAGGCAACATGTCTAGGCAAAGAAAGAAAGGAAAGACCAGGAAGCGGCGACAGAAAAGAGCCAAGGAAGAAGAGTCCTAATAGCTGCATGCACATTTACATTTACATTTTAGACATTTGGCAGACGCTCTTATCCAGAGCGACGTACATTAGTGCATTTTCCAACCTGAAACAAGTACGAACTCAAACACCGGGCGCAGTCAGTATGATTATATATATATATACACTACTCACAAAAAGTTAGGGATATTTGGCTTTCGGGAGAAATTTATGGAAAATGTAAGTTCACGCTACAGTGATATTATATGTATCATGAAAGTAGGGCATTTAAGTAGAAGCATGCAATGGTGATTTCCTCATCTCAAACAATTTATTGAAACAAAAGCCAACAACAGTGGTGGGTATACCACAACAAAAATGTCAATGTCTCAATAACTTGTCATGTGCCCTTGAGCATCAATTACAGCTTGACAACGACGTCTCATGCTGTTCACAAGTCGACTTATTGTCTGCTGAGGCATGGCATCCCACTCTTCTTGAAGGGCGGGCCCTCAGGTCATTGAGGTTCTGGGGTACAGAGTTACGAGCCTCTACACGGTGAGTCAACTGATCCCATAGGTTTTCTATGGGATTCAGGTCTGGAGAAAGTGCAGGCCACTCCATTTGAGGTACCCCAGTCTCCAGCAGCCTTTCCCTAATGATGCGACCTCGATGAGCTGGAGCATTGTCGTCCATGAAGATGAAATTAGGCCTGTGTTGTTCATGCAGGGGCACAATGACTGGATTAATGATGTTATTCAGGTAGTATGGGCTTGTCACTGTACCATTCACAAAGTGTAGGGCAGTTCTGTATTGACTAGACACACCTGCCCACACTAACACCGCCACCACCAAAGGGTCGTCTGGTGACAACAGTGGCTGATGCATAGCGCTTTCCTTGACGTCTCCAACATCGTTGGCGGCCATCATTTCTGCTCAACGTGAATCAACTTTCATCAGAGAACAGCACTGAGGCCCACTGGTCCCTCGTCCAGCGTAAATGCTCCCTGGCCCATGCAAGACGATGACGCCTGTGCCTGGTGGTGTGGTCAGGTACCCTTGCAGGTCGTCTAGCACGCAGACCACGCTGATGTAAACGGTTTCGAATGGTCTGACGTGACACGTGGGTGCCTCTCACCTCCCTTAAATGTGCCTGGAGTTGAGTGGCATTCATCATCCGGTTCCGCAGGGCACTGTTCACAATGAAGCGGTCATCAGTGTGGGATGTGGCCAAAGGACGTCCACTTCTATGCCTTTCTGTGACTCTTCCAGTCTCTCTGTATCTCTGTTGCAACCTGCTGATGACACTGTGACACTCTAAGCTCAGTGGCCACTTCCCTCTGAGAACATCCTGTTTGAAGCCTCGCAATGGCGAGGTACTGTTGATCAATTGTTAGGTGTCGTCTTGGTCTCATGATGTCAAAATGTGAACAGCATGATGAAGAGGACTGTTTAAATACCAATTCTAATTGAACCAGGAAATTTATTGGTCGATTCATGGATCAAACACCTGTTGTGAATTTTGCCGTTCAGCTCCTTGTTAGAGAACAGCAAGTTGTGCAAAAAGTACTGAAACATTGAATAGTTGGACATGTGCATTCAAAAGTTTAGAGAAGGTCAAATTAATTTCACCTGTAAAGGTTATAGTGCATTTTAGGTTCATCCTGAAATTTCACCCGAAAGCCGAATATCCCTAACTTTTTGTGAGTAGTGTATATATATATATATATATATATATATATATATATTTTTTTTTTTTTGGGGGGGGGGGTGGGGGACCACACGATATCAATCATTGGCATGCACAACAGTAAGCCAGTAAGTAACCTTACAAGTATTAAACTAGAAGCTTCAACCACTGAAACAAGGATTTATAGAACACAATCAAGGGAGGTCACAAGGAGGTAGGGAGGGGTGGAGAGAGGTGCAGCTTAAAGAGGTGAGTCTTCAATCTGCGCTTGAAGGCGGTCAGACTTTCTGTTGTTCTGACCTCCACGGGGAGCTCATTCCACCACCGTGGGGCCAGGACAGACAGACGTCGAGACCGGGTGCTAGTATGAAGTGGGGGGGGGGGGTACCAGTCGTCCTGAGGAGGCTGAACGCAGGGATCTGGTAGGTGTGTAGGGTCTGATGAGCTTTTGGAGGTATGGAGGGGCTGATCCTCGGACTGCCTGGAAGGCGAGCACCAATGTTTTGAATTTGATGCGAGCCATCACAGGTAGCCAGTGGAGGTCAATGAGCAGGGGGATGACATGGGAGTGTCGGGGGAGGTTGAAGACCAGGCGCGCTGCTGCGTTCTGGATAAGCTGAAGGGGTCTGATGGCCGATGCTGGCAGGCCAGCCAGGAGAGAGTTGCAGTAGTCTAGGCGGGACAGCACCATCGCTTGGACCAGGAGCTGGGTTGAGTGGGTGGTGAGGAAAGGGCGGATTCTCCTGAATGCACAAAGGCAAGTCCCGCATTACTCCAATAAAACCTACTGGAGCAAAGAGGTCTCCTACAGAGCCTAGACCTAACCATACCGGCTAAGGCAAAACAAAGGCCAAAATAATACCAAACACAAAACAGAAGCCCTGAACGAAGGAAACGTGGGCTTAAATAGCTCCGAGGTAACCACGCACAGGTGTGGATGCTGAGAGAAGCTCCACGATAAAGACGGGGCGGAGCAAACATCCACTAAAAGGACAGTGCCCTCGCGTGGCTACCGAGGGAAACGACTGCAAGGGAAGAAATCGTCAAAAACCATGACAATATCATTAGAGGAAATATCATCTGTCTGCAGCCCTGGTCTGGAAGACAAAAAAAGAGAGTGGAAATCAACACTCCGGTGGTGTAATGAAAAACCATTAATTAATGTGTTGAGGTTATTATGACCACTGAAAACCAACCTGTCCTCATAATAAGTACATTTATTGGAACTGGAGCCCCATACATATATCACTTGACGCTACAGCGAAACTGTGTCCTTGTTTAATTAAGGTAATGAAATAAAACATTACTACTGAAGCAATGCCACAATCAAACTAATTTGGTAACTGGAAAATCGTAATAATTTTTTCAAATGTGAATTTAAGGTATACTATGAAGCAGGATGACTGGGTTAGCTGGATAACTGCACTGAGTAAAAACCGGAACAGCTCTTTTTACTTCAGTCCATGTTCCAGATTTGGGAAGGATCTGCGTTTTGCAATTACCCAGCTAACTCAGTAATCCTGCTTAGTAGTATACCCCCCCCCAGGTTGGCTTAAGATACACTTCTCCTGGCACTAGCTCTCCTGTAGTACTCAAAAGAGCAAAGTCAAAATAATGCATTGAATGATTCACTTTGAGTGCTCCTGGCATGATTATGGGTGGTGCAGCGGTAAAAGCTGCCAATTGCAAAACTGGGGAGAACCAAAGGGGGGAAAACATCCAATGGAGCAATGGAGCGCTGATAAAAATCACAAGCTGTTTGTGTAATTTCATGCAATGGCCGTAATTCTGAGAAAAGAAAGCTGTATCACACTGCCAGATGCTGATATCGGCGAATGGTTCCCAATAGGCCTGCTACATTCTTAAAACAGATGAATGCTGCATGGCCTACAGTTGGATTATGAAAACTCACTGCCATAACATACCCATGAACAAGGAACATGTCAGAGGAGGTGTTTCTCAGTTTAGTTTGTTTAGCCGTTTGTCTCCCCGATTTGGAGTGATTGCTCGTTCCTGCGAGCTCCAGCAAGCATATGTTCCTTCGCTCTCCAAAGAACGTGAAGCTGCTGCCATTTCTTATCACACCACAGTTGAAAAGTTGGGCTTGCAGAGACATGCGTCCGTGGAGGACTCTTCACGTGTAGCTCAGCAAGCCGATTTGCAGGCACCTGATCTACCAGTGGGGGTTGCCAATGAGTGAATGATGCAATGCTGTAATCCCGGGTTACTCAAACCCTTCCATCCCTGGGCAATGCTAGAGCCAATCAGCACTGGGATGGTCTGGATTCAATACCATGGGGGGGGGGGGGGGGGGGGGGGGGGGCATCATCAGAGAACAACTTTTAGTGTAAGGATCTTCATAGAAAACAAATAAATAAATAAATATTATTTATTATATTATTATTTATCTAATATTATACTATTAGAATTACAGATCCTTTCCAAAAAATTAGAATATCATGGAAAAGTAGTTTTTTTTCCATAATTCCATTCAAAAAGTGAAACTTTCATAGATTATAGATTCATTACACACAAAGTGAAATATTTCTAGCCTTTATTTGTTTCATTTTTCATAATTTTGGCTTACAGTTCCAGAAAACCCCCAAAACAGTATTTCAAGAAATTAGAATAGTGTGTCGAAAATCAGCATTTACTTCAGTTATTTCAGAGAATTAATGTTTTAGACTGAGTGTCACACTATCATCTAATTTACTCAAAACACCTGCAAAGTTTATCTCAGTTTGGTTCAGTATGGGGAAGACTGCAGACTTGACAATTGGCCAGAAGACCATCATTGACACCCTCCAGAAGATGGGTAAGCCACAAAAGGTAATCGCTAAGGAGGCTGGCTGTTCACAGAGTGCAGTGTCCAAGAATATCAAAAGAAAGTTTAGTGGAAGGGAAAAATGTGGCAGGAGAAGGTGCACAAGCCAAAGAGATGACCGTAGGCTTCAGCGGATTGTCAAGCAAAGACGATTCCAAAATTTCGTGGAGATGCAGAGGGAGTGGACTGAGGCTGGAGTCAGTGCTTCAAAAACCACCACGTACAGACGTATCCGGGACATGGGCTACAACTGTCGGATTCCTAGAGTCAAGCCACTCCTCATTCTCTGAAATAACTGAAGTAAATGCTGATTTTCGACACACTATTCTAATTTCTTGAAATACTGTTTTGGGGGTTTTCTGGAGCTGTAACCCAAAATTATGAAAAATTAAACAAATAAAGGCTAGAAATATTTAACTTTGTGTGTAATGAATCTATAATTTATGAAAGTTTCACTTTTTGAATGGAATTATGGAAAAAAAACAACTTTTCCATGATATTCTAATTGTTTGGAAAGGATCTGTATACTACTGTAAGGTCTGCTTTGGAAAAATATGGAGCTTTTGTCTGCTTAGTGTAATGTTTGGCAAGCCACCACATTGTTTTGGCAGAATGTGGATTGAACAGAGTGTAACAGTTTTAATGTGAGCTGTGTTTTCTGTATGTTCTATCCAGGGTTCTTTGGTTGTTTACTGGCTTTTTTCCTGAGACAAGAATTAACCACAACAAAAATTTTTTTTACTACTGCTCTCTTTTCTGACTTTATTAAGTCTGTTGAACACACAGCAGACAACACTCACTCATGTGAATGTGCGCATTCATACACGCACGCACACACACACACACGCGCACACACACACACACACACACACATGGAAAGAATTACAATATATGTCAGGGTCACAACTCTATTTTGATGATCCATACCTTCCTCCCACACATATGGAACATTGATTGGATCATGGATAATTTTGGAACTCATTTTTTTTTTTCTCACTTGGAACATTCTACAAATTTCTAGCGAACAGTATCATCCACCATCTTTTTAAAAACTTTTTTTATTGGATTTTTAATTAATTCCCTCTGTGGGGAAGAGTGCAGTCATTATTACACACATTTATTGGTTATCTTCAAGTGTCTAATATAATTCTCACACAATGAAAAAATTGAGCAAGTACTAATAAAAGATAAACAAATAGAAAACGTTTAAAGGGATTTATATTTATTATGCTCCTTTGATATATGAATAATTGCTCTAAGATGAGCATAAAATGGCACTTCATTTACTGATTTGGTTCTCCTGATATCTGCTTTTTTCCCCCCACCCAGACTGCACAGATATGTAGACAACACTGGCAAAAATTCAGGCAATCCTTTGTGTAATTGGAAATCTTTGTCCCGTTATTTTATTTCTGAATGTAATGTAGTGTGCACAGTTCAAGCAATGATAGCATCCTGGTTCGGAAATGTTGTTTAATCTTGTTCATGCTGATTAATTAGCCACAATACTTTCAAGGAAAGAAAATGGCATTCGTTTGAAAAAAACAAAAAACAAAGCATAAGGGCAAGCATATAGGAGCAAACATGTTGAATACATCTTCAAATGCCAAGGTCAACTGCTGAAATATGCATTCTTTAGATGTAAATACAGAATGCGGAGCAATTATGCACATCTATCAGTGTTCTTTTCCAGGCAAGCTTATTTTTCAGATTCTCTCTAGCCATGTCCCAGGAGCTCAGTGGGCAGCACACCAGAGACAGGTTGATAGGCAACTATCATACAGGGATCAAGAGTCATAGTCATTGTCATTCGCACATGATATATAGAAGAAATAGATATACCATAATACCCGGTAGATGAGATGTGCTGGTTTGTTAGACACCCCACCCCCCAAAAAAAAGAGAAAGTTAAACGTATTATTTCTGTAGAAGAAAATTATTTTGAAACTGTGTTGTTTATAACAGACAAATTGTTACACTAAACTATAAACTATTCCTAAAATATAGAGGGTGACATTTTGCTAGAGATAACAATATGTTCATCGGATTGTAAAAGAAATGGATACTCGATCATATTGTGTTAGCACCATTGCTAAACAGCTAGCTAGCAATCTCAGCAGTTAGCTAAGCTACTAGGTTTTCTTTCCACTCTGGTCCATACGAAAAAGTATGAGACTGGATCTTGTCTGATGGTTTCTACACATTCTAATCGATAACATTAAAGGAAAAGTGCCAACTACAAAAATAAATAAATAAATAAATAATTAAATGAATAAAGATTAGAAAGAATACAATGTTGTTTATTTAGATAATTAAAAACATGTATACAACAAAATTGTATGGCGCATGTAACTGCAAATAGCAACATGCAGGCCAAGTGCAAACAATGGCTAAAATATACAGCAGCAAATATTAACTCTCTTCAGAACTTGATATAGGCCCATGGCTGCCTGACTGATTTTGAGAGTTTTGAGAAACCAGCATAAGATATGGTGGATGAAGCCGAAGAAGCAAAGCAAATATTACTGAGAATAAACAGCCATCATACCTTAGGTTCAAAGAAAGAAAATCAACACCAGCTGCTCTTTGAGAAGGAATGAACATTTCTTTGGTATTAGTGGATTGAGGAATTATTTTTTTTTTTAATCCATGACTAGAGTCTAGAACAGGAAACTCTAGAACATTGTATCTTAACAAGAAAAAATTCATGCGTCTGAGCAGAGAAGTTATTCCCTGGTCCAGGAATTGAAAGGGTGTTTCTGCAGTTCTGCAGTCTCTGGAATTCATGCACATGCCTCTTACTTTAAATAACCCTCCCAACTTTGTGCAGGGGTCTTTTTTCATGAGCTTTAATTTTCTGTAATATGTAGCTGATTGCAACAGCGGATAAAGCAATGTCTCTCTAAGGGATCCCAAGTGATAAGTGAAAGATTTCTAGGTTATTAACATCATTCAGCCTATCAATGTTCACAAACATGACCTGTGATATCACATTGACTAAGGGCCAGATTCAGATTTGAGATAATCACACGCAAATGGCACACACTCCCAAAAGATATTTGTGATTCAGATATTTGACTTTCCGCAGTTTTATACGTGCGCTGGGGTGGAGATTTGATGAAAACAAGGCAGCTAACTCAAAGTTTTCTGGACTCAAAGTTTTCCCTTAATAATTGTTTTCCGGTATAATATGTAATATGTGATAATGTTACAAATAAAAACGTTTAGAGTTGAATTCATGCAAGTGACTTTGTATCTATGGATAACAAAGGGAAATATTTAAATATGAAACTTGTGAAAGAATCTTTTTTCTCTTTCCTGAGTCAGCAGAATATGTGTAGTTTTAAATATGCATTGTCTGTATTCCCTCAGTCTGTTTGAGCATGTTACTACCTGGTAGTCAGGAGCAGTGGAAGGTATTGGAAGGTACTCGACAAGCTATAACAATTCTACCAAACTGCAGTCATTACTGTTCATTCAGTCGGTGGAAATTAATGTTTGTTTATGACTTACTGCTGATTGCTTTAATGTATGCTTTTAATGCAACTGCAGATTCTGGAAGATGAAAGCTGAGGCAGTTTGGACTTGATGCTAACAACATCATTGCCAGGAAAATTTGGTTTATTCAGCTCATAATCTCTGAGCCAAATATTGGGGAAAAGTAGCAACGGCACTAAAACTAAAGTGCGGAATTAATAATAATATATGTATACTTTAACATAATATGGTACTTGCAACGTAATTGGAAAAGTAAAGCACGTTACTGCAGTGAGCACATGTAGTTTTTACATATTGAAGCACTATGCACAAGGTCAGTTGACCAAAACATTGCTGCAATTATTATACAGGTTTTTCAGTAAATAAAATTACTTTTAGTAGTGTTGCACCCTTTTCCTTTATTTACATATAATTTGCTTTATATGGTAGCACCTGCAGTTTAAGTGCAATGATGATTTCGTTAACAGTGCACTATGCAGGATTTTTTAACCTAGAAAATATTTTAAATAACCATGCTCAGTCACATCTACGAAGCACGGGCAATCTCTGTGGAAAAAAAAATGCCGAAACCCTGCTCCTCTGCCTGTATTTATTATTCTAAGATGTGTTGTAAGATGTTTCTGGGCATGGCGCTCTTTTCTGTGTGGGGAGGGGTGGGTGTGGCTTCAGAGCCTGTGCAGTGAGATCTACTCCACAGGCATTATACATACGTATTTATAATGTAGAGTGTGGAATTCATGTATTGAGGAAAAGTAAATCCTAGGTTGACTGCTTCTTGAATGTGCCCTGTAGGCTTCTTGTTTGGCTTTGCTCATTGTGTGCCATTGCAGTAGCTAGCTGGCAACAAACACTCTTTCATCAGAATGTTTGTTGCCAGCTAGCTACTGCAAAATAAAAATTACTTTACAAGGGTATTAGCTAGCAATAATAAACAATATATGGTCTGCTGATGTTACTTGTCCCACATGCAGTTCTTTCCTTACATCCCAGTTCTAAATGAATGTTCAGAATAAGGTTAGCTTAGCTAAATACTGAACAAGGAAAAACACCACAAGATAACGTTAGCTGAAACTGCACTAGGGAGTAGCCACTGTTACAGTAACAATGCTCCTACGAGGTGTACTTATAGTGTAAAGATATCACTTGCGGACTTGAAATGTCAGTCATATTTAATAAACAGGCTTCATTCTATTACGAGTGCTCCAGTGTTTACTCTGAGAGCACCTTGTCCCTTTCATAAGCTTTGACTGAAGTGCTCGGGATAGCTTTTATTTCATCGTTATAACACTGCCTAATTTATGTTACCATCCATATAGAACAATGCATGTTGCTAAAAATGTTATTGTCATTTTATCTTCGCTTGACATTTTGCTTGCTGTGGGTTTCTTGCACTCAATGGAGGTGAGTGGGTGGGGTTTAGGATGGAGGAGGGAGCTTCTTTGATTGTGAACACAGGACTACAGCAAGGCTAAAAATCCTGCATAGTGCACCTTAAAAACTACATGCACTTTTTAAAACGCACATGACAGAATGATGCCAAACAGACATACTTGTGCAAAATTGATATATGTATAATGTAGAGTGTGGCATTCATGTATTTTTTTTCCAAACATAATTCAAGGGAGACCAGAGAAGCATTTTGAATGTGATTACACATCACATTATGGAGGCAAAGCTGGCCATGCCTGTGTGACTACTTTGGCATTGCATTTTAATTGCATTCAGGTCATGCTCTACCCAATACTGGTTTAATAAAAGAATCATTCTGCGCACAATGACCCTGTCTACAGACTTGTCTGTCATAAGGCTATCCTGTCATTCTCACGCTGAAACACATGCAGAAAAACAACTGTGGCCTGCGGGCTGCGGCGACATTTGAGTTAAAGCCACAATGCAGACATTTTGCTTCAACAATATGCACCGCGACCGAGGTATCTCGCATCTGACTTCCTACTGACAAAAGCAAGTGGACAAAAAAAAGTGGAAAATGATTTCCTGTTAGCCAGGCTGTGCTGAGACAACCGCTGTTCAACTGTAATGTCACTTGGCTATTTTCAATTACTGTATATTATTTTATTCACAAATGCAATTTTTACACACCATGCTAGAAAGTATGTACACTGTCAGTTTGTAATACCAACTCAAAGTAAAACTGAATTGCAATGCATAGGGTTTTAGCTGTTATATATAAAATTCATTGTATATAAATATATTTTGTCTGTTTTTTATATCTGAAAGCAGATTTTGCCACCTCCTATATACGTATCAATAAGGACACCTACCAAGTGGACTAAACAGAAATACATTGTCCTGACATTGCTGGAAGGTGGTGCAGATTTGGAGTATACCACACTTATCTGTCATCTTGTGCCTTGTTTGCTGATACAGCCCATTTAATTTATAGTTACATTTGTGGTTTGAGATCTTTTAAAACAAATTTGTTTCCGATTTTTTCCCGTTTTCTCCCAATTTGGTAGCCAATTGTACCCTGTTGCGATTCAGTACCCTGTGTACTAGGAAGGAAGGAGGTCGCCACACCTTCTCCAAGACATGACTCCTTGTGCCCCTGACTGTAATTCCAGCACTACACGGGCCCTCTATGTGCGCGACGAATCACCCACCTACTAGAAACACCCACCCTCCCCAGGAACGGCCACCCCAATTTTGGCGCTTCTTCAAGGCACCGACCATATACTCGGATGTGGCAGGACCCAGGCGCGAACCCAGGTCCTCAGTGTGCAACTGCATTGACTCAAAAGCCAATGCTTTTACCGCTGCACCACCATGGCACGTGTTTTGAGATCTTTAAGCAGTATCAGGCATGGTTTAATCAAATCGCCGGGAATTAATGAAACTCCTGACACAGTATTGCAAAGTGGGATACATGCCATCATCATTTTTAATGATGATTTAACTTACAACTATGTAAAACTATTTTCATTACTAAGACTATAATTATTCATACTCAGCTATTGGGGCGAAGCACAACACATTGCCAAGGATAGGGATCATTGTCACCTTAAGTCCCACATGGGATGAAGAGGATTAAGTAAGTATTAAGAAAATAAACACAAGAATCAGAACAAAGTGTGTCTACATGGTTAGACTATTACAGTCAAGCCGGAAAGTCTGCACACCCCTTTCACCTTCTCCGTGTTTTATTACATTACAAATATATTCTACAATAGATTGAGTTCGTTGTTTGTCTCAAAATTCTACACAAAATAGCCCATAATGACAAAGTGAAAACAGGTTTTTAGACATTTGTGCTAATTTATTAAAAATCTAAATGTTAAATATCATATGTACACAAGTGTGCACACCCTTTGATATGATATATAATTGGAATTATCTGCAGACCTCAGAAACAGGATTGTGTCAAGGCATAGATCTGGAGAAGGGTACGGAAAAATCTCTGCAGCTTTACAGGTCCCAAAGGGCACAGTGGCCACCATCATTCGTAAATGGAAGAAGTTTGGAACCACCAAGAATCTTCCTAGACCTGGCCACCTGGCCAAACAGAGCAATCGGGGAAGACGAGCCTTGGCCAGGGAGGTGAGCAGGAACCCGAGGGTCACTCTGACAGAGCTCCAGCGTATCCTTGTGGAGGTGGGAAAACCTTTCAGAAGATCAACCATCCAGGCAGCACTCCACCAATCAGGCCTTTATGGTAGAGTGGCCAGACGGAAGCCCCTCCTTAGTAAAAGGCACATCACAGCCCGCTTGGAGTTTGCCAAAAAGGCACCTAGAGGACTCTCAAACCATGAGAATCAAGATTCTCTGGTCTGATGAAACCAAAATTCTACTTTTTGGCCTGAATACCAAGCGTCACGTATGGAGGAAACCAGGCACCGCTCATCACCTGGCTAATACCATCCCTACAGTGAAGCATGGCGGTGGCAGCATCATGATGTGGGGATGTTTTTCAGCAGCGGGAACGGGGCGACTAGTCCTGATAGAGGGAAAGATGAATGCAGCTAAGTACACCGAGATCCTTGAAGAAAACCTGCTCCAGAGCGCTCTGGACCTCAGACTGGGGCGAAGGTTTACCTTCCAACATGACAACGACCTGAAGCACACAGCCAAGAGAACAAAGGAGTGGCTTCGGAGAAAGTCTGTGCATGTCCTTGAGTGGCCCAGCCAGAGCCCAGACCTGAATCCAATTGAACATCTGTGGAAAGAGCTGAAAATGGCTGTGTACTGACGCTCCCCATCCAACCTGACGGAGCTTGCAAGGATATGCCAAGAGGAATGGGCAAAAATGTCCAGAAACAAGTGTGCCAAGCTCGTAGCTTCTTTCCCAAGACGCCTTGAAGCTGTAATCTCTGCCAAAGGTGCAGCAACCAAGTATCAGGCTAAGGGTGTGTACAGATATGTAACCCCTAAATAACCTATTTTTGTCAGTAAAATAAAATTGCATATTTTCTAAAAACCTGTTTTTACTTTGTCATTATTGGCTATTGTGTGTAGATGTTTGAGGCAAAAAATTAACTCAATCTATTGTAGTATATGTCTGTAACGTAATAAAACGTGGAGAAGGTGAAAGGTGGTGTGCAGACTTTCCGGCTTGACTGTATATTCATTGAAGGCTACTAAATTAAACTAAATTATAATAATTTTTTTAAATTCATTTTGGAGGAGTGAACACAAAGGTAAGCTCATCGGTTGGTAACCAATCGAGATCCTCCAGACTATGAAAAGCACAAATAATTTTTTTCTTAACAGCAGTTCATCTCATCTTACTATGACCTAGCCAAGGCAGCAATAAATATCAAAGAACCCGGTAAGTGATTTATAGTGCATTTGCCTTCTGAAATAAGTGCCTGAATGCTAAATCACAGCACTTGTCTCTGCTACTCTGGAAAGCAACTTCAGAAGAGTTACTCAGACAGAGTTGAGTCAGAGGAAGACGTTTCATAAGCAGCTGTGGCATGCGGTCCAAGAGCGCCCGGTCGACCAGCGGGGGTAGTCAGAGAGCAATGAAACGTGGAACCCTAACCAACTGAACGCTCCCGTACCCCTGGCGAAGCAATCGCCAACTGCACATCGCCTTACGGACTGGTGCCATAACCGAATGAGCAGCCCATCAACCCCGTCTTCATACATTTTAACCAGTGAAAATATGCAGTCATGCTGTGCAGCATTCACTCCCCACATGTTTTGTGACTATCACTGAGCTATGGCGCTGTGGCATTCCCGATTGCTAGAACACACTAATTACATTTCGTTAAAGGACAATCACTTAGCAGATGCTCTTTTCCAGATCAACAAACGTGGAGAACATCAGTGTACATCTGAGGAGTACAAAAGTGCAATATGACAAAAGAAGCCTCATAAGGTATATTTATAATCAAATCAAAGTGTAAAGTTAGCAAAGCAAACACATGGGCAATTAGTATTGGACACAAAAGTTAATACCACTACACAGCTATACCTATAACAGTATTATCCTTAAAGTTAAAGCCAAACAGAAAGAAAGAGGTGAAATCTGAAGAGGTGGGTCTTAAGTCTGTGTCAGAAGATGGGTGGGGTTTATGCTGTCCTGACCACAGTGGGAAACTCAATACACAACTGGGAGTGCAAAGCAGACAGGAGAGATGACTGGGCAGTACAGGCATGCAGGGGGAGTGGCCAAGAAGTTGCAGAATGGAGAGGTCTGTCTGGTGTATACGCTCTGGTGACCATTTGAAGATGTAAAAGATAGGGTTATTTAGCTGCCTGATCAAGGATTATAATTTTATGTGAGCTAGAAAGGTAATGACATGGCTGAGTCTGGGGAGGTTATAGATCAGGCAAGCAGTAACGTTCTGGATGAGCTGCAGAGATTTCATGGTGGACGCAGGGAGACTAGCAAGGAAGGAGTTGCAGTAGTCCAGACAGGAAATGACCCGTTCCTCCTGGACTAAGCCCTGGGTATAGACATTAATATAATAAAGCAATTATTACATTGAAAACATAAATCTTACTAAGGCTTTCAGTCAACATATATCCCTAACTTTGAGTCACAAGAATTTGCCAAAATTGATTAAACAATATGTTTGTGCCAAAAACACATTTACTTATAAAAGCAAAACATGACTTCATATCTTGATTGAATCCAGGCCAGATCCAAACTCCAGCTAGATATTGTATATATTCTGAATATACTATAGTTACGTTTCTATTAATGCTGACGTGCAACAGACAGTCCCAATACAAGTGTAACTGCCTTTCACAATGTTTCCGTTTCCACAATCAAATGTACTCACCCCCCTAAGGGTCATTAGGCCATGTGCAACATGCTGTGCCTGGTGAGAGAGGAGAATTTCTGAGGGATGTTTGTGGGGTTTTATGGAAGTGTGCCCCCCACTGGTTTATTAACACCAGTTACATAGAATTACGCTCCTAAGTGCAGAGTCTAGTCTATGCCATGCTTTTGTCCCTTCACAAAGCTGACTAAAGAATTTCCATTTGGGTGGGTTTTCCCCCCCTCAATATTCCTCTTACTTTTCCACTGGGTATGTGTAGCGCAGTGCATAGGCTACTGAGAGCTTGGAACGCATGATGGTTGTGGATTTTCTCTGGGGTAGGCAACCCTGGTCCTTGAGAGCCGCAGGGTCTGCTGGTTTTTGTTTTCACCTTAAATACGACAACTACTTAGACCAAAGAAACCAGGTGAGGCGAGTTAACTGTGTGATCAACTGCTTTAATTGATCAATTGAGTGGCGAGTAACAACTAAAACCAGCAGACCCTGCGGCTCTCCAGGACCAGGGTTCCCTACCCCTGTCCCAGGAGAACACAGCTATAGCTTCTTTCAACTGTACAATTGCTTGTCTTTGTTAATCCAATTCATGTTGCATCGTCACAAACCTGCATTGTATCTATGCAATATATTTTGGAAACTCAGTGATTGCCTTATGATCATGCATTTTAAAGGGTCTGATCCCTACTTCCACTTATTTGACATTCTCTCCCCGTCCCCGTCTGACACGCAAAGCATGAGATAAACTGGTCTTTATGTGTTTTCAGGTGTGAATGTGCTTAAATGTTTATTTATTTTTATTTACCGTATATACAGGGTAGGTTGACTGAGCACACATGCTCTTTTACAGCAACGCCCTGTTTTGAGTTCCAGCTTCTACCTTCCGGTCAACAGGTCAAGTTTAACTTTTATAAATAGACATCCCGCTAGCTATCAGCTGGCTTAATAAACTCAATATTAACCATGAACATTTAGAATCATGTTACCATTTTATGTATTACACAATATTCACATATTGCTCATTTTCATCTGCAGTGCCAGGGCAGTTTTAAATCAATGTGTCACATAGGTGTATTTACCCAAACAACAGACAATGTGGTTCACAATGAAATGTGAAATTACAGCATTAACAGTGTTAAAATGGGTTCATAGGGCAAACATAGCATAGATATGCATACATAATGTAGAGAGATTAAATGCAGGTTGGCCAAAATTTGTGCTGCAATGGTACATAGTGCAGTTATCTCTTGTTGAGGTTCTGTTGGACCTAGTGATGCAATGTGACGGTTGTTTGGCACATTATCTTAAAGGCGAGGCTGCTAATTTGTGGATGATTTCTTTTTTGGACTTCCCTTTTTCTTCACAATTTTAGTCCTTGCCAATTCCCAATCCTAGCATGACTCCTTGTCATCTATGACTGTGATTCTGGTGGGCAAAAAAACTAGCACTAACCTCATCTGATGGTAGCAAAGCCAGCCACCACCTTTTTCACACAGTTTGTTGTTCCTGTAACTAGGCAACGTAACACACTTGAGGAGAGCACTTTTTCGCAGGCGCGACTAACCCAAGTGCCACATTACCAGTAGAATTTGCGAGAGAGCAATGCGTGATTCACCATGCTTAAGCTGCGATTAACAATACAATGAATTGCACCCACATGCAGAACTTGCTTGTTCTGTCGAACACAAGGTCCTTCCCATTTCTCACCACACACTGCAACCATATGTTGGGTCCAGACCCTTGTGGCCTCCTGTTTGGTCTATTACAGCAACATGCTGGCAATTATCTGGCCCCCCTGCAAATCATCAACAACTCCAGTAGTCTAACTGGACTTCAACCTCCCTATCGACTATCTACACTCCTACTACTTTTCTAAGACTCCCTCCATTGCACACTGTACCAACCACTTCTGCTGACTGATTCAAAAAGGATTTAAATCCTATTTAATGTCCATGCCCAATTATCACTTGCACAGATTGAAATGGGGCCACAGTGCTTTTGTAGTGTTCATTTGTTTATCATTTACTCGTATAGTATACAGATGCAATTCTGCAATACAGTATGAGATGAGTTCATAGTAGCCTATGTTATTTCTGAAATAGGTGATCAAGAAACCGAAACCAAAAAAAACAATTTTACAGAATTGCATGTTCTAAAAATATTCCAAAGGAATGCACATTTGCATGGGTGAGGGATTGCAAGTTATGCAAATAATTGGTGCCATTGTAAAAAACACTTTGGCCAAATTTAGCTGTAGATAACTGCTTTCTAAACAAGAGGCCACCATTCCTCATGTCAAAAGATCACCACCTGCTTCGGCCAACGCGCTCCAGTTGTCGCCTGTGTCAGAGGTCTTGACTCACCGATTTGTCTTTTAATAGAATGTTCTGAATTTTACTTTGAATTATGTTTAAAAATGTAAGTCAATTAATTAATATATAAATAGATTAATATTGAACGTTTTCTTTTTGTTGTCGTTCGATCAATTAAATAAAACTTGAGCTCGCGAAGTAATCGTTATTGTCCTTCAATGTCATATAGCCTATTTTATGTAGGCTACGATGTTTATTAGGATCGTAGAAATTCCATTAAAGATATTTCAATGCGTTCAAGAACCGTTTAAATATATTTCTGCTAGTCTGTCAGTGTCTAACTGACTGAAAGTTGCTCTGAAACTTAACTTTTCCCGCTTCCACGCCTACTCTAGAATAACGAATTTGGTTGGAGAAGAGAGAAGCAAAACCATACAATGGGTTGTCTAATAAAAGGAAAGGAAAACTGCTGTCTTGGGGCGGAAAACTTTCACCAAACTTTCTCCCCTCCAGTTACATCCAATGAAAAAGCCAGCCTACCATGTCGACAGCGCTGATTTGCTGGTCTTTCTTTCTGGCGTTCTGAATGACAGACTCGGGAACATTTTCCTCTTTATTTCCAAAATCTTCGAGTCGATTCAGAAAGGGGGCATCACTTCTGATCAGGCTCAGTACAGGGTGGGTCAGTGGAACGGAGAGAGGGGAGAGAGAGAGAGAGAGAGAGGGAGAGAGGGTGCCCCATCCATGAACTAACCCCTGGAGGAGTTGACTGCAAACTTATGGCTGTATGAAAAATAACGTTATTTTCTCCTTTCTCTGGGATCTTGGCGACGAGTTCTCTCCTGATCAGAAGTTATCACACTTATTTTTAATTGCTTAAATTAAGCCACATTTTCTGTGGACACTTGGTAGTCATGGATACCCATATCAGATGGAAAATAAAACGGCGGATAAGGGACTTGCACCTTACTTTAGCAATAATTCTTCTCTTTGTAACTTCGCAAGCAAGTTCAGGTAAGTCGCACTCCAATCTATTTTGCATCATCCTCTATAGACTTTCTCCATGAAAAAAGTTAGAACTTCACACCGTAGAGGAAACATGACTCTTTACTGTTCGCATGGGGAACCTCGTTTACATTATTTTCTCAGTGCAACTGCTTTGCAGGCTGTGCCCTTTAAACAATTTATTTTCTGGAATGCATTCCACAGTCTTTTCGGTTTCCTAAGCAGATATGACCGGGGGCCCTTTCTGGGCTTTTGAAGAATTGGACCGCGGTTTTGTTTAATTCCAGCCCTTTTCGTTACCATAACAAATGCACTTGCATTCACCATGAGCTCTAAATTGTCAGATGCTTCACAACCAGAGCGAAGACTTGGTATTACTATTGCTGTCAGGTGAAACTAAGTTTTTATCCTATAAACTTAAGCGTGACGTTTTGTATCTTGAGTCCAAATGCCTGCAGCAGTAGCCTACTTCTCAAAATAATTCTTGCGTCCTGCGCCATCTATTGTAACGATTATTTCTGGTGCACAGGGAGAGTTTAATCATATTCCATGCAGTTCAGCTTGTTCAGACACACTGAGCTTTGGTTTTTACGTTTTAACCCTTTACTCCTGACTGAGAGAAACAGCATTGTACAGTTAACTGTAGCATAACATCACACATTCTCACATACATTTTAACACCCTGGAATAGCTGGCATCCAAACGAAGAAGTTTAAACAGAAGATACAGTTTCTAATATTAAGGTGTTTTGAAATGTAAATTGTATTAGAATCATGCGAAGTTATGTAGTCTCACTCAGTTGACGCGGACAACTGGTCCACATGCCTCTCACCTGCTCTCCACTCAACCGCGTCTTAATAAGGCATGGGAGTTAAAAACTTTACCTCGTCTGTGAATTTAAATCAATCTCTTCCAGTAGATTTTTTAAATCGTTTTTTTTTTTTCACCAACTTTGTTACAAACCCGAAAGTATTTTGTAAAAATTGTAGATGTTGGAGTGAGAAATATTAAGATTGCTGATTTAATAACAAATTGATTGATAGCTATACCCATTGGTGTAGTGAAACAGTCAACAAGATTTTTTTATAACTAGGGTTAAAAAGGCAACATCAAGAGTTTACATTAGATTTCCATTAGCATCTTTAGTCGCTAAACACTTCTGAGAGGGTGGGGTGACCCCTCTTCTCCAGCTGCAGGGTGGAGACGCCGCGTGGCTGTTAGTTAGTCGAAGATGCTATGATGTCCATGGACTATTATATGGGCAAGTCGCATATTTGGCGTTTTTCGACTCAACTATTTTTCTTTTTGTTTTCATTACATTTTCAGAATATTTAGAAGTATTAGTGATGCAGTTCCACTTTAATAATTCAGTTATCGTTAAGTTTAAATTCCATTTGGAATAAATATGCCAATTCTGCCGAAGAGCAAAATAGTCTGGCTTGTATAGCTTTCCATAATGCATTTAAGGCGGTGTGCTACTTTTTCTCGAGATATGCATTGTTCCACTTGGGGGGAACACAGCTTCAAGTAAAAAAATCAAACAAAATGCTGTGTAAATTTGGAATTGATGCAGCACTTACACACTGTTTAGCATTAATTAAGTCCACACCGTGTTGCATCCAACTCAAATTTCAAGCAGGATTTGGAAAGGGATCACACAACCTGTTCAAGTCTTTTTGGCATGTTCTGACTCCTGGGCCTGCTGGACCTAGAGTAAGAGGCATTAGATGGAGGATTGATAGGATCTCCTATTTCATTTGCAGGCTGTCAGGGTGGGCCTTCTTACAGTGATGTCATCTTAAGAGGTAGCCCCAGAGCAAGCCTGGGACTGGTAGTGTTTTGAAATTTACCTTTATGCTGAACCAAAAAAAAGTGTATCTATGGTTTCAAGGCTTGTGTTTACACATCAGGGTGGCCTTAAACCTGTTCCAGGGAAGCTGCCTTCTACCAGAGGATGTATCCTGAGTGCAGACATCACACAACTGACATTTGTTCATTATCTGATTTTTATAAGAGTGGTCACCAAGGCAAAGAGGAAGGAAGTTGATAAAGCAGAGAAGAAAGCATAGATTATTATTGGACAAGGCCTCAGACATGAGATACCCGCTGGATTGCAGGCGCCAAATCCTGACAAATGTAGGCCTGAACACAAATAGGTAAATATAGAATGATATGTGCTGTCCTCTCATATTTAAAGCCTGGTTATAAGGGTCCACACTCTCAAAGCTTTATAAATTCCTTAGTGCCAAGGAAGAAGGGGAATGAGACTTGATTTATGGTCTCACATCCCAAGTGTAACATTGGGCGTAACATTTTTGAATGCAGACAGCCACCGGAAATTAATTAAGATTTAAACCCAGAGTCGTTTGATCACTCATCTCAACGGCAATAAAACGAGATCAAGTTGTGCGTATTTCTGTGCTGAGACTGCATTGTGTGTGAATTCTATAAACAAGCCAGGAAGGGCAGAACATACAAGTCACTTTCACCTGCTGTGCTGCATGGCCAATTAACTGCATGTCTGGCATTATTGGTGGTGTTTGTTCCTGTGTGAAGGCCCAGTTGGGGTTGAGCCCTCAAGCAGACAGACGTGTTGTTCTCCAAGCCTCCTCCTCACGAGTAAGGAGAGCCAGAAAGGCTGCTTTGTTTGTCTCTGTGATAATGATGTGCTAGGGTATGAAAAAGATTCCCTGTGTTGTTTGCAGGTGTTACATCGCAGGAGGAGGGAGCCTCTTTCACCTCTTTATGGTTCCGGGCGGCATCTTAAGCCAGAATTTAGGACTGAGCGTGTTTGTATGAGGCCTTCATGCATGGGGTTGAGAGACTGATTTTAGCTGGAAATAATTAATTCAGACCAAAGCGTAAGCAATAAATTACCTGCAGCATTGCCATATTTTCTGAATTATGCAGATCATTTCAATGCATTAACCTATGCACAGAATGACATTAAAAACCTTTGCCATTGGCTCTCTTGCATTTCTAATCTGTTTGAAACTCTGACCTCTAATTTAATTATAAAGTGCGTTAATTATAAAGTGGTTGTAGAATAGTATGAGACTTATCGTACAAAAGAAAAACAAAACAGTTACAGCCAAATGGGAAAGATGTGCTGTGCAAGGCAGACAGACGTATAATTACAAATCCAATTATGTAACAGAGGTCTTGGCTTGAACAAAACTAGATGAGCTTGCCTTCAGGCTTTGGATCAACTGGAAACCTTTGACCTCCAGAATTTGTCCTTTTTACAACAGATGTCATCTCCCCCGATGACCTATGGATAATGGACAAAATATCTTCAATGTGTCAAGCAACAGTTATAATAAGAGCAAGACTATCATGCATGCTAAAGTTTTATACTTTATGCAGTTCATAGACTAGTAGTTCATTATTAAATGAATAGCTACATAGTTTAAAAATTTTTTTAGTTTCAACATCAGATCCTTTTCTGCAAATACGTTTCTGCTCATGGAGTGTAGGCTCTTGCAGGCCCTATGTATCTCGTTACACATTTACACACAGACAAACACATTTTATTGACATTTTATTGTGAATACGTCTGTATTTTATTGTGATTACAGCTGATGCAAGTGTTCCACATGCACAATCTATGTTGTATTTCAATTAAATCTATCACTATGTAACATTAACAGCAAAACCAAACATCTATATATACACCACTCCATTAAAATGTGTGAAAGGAAGTGAAGAGTTGTCAAAAAGCTACCCCGCCCCAATAGAACTTATGGCTGAAAGTACTTGAAATGTAGTTTAAAAAGCATGCGGTATTCAGGGGTCTTATATTACAATTCTGACCTCAGTCTTTCCAAGCCTTGAGGTCCAACATCAGTGAATAGGCATCACCACAGGCTAACCTCTTATTATGTGTATTAAGTGTACTTTTGCTTTCCACCCTAATTTGAAGTGTGCAACAATGATTACAACTCCCTTGGGGTTAGATTGAGGCCTGTTTTTTTTTTGGGAGGGAGTAAAGCCAGAATGGTTGGAACGTCATATTTATTGCATGGCATTGTGGTCTAGCTTTTGGGGTGTTGGGGCCCCCTTTTATTACGTACTGACTAAACATAGGCATGGCTGTGCCATCTGTCACCCAACCTTCTAAAGGTCAGGATGGCATTTGTTTTAATTGAGTTGGCACAGTGGAATTACTGTACCCCTTATAAAATGTGTAACTATGCACTATCAACAACTGATATGTTTCCTAAGAATAATTTAGCTACTGTAAAAGCAACATAACTGTCACTTTTTTGTCAGTAATTGCTTGTTGTTTTAAATGCGGCTTTACAGGATGTCGTCACAGCTCCAAGTGATTCCTAATAGTTATTTCTTACATTTTTTAATTGCAGTGGCCTAATCTTTAGTTGAGAGTTCGAAAGAGTTTACAAGCCACTCTGAGCTTCTGACTCTATACACATTCTGCCTCGTGTTCCAACTGCAGGTGAGATAAAAGGGATATGATAACTTGGAGCATGCACTTTATGTTACTGCATGTTTTAGCTAATTAGGCCTTTTTCTCAGAAAACACAGGCTCTTTATTGTGACTTTTGTTTGATAACCGTGTGACATTTTTGAGCAGGCCACTGTCCTTTAGTACTTAAGTGGACTCTCAGTGTCGCAAAGCCATAAGCCTCTCGGACAGCCCTGCGTCTCCCTCAGCTGGCCAAAATCAATGGAACCTTTTCACAAAGCCGAAATGTAAGATACATTTAAATGTTTGGCTTTTCGGGTCTATTATTATTAATTAAGGAAAGGTTTTGAAATGGTCAGCGCACCCTGCCCCCCTCCTTTGCAAACACGGGCAAAAAGGGAAGCCACGACAGGGCTAGAACTGTCAAAGTAAAACTGTTTTATTCATCAAATAGACTGCAATAACATTCCTTAAATACTTTGTAAATGAAACAAGGGGGGACGGACCCCCTCGGCCACACCTGTGTAGGACCTCGAGGGGCGGAGTGGAAAGAAGCGAAGAGTTTCGAGGGACGTTTCTAAAATGCAGTTTTTCCTTTTAAAGAGGGAAAAATCTGATCTCCATGGCGCTTTTTCCCTGTGTCCTTGTACACATCTGGATCCGATATGAACCATTGTGCCGTCTGTTTATCTCAGAGAAATGCATTCCAGATGTTTTTATTCCTCTCCTGGTGGAATGGGGACTGTGAAATAAAATACTGTTTCATTTAAAAAGAAAATACACTATTCTTCCTTATATTTTACAGAGGGTGGCTGGAAAAATACTGTGTCCCATTAGGTGAATTTGGTGAGGATTAAAGACGGGGTGCACATTTCATATAACTGCAATGCTGATTGCGGTCAAAAAACGTATTTGCTTTATTTGCACGTAGTGGACCGTCATTATGATCTGGTCAAAGGTGAAGTGCAACAACTGTAGCCATTTGAAATACATTGTTGGCTCTGGATGGTTTCAGTAAATAAGCATTAAAGGAAGAAGAAATGTTGTCTTTGTTGATGCAAAGCCATTTTTCTCTTTTTACCCTCTCAAAATATTCACAGTCCTGCGAAAGCACGTATACCATTTGTATGAGAAAATAAATCGGTTAATATGAATTAGCCTGTATGGATGCACAAAACATTGCTTGGCAAGGAGGCTGTGAAACCAGAGATCAAGGCAAGCATGACATCATATTTGGCAGAGATACAAATGCTGGAAGCAGAACAGTTCATTGAAGACCCACTGTTATGATTACGGGACGGATTTAATGTCGAGATTGGGGCTCAGATTAGTGCTCTTCGGTCTTTTCATCTGTTGGTGAGGTTTCTGTTGAAATGTCAGCTCTTCAGAACTGATCGTTTTTTGTCACTGAAGTTTCCCATTGCATATCTCTGGGTGGACAAAATTCGGCGAGGAAACTGAAGTCCCATTCAATCTGATAAGGGGAAATGAAAAGGCGTTTTGTGTTGGTATCTTTGCCGTGTAGGAGATGGAATTCGAGCAAGTCAGACGGCAGAGAGAGGCAGTGACCCCACACTTGCATGCACTGTTTAAGTTGCTGAATAGAGGCTCTATCAAAGCTAATGTGGCCCCATGGGCTTATGATTCTGGATTCATTTAAAATGCATAATTTTCCATTGGACCCCAATCACATGTTATCATTTTATACAAGAGCAAGCTGATGACAAAATTCGAACAAATATTCATGTATATGCCTCAAAGAATCTTGATGGTCTTAAATTCCTCCTTCCTCTGTCACAGGACGCATTGTGTTCAGTCAGAGATGCTAATAATATCTCAGAGAAATAGCACATGGTACTTCTAATACAAGGATTCCAAAAATACCTTAGAACTATTGACCTCTTGTCCTGTAATGTTGTTCCATTTTGCCAAGGTTATAGGTACAGTTTGGGTTTACGGAGGTCACAGTGGGGTTTCTGGTGTTAAGAAATTCAAATGATTAAAACTGGATAGAAAGACTTCACACTGTTTATAACCATAGCTATTGAGATTTGGTCAGGACTGATAAGTAAAAGATTTGAAGTTTTCTGAGGATTATGTGTCAAAGACATAATTGGACATTAGGGCCTTTGCATATTTATAAATCATCACCTCTTCTCAGTTTTCATGGATGAGTGCCTATGGGAATACCATTTAAAAAACAATACATGCAACACAAAACCCTACCCTAAATTGCCATCTCACAACTCACAATGCACATTTTGTAAATGTTATATATTTGTAGCACAGTAATTGCACATAAATTAGGCATTAGCCCCTATCCATTTTGGAGAAAAAGGGGACTCAGTTGGCGCACGTGTGTGTGCATATGCGTGTGTGGGTTTGTGTGATAAAACGTATAACTGCTGATAAAGTCAATATTCGTAAAGTATCTTAGTCTAAGATGCATAGTAGAACAGAAAGAAAATGCAGAGTAACATAGGAAAATTGTGTTCTGCTGCATTGAACCCATGGAAAGCTTTACTCTATAGAACATTTGACCTAGCAAAGCCACAGTATGCTATACTGGCTGATGGAACGCAGGGATATGCAGTATTTAACCAGGGGAAAAGCTCTGTGCTAGTGTATTATGGGGATGTTATAATGATGGAGCAATTCACCATTTCCGTCCTCAAACCCACGGAAGACATGAGCCTTACCAGTTTGGGGGAAATTCAGGAGTGCGTGCTGTGGCCCCTGTTGCTGCCAGAAACCACTTTTCTGTTGGAGCCTTACTATTTTCATTTTATTAGCTGAATAATTACATTTGAGCTCGGTAAAACAAATATGAGATGAGCGCATGCTTAGTCAGCTCCATGTTAAACCGCTTCATTAGCGCAACAGACAGTAGACAGAAGGAACACACACCACCTGTGTTAACTGTGGTTTTATAGAAAGAATAAAGTGTTATGCTCTGGAAGTAGGAGGAATGTCCAGCCTAAACGTGTGAGGCTCGGGCATGGATGGGGTGATGTAAGCTGCTGCTGCTAGGGGCCTAGCCTGGCTGCATGCTCAGGCAGACTTAGTGGAATAATTCTCCTCAGTGTATTTGCAACACTGTCTTGCTTATTGTAAGAATATGTTCATTTTCATGCCGAATGCACAGTTAAGAAGATAAACTACAGGCTACGTTTATGCTTACTATCAGTGTATCATGTATGATATACTTTTCCTACATTTGCTGCCAACTCTAACTTGTGAGGGGTTTTCATTTGGTGAACAAGCTGTGTACTTAAGCAAATCTTAAAGCAAAGACTTCACCAGTCTTATCTGCACCCAGTAATCTGAGTGTAGTTGATGAAGTGATCGATGCTAGCTTTGTGCTTGATGAAAAGTCCTGTCATGACCTTGGGCAAGGTCATCAAAAAGCAGTGAAAGTGGTGGGTAATCGAAGGCCCGGGTCCTTCTTCGTATGTCAGGTGATCATTATGTGCCTCCAACCTCATTTTGGGGCAGAGTCACCAGCCCCCTGCACAGTGGAAAGGATGAGTGCCACCGAGAAGAAGACCCAACGATCCCAGAAACTGGGACAGGAAGTGGTTTCCAAGGAGATGAGGGTGAGAGTTCCAAGGCTTCCAAAGAGTTCCAAGGGGACCTCCCAGAGAGATCTGGCGTGAAGATTATGGCTGTAGACTGACTGTTTGGCCTCTTCACCTTGAAATAGTGCAGCCCATATACTATAGCAAGATACAGGATCACATTTAGGGAATAAAGTGTGTGAACATAATATGTGATAAACTGTGCATTTTAGAGGACACACTCAGTGTGTGAGAGCTGTGTTCAGTGTGTCGTGTGTTCTGGGAATTCCACTATATGGAAGGAGCCAGCTGGTTCTTAATCTCATGACGTTTAGGCAGATTAGGTAATAAAATAGTTGCAGCCTGCTGAAGTGTAAATGTTGTGTTTTGTATTATCACCGACAGCCGCCACCTCTCCATCTATAGCTGGTTACGGAGCCAGTGGGCGGTAGCCATTTCCCCCTGTATGTCAGGCCAGTGAAGGGGGTGATATGAGTCTTTGAACCAATAGGGGCTGTTACCAGGACCAAAGCCTTCTGCTCTCCCTGTGTTGCTGTGAACGGGGGGTGCAGTATTGAGTCTTCCCTCTCTCACTTACACTGGGCTGAGAGTTGTGGAGATGTTTGAAACGTGGGGAATGTCCGAGGAGCAGCGACTGTAGATGTGGTTGGGGCAGTGCAAATTCTTTCTTGTATTAAGAAAACGTAAACGTAGTTATGTGTGATGCGTGTCATTTGTTGGCCAGTCTGACCAGTTATCTTTTTCATAAAAGCCATACAGTTTGATTACATACATACAGCTTGATAAAGCACTCACTCACACGCGTACACACACACACACACACTTAAAGCCACTTTTACTGAAACGTTTGAGTGGCACACACATCAAACAGCAGAAAATAATGCTTGCAAGTTTGCATTTGTCACATGGTCAGGAGCATAAGCAGGCTGCAATTTATCCTTCTCTACTTAGAAAGCCGCCTTTCATCCTAACTCTTTTATTGTTCCCTTAAAAACAGTGATACCATAGCGCGTGCAAAAGAAAACAGCGTTTAATCGATTATGGCGCCTTTTTGAAATGAACCCAGAAAAGAAAAACACCCGGATTTCCTGCAGAAACGCAATCTCTGAATCAATCACGGTGAATTGGACATGTATTTTATGGGCTTCCGGGGCCCACTGCAGCCAGACTGTGTTAGTCTCACTGCAGGGCGTGCTGACCTCTGCTTCTTTTGGAGCGGGGGAGGGAGTTGCATCGCGCAGTTGATTATTTGTATACAGCGCATTTAGCGTCATTACATTGTGAACTCCTGGTAATGGTGTCCGTGCTTTCGGGAAACCGTGGCTTCCGGTGGACAGAGTTTTGCCCCCTGTGCTTGGGCAGTCTGCTGCGGCACTGCTGCAGGATGTAGAGGCAGGAGCCTTTTGGGTTCATACAATGCACTGAAATACTTTCTTTCTCTGTTTAAATTTTTTTTTCTGAAACTGCATGTGCAAGTGACACAACTGAATCTTGATAAATGCAAATGTGTTCTGAGAAATGTGCATGCATTAAACACACTGGACTTATGTTATGGCGGTCTGCACAAATACCAGGATTTAAGTGGATTTTCATTAGACCCCAAGTGTGCAGTCCTCTGTCAACAACCGCGTGAAGTGTATTTGCCTTTAAGCTTGGCCATTAACTAACGCCGTCTGTGAGCTGCTATTGGAGGTACTACTAGTGGGAGCACGGGGGAGGTCAGGTCTTGGTCTACTCTTAGACTCCTAGATGTGCATTTTCAAGTGCATTCCAAGCCATTCTCTCTGAATGCTGGAGATAGTGACACAACCACTGTCATGAAGGCAAATCTAGCTCATAAAGAAGTGCGTGAAGGTAATGTGCACGTTGCGGTCTGAAGCACTTTGTACGTGTTTTCTCTTCGGAAATATGAACTTAGACAGGAAGTTTGTTCCATTTTTTCTCCATTTCTCCACCAAATTCAGCTTTTTAGTATCTTTGCATTATGTAAATGCAGGTGAACCTGATAATGACCCATTTGCTTAACATAAATAACATATCTGTATGTGTAGCATTATATGAAAGATTTAGAATATAGTTTATCCAAAATAAGAACACTGGAATCTGTTCAAGGTAAATTGCAAATTTCATGAAGAACATTTATTGCACATGCTGTCAAGAACCAGAGGTATGGATCTATAGCCACAATAAAGCTAGCATTGCTAATAAACTGCTTCATCCACCTTCCCTTCCTGTCCGAGTAGAGTGTTGTCATGCTGGGACAGAAGCTTGAGATACACTCTCTGTGCTGTCTATTGACATTGTGTGCAGTGATGCAGAACTGTGACTGGCAAAAATGGAGAAAGGAATACTAAATGCCAAGGAGGTTATTGGTAGAGAGCAGATAAGAAAAAAAATTGAGAGGAAGGGAAGAAGAGAGGGAGGGAGCATCTGTGTGTGTGTGTGAGAGAGAGAGAGAGAGAGAGAGAGAGAGAGGGAGAGAGAGAGAGAGAGAGAATGCCATATCTCATGAGTGTAGTTTCTCTGGAGTCGAGCTGTAAACTAAGCATTAAAAACAGCACCCCCGGTGCCTGAGTCAGTTTTTCCATTTTAGTCTGCACCGGCAGACAGTGATTTATCTCT
This sequence comes from Synaphobranchus kaupii, assembly GCA_029718625.1. Classification (NCBI taxonomy): domain Eukaryota; kingdom Metazoa; phylum Chordata; class Actinopteri; order Anguilliformes; family Synaphobranchidae; genus Synaphobranchus; species Synaphobranchus kaupii. The sequence continues at coordinate 18,685,298 of CM056392.1, read as the reverse complement.
ACTTGCCACACTTGCCTGCTCAAGCTCACAGCACAGACAATAAAGCAAACCATCTGCTTTCCCTCCTGCTAGAATAATAAGCACAGATTACATCAGATGAACTGGGACTGCAAAAGTGCAAAAGATATTTTTTCCTTTACTAAACACCATTTTATGAGTGTGTGTGATGTGTGGGTGTGGTGTGTGTTTGTCGATGTGCTTGTGTGTGTGTGTGTGTGTGTGTGTGTGTGTGTGTGTGTGTGTGTGTGTGTGTGTGTGTTTGTGAGAGAGAGACAGAGAGAGTGAGAGAGAGAGAGAGAGAGTTTTCAGTAGTAAAATAGCTCGTACTTCTAATTTTGGAGAGAATAACATAATTCTTAGCATTCCCTGACTGCTTTGTTTCCCTATAGGCTTTGTGTGTTTGTTATGTTTGAAAGTTGCTAATTTTCTGAAGGTTGCAAAAAACAACATAATTCTTGTCGAAATGAAATATCATTAGAGTTAAATATCACAGAAAAATGAAGTTTTTTTTTGTTTTTGTTTGTGTGTAAATGTTAAAAGAAGCATTTGTATGACTATAACTGGTGTGAAATATACTTCTGTAAGGGGTGGGGGGATTCTGAGAAGGGAAACATAGTTCTTCTGGAAATCTGGTCTTGTCCAAGGTCAGACGTTTGGCTCCTTTCTTCTTGCTCACAGAAATATCGAGCATTTTGCTGTACAGGGGGTTTCAAAAATCCCAAAGTCTTTCACACTGGAGTGTTTGCATCCTGGGATTAGTAATCTTTACACCATAAATGCATGTGAAAGTTACTTTTACATATTAAAACATCCTTTAAAAAGTTAAATATATTTAATGTGCTATGGAATGTGTGTGTGTGTGTGTGTGTGTGTGTGTGTGTGTGTGGGGGGGGGGGGGGGGGTGTTCCCCAGCTGGTTTCCAAAAGCGTCTTTTTACGACAAAAGCGGATGAGATCAGCGTACAGTAAAAAAAAAAACTCACTTATCAGGGAATAGTGATGCAAGATGGGGAAAGATGTGCTTCCTATTTTTGGTGTCCGCGTTTCCATTTCCGGACGACCCATAGTTGACAGTTTGCCTGCTAATTGCTCTTTGTCCTCAGCGCAGGGTCAAGTATGTACTGAAGAAGCAAAGCTGTCTAAAAAAAGAAAGCAAAACACGAGGAAGAAAGAGCACAGGAATGAAGAATGTTAATCCTGTCCCATGAAAAAAAATTAAATGGATTTGCCCCCCACAGCTCATAATTGTCCAGCCCGGTGATGGTGAATTGAGTCGTTTGACTGGGGTGAAGAGGTTTGGGGCAGCCCTGGCACCCAGCCTAAACACGATTAGAAATGTGGCAACATTGCTACTGTTGAGAGAGAGATATTAGGAATTGGTTCTTTAAGCCCATCAGAATGGGTTTTTGAGGGTTTGCGAGTGAATGCGACATATGATACCACACTGCTGATTTAAAACTCATTTTTAGGTAAAGGAATTAAGAGTTACAGTAGTTCCACCCAGTGAGGCTGTAATATAACATTGTCTCTCCGAACCAAAACCACAGAATAAGGAATTTACTGCATGTCTGTACTAGAACATGTTCAGAGGAACTTCATTGTCATGTCTGGTTGGAGTTATCATTTGCCTCAGATTGTGACCAGATGATGGTTAACTAATATGGCTGTTAAAAGAAAGAAAATTGCTTTCACCCAGACAATTAGGTTGGGAAAAAAATTATAAAAACAGACATCGGTGCTTGATTGAGGTTGCCTGGGAGGGACATTAAGGTCTGATTGAGCCTGTCTGAGAAGAACATTAAGGATTGATTGAGGTGGCCTGGGACTGCAGAGTGGATGGTGTTGACAAGATTGAGAGTTCCTTGGGTTCTGTAGCAAACATCAGAGCTGGAATGAGACTGTCTGGAGCTGCCACAGTAAAGTGCTGCATGCACCCATGGCCCTGTGGCCGTTTTGATGTGAGTCAGTGCTTAAGAGTCTCGTGTAGCTGTGGGATGGGACATGTAATGAAAACTTGGCAGCAAGAGATAGAGTCCTCTGTGTTGTGGCCTTGTTGCAGTCTGTACCATGTAGAACCAACAACGGAGAGAGAGAGAGCAAGAGACTACATTGGGCGGCATGCGTTTGATGTTTTGCAACAGGGTCGTAGGTTTACAACTATCAAATATTTCCTATTGTGATTATAGAACTCATTTTTGGCTTTTAGATGAGGCTGTTCAATTATAATATTTGTGAAGCTGTCATTCAAAGGAACTGGTTACATTTATGACTAAATTGTCAGAGAACATTACATTTTTCCACCTTCAGCATTCACTTTTGCTTTTCTAAAAGCTCAGTTCAGTGATTTACTGCCGTGGCAGGCAGTCCTTCTGCTGATATGCCGCATTAGCTGTGGTAGTCCCTGTGCGCTTTTAAGAAAAATGTTAGCTGTTGTGAGGCAAACTTATGTGAGGCAAGACTTTTTCCGGCAGACTTGCTCTCTCAAGAGCCACCATCTTAAGTAGGCAAACATTTCATCTTAACAACGCGGAATTGACGGTTGCACGTTTAGGCCGTGCTGTGGCTAAGGGGCTGCTTCCCATGGCTCTCTCATGTGGGGAAGTTAGCCCTTCCTGAGCCAGCTTCAGAGCGGCACGCCATAAAACTGGACTAAGGACAGCATCAACAAGAATGCCCATAAGGTTAGGAAAATGTTAGAAAAGCAGCGTCAGTGATGGAGTGTCCATCAGAGGGAGGGGGAAAAGAGAACCGTGCCTCACGTGTGAAACAGATTCCTAAGCGACTGGTTCCCAGGCTTCAGTGATGTCATGGGGGGGTGTGTTTTGTGCTGTCATGGCACAGGGAGGGGACATAGTAAAATGGAGGAACGCTGGAGTGACTGCCTTGAAAAGGCGATGCTTCGTGTTCTGGTCCATTCTCCAAATGGGCTGGCTGCCTGGATCAGTGGATTTTTTTTTTCTTGGCCCAGAGTGCCAGAACCGGATCGCACGCTCTCAGGGAGGTTCCTCAGATGCAAAAGAGTAGTTACTCTGTTCAGAAAGTCTTGTTTCCTTTTCTAAATCCTCCAAAATGCAAGTAAGCTCAGGGGGAGCGGTATGAGAGATATCCAAATCTGCAGGTCATCACCTTTTTTCATTTATCCTTTATTTTACCAAGAAACTCCCATGAGATTCAAATGTCTTTTTACAAGAGGGACCTGAATAATCACTGCTGTGGGGAAAAGAAATGACTTGGACACATTATTACATTATTACAAAAAGGAGGGAGAGGAGTCTGTTCCGACCAAGGGGCCAAGACTGGGCTTTCGTTTTGAAGCTCACATCCTGGTTGAGCTGGAAGCAGCAATTGTGCCGTTGCTCACTAGCGCCACTGCGATTGGCTCCAGTATAGGTCTTTCACCATGTAAGTCAATGGCAGCAATGTGGTCAAAATACTCAGTCAATAAATTTTTCCCACAAGAAAATGTAATTGCAATAGGTGCCTTTCCTTCATCTAATGCCTCTGCATGTGCTGATTTTTTTAAATATTGTGTCATTTGGACAGAGTATTAACATTTGTTTAGGACCAATCAGAGGGACAGGTTGAGTCCTCTTCGGCTCCACGGAGCAGACACAGTTTGTACAAACGGGCGGTGAAAAATACATCCGGAGCCTCAATTCAGTTTTTTTGAGGCCGTGGAAAGCCAATGGGTGACGTCACAGTGGCTTTGTCCATATTTTTATACAGTCTATGGTTCCGACGTTAGCAATCTTAGAACATTAGGATCCAGCGCTGGAATACATATAGTATATTTTCATACAAATGCACACAAAACAAGCAGATACGCAAACGACAGCACATAAGCATACGCAGATACAAGCATTCACACACATAGACACTGAACCGGTTCAGGAAGAAATGGCACCTGTCGCTGTACAGCCAAGCCAAACTAGCAGCTCACCCACAACACTACTGCTTGCCTGGCCTCCCACCTCCCAAAACACTTTGATCCCTGATTTTCGCATTGTGTTTGCATTGTAAGTCACAGAATAAGAGGGTCTGCTCAATTCCAGTATGTAGAGAGCCCACTCCATTTTTAATTCATTCTACTATGTAGCCTACTGTCTCTCAAGTCACCTACATCAAACTTCCTCCCCCATCACCAACACTGAGGTGAATGTGAAAAACATGTGGTCAGTTAAGGTCCAAAGAGCCACATGACATGCACCATTTATAAGTATAGTCCCTGGCAGTGTGGCTTCTTGGTATATTGAAAACCAAAGTGGTACTGACAATTATTAGAAGCTGTTATTTTGCACTAGGGATAATACAACTAATTCGCTGTGCTTAGTTAGGGGTACGGCTTTCTGAGTGGATATGAATATAGTATATGCCTTTCCCACAGCTATGTTGAGCTATGTGGCTGACACAGAAGCTGTGATTTGCACTGAGATAGTATGTATTTAGCTTGCACAGTATTTATTTTCCTGCATTCTGATCTATATTCTGCATGTTGCATTGCTGGTTGCATTGCTGTCAATGTAAACTTTGGAATAGTTTTGAAATTTAATTCATTGTTGTATCAGCTGTACTGTTGGGGTTTGATGTTTGAGGCTCAGTTTTTAAATTTGCCATTGCACGATAATACACTAGCCCTATCTATTTTTCCAGAAGATGCATTCATATTCTGGTACAGGCTGATTTTATCGGATAATGAACCCTGTGATGTTTATGCTGGTGAGTGAATCTAACATGAGTGTGGAGAGATTGCAGTTAGTTCACCAGTTTTTAGTCAAGCATTTCATAAGGACATCTTTAAAGGAGCTGTGGCAGTATATTTAGTCAGTAAGTAGGCCCAAAAAACATGTTTTGGCCATCAACTCAAATCAGGAATAGCGTAAAGGATACAGCAATCCAGGAAAGCCCCGCCCCCCCAATCCAGGAAAGCCCCCCCCCCCCCCCCTCCCTCCTGGAAGTCCTAATTGCCCTTCTTCCTCCTCATTGGCCAGCACTGACCCGGAGGAGGATGAACAGATATCCCCTCAGCCCAGCAGGTCGATGGAGCAGCTCGGGCCTCGGAGGGGATGTGGAGGTCCTCACGCTTCCGCGGTTTGCATGCCCCCCTGCCAGGGAGAGGGGCGGCTGTGATAACTCTCGGTGCCGCGAGAGAGCTGCGGCTCGCAGGCAGAGAGAGCTGATCAAAGCGGCCTGACATCCCTCGCTCCAGTGGGCAACGTCAACACAAGATTTTTCCAGTGACTTAGCGGAGGAGGGCGAGGGCGGAAAGGGGCGGGTAAAGGTGGAGAAGGAAATGGAGAAAAATAGAAAGGGGAAAGGGAAGGAGGGTATAGAAGAGGGACGAATGAAAAGAGGAAAAAGGCATAGAAAAAAGAGAGGAGAGAGGGCAAGTCAGGTGGCTCCCATTTCTTATGAAGCTCCTGGTCTTGATTGGATTACATTGTGTTGAGGAAGTTTAGTAAAACAAACTGCTGTGACCCAAGGTCACGTTACCTACACAGTTTTTTGTTTGAGCTCATCATCCAATACGAAATCTACACGCATCCTACTATTTTTTAGTTATCTTAATCAAAAAAGTCAGGTTATTCCTGCAGGAATTGTCATTCATTCTGAATATCTGCCTGCTTGGAAACAGTGACCAATCATTTCATATATACAGCTCATTTGAATTATACATTTAGCATGCACGTATTCTTATGAAGGATTTAGCTTTTTCTCTTGGCTGTACCTCATCACAATATTGAAGAGTAGAAGCAGGTGCCGCAAAAGCCATAGCTCCAGACACGGGGGACTGAGTAAAGTTGGACTTCACTGCGCATTTTCTTTAAACTTTAGGTTTCGTCAAATCTATTAAGTGTAGCAACAGTATTTTATGTGGCAACTTTTGTCTTATAGACATATAATGAGTAACCCAGGAATTATTGAGACCCCCCCAGCCCATCCCATTCCAATTCCCCTCACCCAGCCCCACGCAGGCTCAGAGTTCACAGGCTCATGGGGTCGGAGGTCAAGTCCGCTGGTTCCTGTCCTGGATGTGACACCCGCGCCTTGGCTTGTGAACAGGGGCCTGTGGCACGAGGATTCCATCCAGGGGAATCAGCTCAGCAGCCACTTACTGACACAACCCATCAATCAGCCGCTCTGTTGGCCGGGCTCTGTAATTAGCGCCAAAGAGACGGCCTTATGAGGTTGGGGGGCGGTGAGACGTCAGCCCTGCAGCAGCTTTGAGTAATTACCAACTCTCGATCCACAGACTTTCATGGTCCCATTTGAACCTCCACCTTCTCTGGGCCACCTCCTTTTATGGAGATGGAGAAACCCACGGACCACTGTAGCAAAATGGCAGAATGGTGGGTGGGCGGTGTGATGGAGCTACATGGTGCAGTATTGTACTTCATTTAGCGAGCCAGCACCACTGCAAGTACTCCATCTCTTTTTTGAACCGTGATTGAAGTTCTGTTACAGAAGGCACGATGTGTGGTTCATGATCTTGGGGGTAATTATGTTATACTGTCATGCCTGTGGTCTTTTTAACCTTGAAAAGCTGCATTTAATGTCAGACACTGACACAAATTACTGCTGCTTTTGGGACGATCTGTGATTTATCAGTGTAGAAGTTGTGTTGACTGTGCCTTGTAGACAGAGCGGTTCTACCTCAAGTGTCTCTTCTATTTTGAAATACCTAGTACATATCTCCCCACTCAGGGCAATAAAGAGGAAGGGTCCTTTTTGTGGTCCAGTGCCAGATGCCTAGCCCAGAGTCTAAACATATGAACTAAGCCCAATTACACTGAACTGGGCTTAACTGAGCTTATTTAAGGACTGTTCTGTTCTGTTCTGTTTCGATCTGTCAGTTTGTAGAACGCGGGTAGACTATAGTACCTTGATTGACCAGAGGGGATACTCCTGTACAATCTGGCTGTGCAAAGCTACAACCAATGGCCACAGGTCAGAATTTGATACCAGATTATGGGTCATTTCACTACACTTGAACTCTAGCGAGTGTTCTAGCGAGACCAGCCCCCTGGTCAAGTCCTTTCTGTACGAGTTCTGGCTTCTTTGATACATATCAAGGCTTGTGTCCACATTTCCATGCGTCTGTGATATTAGGATCTTTGGCAGACTTCCTGTCTACTATAATTCCTTTGGAATTTTCTAACCAAATTCCATGTAAATAGAACTGATTCTGTTCTGATATGTGGCCTGCTGTGTCCAGCTGTTGAGACTTGTACATTTTTCTTGTTCGTATTAAGTTTTCTGACCATCCAATGGCAGACAGAGGTAAATAAAAAATAAAAAAACGGTTCTTTCTGAATAGAAACAGAGCAATACTGGCTCCGGGTAGAGGTACTGCTGTTTGGATCCCAGTAGAGAGAGTATACCTTGTACAGCTGCAATCTTCTTTAAACTACATTTACCATGCTTGTGCATATGTGTGCAAGTGTGTGTGTGTGTTGAGGTGGAGGGGGGGGCACTGTTTAAGACTGTGAGTGTTCACAGGAAGGGAGGTCATTTCCCAAGCATTTAAAGTGTTTAATAAGGGGTCACTGAAGTTCAGTGGACAGCACTTGCAGCCCTATGCATCGGTATACTCTGCCCGTTGTGGTGACTGTGGTGCAGCTCTGGGTGAAGTGTGCCAAGCCTCGTCTGTCTTTGGTGGTGTACCCTGCTGCGCTGCGGCATGCATTTACCATCAGCGTTATGTCTGTGGGTTACCCGGGAGACGGGAACTGCAAGCTTGGCAGATTTGGGTAAATGCTGTGGTTGAGCAGGGGTGCGATGATGAGATGGATTTCATAGGCATGCTGGTTGGCATGGAAACCACAGACCAGGCAGGGAAACAGGACAGAGTAGATACGGAGTTAAAACCCTGTCCTATTTCTCAAAACACACCTTTGTAAGTTCAATTTTATTTACAGTATAAATCGCTGGGATGGGAAGAAAGCCACCTTCCCAGTTATGGGTTGGCAGATTTACGGTAATCCGAAGATGAGAGTGAATTAGGGAGCTTTTGCACATCAGTTTAAAAATGACTTGGAATCTTCTATATTTTCATTGGTATACAGTAGACAAACAGGTTTAGTTCACACGCCGAAATCGCCAGCCATTTTAACATAGCATTTATTCTTTTCGTTAAAACTGCACAAAAATTGTCCTCTAAATCACAAACATGTTTGTATGGGCTTTCAAACTGGAGATTATTCATAGTGTTTTAAATACAAAGCAAAATGGAGATTAATGGATGAAACATGCATTGTATTGTTCATTTCCAGACACTGATTTTTGTATTAATTATTTGAATATGACACCGATTCTTCAGCTTGTGATCGTAAAAAAAAATATTTAAATGTTTTAAAGGTGGATAAACTTATTGCTTTTTCACAATTGAACTCCTGAAGTATGTCAGGAGTTGCTTTTATATTCAGTTTTATCCAGTTGTTCATTATCACATAACAGGAATACATCTTATATGTTAGTGAAATGATTCTCGACTTCCTCATAGGGATTCCCCAGCCAATAGGCAGTATTGTCCCCCGAAAGATCTTAAAGGTCATTATGCTGGTAGACGCTGGATAATGTGTCTGTTCCTAAAATGAGGATGTAGGAAAATTGAGACCGCAGACTCATTTGGTGGGGTGTGGGGGGGGGGGGGGGGGGGTGGCTTGAATCACAGCATTGCAAACATTCTTTCCTTAGTCTAAAATCCCACACATTCCCTCTGAATCCCATACTCTGATATGAGTGGATGGTCACACTGTCCTACAGAAGTATTTAACGGGTGAAATTTAGGACAATCCTACCCAGCAGTCTGTACAATACACTGCATTTGACTGTGAAGATGCTAGCTGTGTTGAAACTTCAGTCTGCCTTAATTGTCCCTGTTCTAATAAATTTAGTTTAATGCGTGTGTGTGTGTGTGTGTGTGTGTGTGTGCATGCATGTGTATTCATATGTGTGTCTATTTTCACATTCATTTTCTACGTATTGTAATGTTTGTATATTAGTTCAGGGAAGCACAGTTCTCAGAACTGACAGCATCATCGGTGAACGTACAGTAATTATTACCAAACCAGCACTAGTGTAACACATGGCACCAGTTCTGGTTACTTTTAGGCCATAGCTATTGACTTTTGTTCTTCATTGTTAGATGATGACGAGCCGACCTGATGTAGTTTTAATTGCTTTCACATCAACATGAGTGTACGTTTAATGAGATCCAGATGGAGGCGATTGGACGCCAGTGAAAGGGTCCCTGTGTCCCAGACCCTGAGAACAGATCCCACCCCCCCGCCCCCAACCCCCTGTGTTTCAGTGGCAGGAAGGGGGGGGGGGTGGGGGGGGGGGAGTGGTGTCCTCAATTGAAAGCTGTTCTCTAACCAGACTCATTTTCTGTGTGTGTGGTCTCAGCTCCCAGACACCCGATCCCGTCTACCTGTGTTTGTGAGTCTTGCACCCGCCCCTTGAGGAAAGTGTGCGATATGTGTTTGGGGGGCGGCTTTTTCAGACTCGCTGCTGGCCGCGTCTGAGAGAAGTGCAGGAATGCTCTGCACTGCATAGCCAATAGCCGGGGCTACAAGTTAAAAAAAATACAATATGTTTTCATCATATTTTCTAAAATACCTCAGCGCAGTTTTCAGATGGAGAGTGCGTCCCGGAGGGGAGCGGTTTCCTGTCTGGCCCGCCACTGTCATCGTCCTTTTGCTTATTTTCTCAGTTAGCCGGGAAAGTATGGATCGGAGAAAACACCTGCGTGTCACAGAATGATATGGGCTGGTCATGCAGGGGGAGCTCGACGTCCAGTCCAAAATAATGCTAATTGTATCCGCTCTGCCATAACTGCCCACCAGCTCGGACAGAGGTATAGAGGGTGGTGCTGGAGCGCTTCCACACTGCGGTAGCCTGCTTCGGACAGATGCACTCCTAATTTAGGGCGGTCCGTAATCACTCTGCAGAGGCGGTGTTGAAAAGCTAGTGAGATTAGAGGAAGACACACTGATAAAGGAGGGAGCTAATGAGCAGGCTCGGAGATGAGCGCTTTAAAGGTGAATGGGGATGAGCACCGACTCATCAGAGCTCTAATCTTGCTACCCAGTGTTATGCATGCGCTCAGACGTTCCTGCTGTGTAGAGTATCAGGCCTGTCATTGTACCAGACTGTTGTCCTGGACTATGACAGAAATAGCTGAACTTCTAACGTTTCTTTCTCCTTTTTTTCTCTCCTTACAGTGGAACCCGCAGATCTCTTGAAGATATTAGATTTCCAAAGTTTACCAGACGGCGTAACGAAAACGACAGGTTTTTGTACGCACAGGAAGCACACAAAAGGAGCAGATGTGGCTTATAGAGTATCCAAAGACGCCCAGCTCAGCGCCCCCACCAAACAGCTGTACCCTGGTGAGTACCCAAATTTCATTCCTTATGATCCTCTCTAGGAATATACAATCCTGAGGGGGAATATGCCCTCTTACGTGAGCAACTATCTCCTCAATACATTGTACTGCACACTGACATGAGTCTCTTCTCACTGGCTACATTCCGTCTCACAGCAAGCATTCAAAACTACAAACCAGTGGTTTGCCACATGGAGATCCCCTTTTGGTGGGCCTCTAGTGGCCAAAAGCTGAACAACACCAGGCTGACGTGCCTTGGGTGAAAAAAGCGACATACCATCACTGTTACATAAAAGCATTTATATTTATTTATTATTTCTTTTTTTTGTAGTCACCATGGTTAGGAATTCTATAACGCATCTATCTAATAAAACCTGGAATAAGAAAAGCATTTTATCTGTTTTCTTTTTTCTTTTTTTTTACTGATTGTGTGTATCAGGGATAGCCTCTTTGTTTTAGATGCAGTCACAGCTGAGATGAAGCCACAAAATAGTGCATTAACTTTGCAATTATTTTGTATAATTTCCGTATGGCTCTGAACTAAAATGTCACCACAATCTTTAATCTCAGATTCAAACATAAATTATTCTAATTGCTAATTTCCTGAACAGTTAAATTTGAGGACTTGGTGATATATCACAGGTACTGACCCATTGAAGATTGTCCTATCCTGTGTTTGAATTTGACCGTTTTGCCTTTACTTGGCAGGAAAGTCCCGGTGAAGTGTAAAATGGCTAGGACTTCCTTTATGATCTCTCCACATGGTCCGTTATTGAACTAGTAATTACATTATACTGTCAACTGGTGCACTCATTTTTCCCTCCAATCTCCCTTCTCATCTCCAGTTGGCCCCCACCACCCCAAACTGCCTAATAATTTCCCATTTTAACTCATTTAATGAAACACCTTTTTTTAGTCTGCACATTTTATGAGACACTACAACTGACCAATACTGAGCACAGTGTAATCACGTCGGTGTTGCTTTACAAAGGTCTTGTTGTATTTGTTGTTCGGTTTTAACTCCACTGAAAAAATCTTGTCCTGTAGGCATCTCAAAATCCAAACCTTTCCTGCAGAACAGAACAAAAATAGACATGCAACAGGAATAATGACTTATCTATTGATATAGCTGATATTCATGATACTCTTATCTATAATACAGATCTATCACAGAGATTTAAATCAGCCCCTGACTGTCAGTTTGGGACCGCTGACCTTTGAGGCAGGGACTAAAATACACAGCTGCAAAGTGGTGGGAATATTGTAGTGTATATCCATTTTTTTTTTTACTCAGCCTCATCTAGCCACATCTGCATTGAATAAAATCTGTGTTCATTTGGATTCTGATTCAACTCCACCCCCCCCCCCCCCCTTCCCCCCTTCCCCCCACCCAAAAAAAAGAAAAGAAGGAAAAGGACACGTAGAGGCAAACTACTTTTTCCCTTTGTGGATCTGGAGCAGAAGAAATAGTGGCACATTACGAGCGATTGGAAGTCCGTGAGGAGGGAGGTTAAGGGGGCGTCTGCGCCTCAGGGCTGACGTGGCCGTGGATCTCCGTACTGAGCATGCTCCACAGCTGCGGTCTCCTCTCCCCCCTGAAGTCCTCTTGTTCTCAGTGTGTCCTCTCCACCTCTCCCGCTGCCTTTGGTTCGCTCAGTCTCCTCTTCCCTCCCACCCTGTCGTCTCCTCTCTTTTTTTCTCTCCCTTTCCTCTCGGTTTGTACCGTCCGCGTGTCCTCTCTCTTCTCTCACGCGCTCCCTTCCTCCCACTCTGTTTGTCTTTTCTAAATTGCCTCCATACTCTGTCTCTCTCTCTCTCTCTTGCTCTCTGTTTGTTCTCCCTCCCTTCTGTCTCTTTTGTCTTTTGCTTTGTCAGTCTTCATTTTCTACATCTGTAACAGTTGGATTAAGCTTGCCCTTAGTGCCTTGGTGCAAATATTTGAGGTATATTGATTTCAAACCCATGAAAAACAAGGATTCACTGCATTCACTTTCACTTGAAATGTGTCCTTTTTAAACCAAGGAATTTAAGTAGTGAAAGAGCAATCCACACATCCAAGTAATGCTGACTGAAAAAGTCTAAATGGGCCAGCTGCCAAATTTGTGAAAAATGTGTTCTTGATAACAAAATATGTCTCTGAAGAATATGATGTTGTGCAGGGCTCTACAGGCATTTGATGCAATTTTCTTTACATCACTTTTTTTTATTTTATTAATGAGTTGGTCATTTTTTTATTTACTAGTTAAGGGGTATAGCTGTATAAGTGGACTTTTCATTTACATATATCCATGTACTCTACACAGATTGTTATTTCCTCTCACTAATGTTTGCCAGGAGAGATGTTGGAGGTATGTTGTTTATTGTTCCCTCTGCCTGACCTCCATTTTGTTTAACACTAACAGCATTTTGTTGCCCTCGAGATATGCAGGTCAATAGCCATTGCTGAGCCTGATTACTTTGTGTCTAGGCAACTGGACAAACTGTTATGAGGGTTGACTCATCCCAGAGAAAATGATCGAGCTCTTATCTCTTGTCTCTATCTGTCAGCAGTCTGGCACTTCATTCATGTTTTCTCAATATGTAAAACAAATAAATATGCAAGATAATAATAATAGTATAATAATAATAATAATAATAATAATAATAATAATAATAATAATAATAATAATAATAACAGTAGTAATAATAATAATACTAATGATGAATTAAAGCTTAATCCTGTAGACATCTGCAAAATTGCCTTCTCATAATGATATTCAAGAGATAAATTGAGCAAAAAGTATAGAGTACAATTTAGAGAGACCCCATTGCTTTGAGATTTAACCAAGAGATCAGTTGTCATATGTATTACATGCAGTGTCAACACTCCGTGACTTGTGAAGGAGTAATTTTATAGGGAAACCTCCCCACTAGATAACACTGCCAGTCACTTGTTGTTACTGTGTCTCACTCCCCCATCTGCCAAGGATTCAAACCTTTGCCAGTGGTTAACATTCAGGCGTCTTGTGGCCCCTCAGCCATATGGCTGGAGGCATAGCTTTAAGAATAAAAAAGAAAGAAAAAAAACCCCTTATAGTTAATGTTTTCCAGAAGGCAGTGAGTGAGGTCATTTATTATATTTTAATAGTTTCTTCTCTCTTTTTGCTACTCTGTGCTAGTTCAGTCCAGGTCTCTGTTTCTAATTACTGCTGGTAGACAGGACGGCCATTTTGCGGCCTTTCCACAGTAAGGCTGAATGATACATTTTTCCGTGGGGGACACTGTCCCTAAAGGGGTCTAAGGGACAGTGATTCATGCCCATCTCTTATCATAAAGTTCAAGAGCATGTTTAGTTCCCTCCATCCATCCTAGGGGAGTCAGGATGCATGTGTACTTGTGTCTGCAGTGCTCAGGGACCTTATGTCAGATACAAAAACCGAATAAAAGGTTAAAAAAAAAAGAAGAAATTGGAATGCTCAGCCCTTACATGATATGCTTTTTTGGAGTCAACCATTCTGCTGAAAACGTAGAAGCTTGGACATGCAGTCATTAAGAAAACATTTGGAAGAAATGAATCATTCCAAGCACTGAGACCACGCAGGAATGTGGGAAGAGAGGTCCGCAGCTTCCACTGCCAAAGTCCTGATAGAAGAAGTGCTTTATTCGATTGTTACACTTAATTTTTCTCAAGCTGGTCTTGTCAAAACAAGCCAGCGTTTTCCCACATTGGAAGTGGCTTCGGAAAAATTGCTCAAGCTTTCAATAGGCGAATGGGAGAGTTCAATAGGCGAATGGACTGCAGTAGCCTGTAAGCAGCTATTTTTTTATTGGTAAGAGCAAAGCTGTGGACGCCATTTTGGACAAATTACAAATCTGATCAATTTTCATGGTAAATTGAAGTTTCTCTATTTCACTCAATGTAAAGAGTGCACCTGTCCACGTGCAGCCATCTCAGATAATCTATCTCAGTGTGTCTCCCCTCTCTCACTGCAATCCCAGGTGAAAACGTAGTATACTTTTGTGTAATAAAAATATAATTTAAGTATACAAAGGTTATTACAAGTATACTTTTCCTTTTTGTACTTAATGTGAAGTATGTTTAAAATGTACTTTTAAAAAGTGTACTCAAGTATAGTCTCAAACACCGTCATTTCTTTGAAGTTTGTTTAAAACGCACTGGTGACATAATGAAATTGTTCTGCAAGTCTATTTAAGATACCAACAAATCATACTTTTTGTTAGTGCACTTAAATATAATTACGTTCACTAAAATAGTCCCATTTTAACATACAGACATAGTGCACTTAAGTATACTAAAAATAGTCCCATTTTAACATACACAGTGCACTTGAAGTACACTTAAGTACGACTTAAGTTCTACTTTTGAACAACTTTAGTGCACTTAGTATACTTAAAGCACTGCCAATTTAGCGCAAAAAATACTAAAAGTATACTTTGAAAAATTATATTTCAACTATAATCTTTTTTCACCTGGGATAGTAATTGCCTCCAACATTTACTTGGAAGGCACTGTAGAGGATGTTTGTAATTACAAACAACGTCATGCTTTTTTCCCCCCCAAGTGCTAACATGGTCTTTGATCGGGGATAGTGACAGAGCGAGACAGGCTCGCACACATGTACAAGCAGGGAGACGGAAAGGGTTATTTCTGAACTGCCTTGGTTTTCAATTCCGAGTCAAAACCGCAAGCCAGCAGTAATCTGCTGAGCTGGTGTTTTCTCCGTCTTTAAAGAGAGCGGGAATGATATTGGTCTGCTACAGTGTGCCCTACGTTCCCCGAACCCCCCTCCGTTCCCTCTGCTGTTCTCTGGAGCTGATAGGCAGCGGTATCCTCAAATGTGGCCATATTGCAAGGCCCTCGTGGTCTGGCCTGCTCCTGAGGGCGCTGTGTGTAGGCCGCAAGGGCTCATTGCCGAGCACCAGCAATGCCAGGGCTGTAAAAACATATGGGCGAGGAAAAAGTGATGCGCTCCGTTCAACTTACTTTTTTCATCATCTTGGCACTGGGCTCCCTGCTATAATCAGGGCCACAGTGGCTGGGTGGTCCCTTCCTATAGAATTGTACAATTAGCAACAATTACAGTGAGGAAGGTGTAGAACATAATATATCCAACATTGAAAAAAAATATTTTTTAAAGAATATATATATATATATAAGAAAGATATTTCTTACCCACCTTCCCTAAATGGCTTTTACCAGACAGATTTTAGATTTATTAAGATGCATATCATTATTATTATTTTATGTTTTATTTTTTCATGAGTACCTTCCTCTGAGCTGACAAGCTGTTCATCATGTTTTTATCTTTCATGTAAGTAGGATTCCTGCTTTCTATGCCTCACTCTTTTTTCACAAAGCCTCTGGCAGTTCCTCAGGAATGCTCCTTGTTCCATTGTAAGACTTTTAAATCTGGGATGACAGGCTGGTCATTATCTCGGAGGGTTCGTAAATCCTACCTACCTGGTTGACTGAAAGGTTGACGATGCCGACCGGAGCCACTACTGGCCAGTACTGTTTAACCTGCCCTCTGTTATATTAAAGAGTGTGCCGTTTGGGTAGAAACGCACTCATAGGAACGATGAGGGCTGAACACATGTGCAATTTCAGAGATTAGCGAGGAATGCCAGGATAGCGAAACTGGAGACTTCCTATCTAAAAAAAAAAAAAAAAAACTTTTTAAATCCAATAATACCTGTGGAGTTCTGCATTCCTCTATCTAAAGATGCTTATTTTCAGTGAAAAAGTAGTTCCTATACAGGGTTGCTCTGCATATAGATTCACAATTGTGGGTTTCCTCAAGTGGAATTGTAATTGAACCCTCAAAAAGCGTACCTTTATCCTTTGATTTATGTGGGAAATAAACCCACAGAATAAATAAATAAATAGCGCGGAAAACTGCAGTTCATGCACCCAAACTGCAAAACTGGAGGTGTGTGAAGCAGTAGCCAGGGATCACTGGAATCTCTAGAAATCTTGGCTTTTGTAACTGGTAATTGCTTACCCTTCAATTTTTACAGGTTAATAGGAAAAATAAATGACAGATATGATCAAGTAATTGGATCAACACCAAATACTGTATTTGGATGAATGCAACAAAACATATTTAAAGGACCTTTTTTTAAGACTGTCGGTGGTGTTAGAACACTAATTCAACTACAGAAAAAAAATAAAAGTGTCACACAAAATCCGCCAAGGTGTATTTAAATAGACAGCAACAAAAAGATAAACTGTGAAATGTTTCCAATACCCTAGCTGGTTTGATGTACACAATGTGTACTGACAGCAGCAACATTATTTTGAAATGCTACCCTTCATGAGAATGTACAAATTTACTAGCTAGGCCTATGACATAAATTTTAAAGGTTGTAAAAATATCTCCTATGTTCTGCGAAAAGAAGAAGAACTGTGGGGTTTTGAAGTGACAGTAACACTAAATAAAGATTCTGACTTCGTATGAAAGCAGGGAGTGTTATGACATTTATTACGGCTTATTACTAAATCTCATTTCATGGTGCTGTGCGCCATTATCAAAACGAACACACAGAGTCTAATATCGGATTATGAAATGTTGTAATAAAGGAATACTTCTTATATATTGTGAAATTAAGAACTGAAAAGTGAAACTGAAATGCCCTGGAACTAGCGGTTTTACTGTCAAATAGTGGGAATGTTGATAGGTTAGTGAAGTTAACCGTGTAAAATATCGCGTGTTGACATTGGAGACGTTGCGTTTCGCCACGTATCACAATCTGCGGGGATTAGCAGCAATTTATGCCGGTTTTTTTTTCTCTTTAGTTTTCCATCTTGAATGATTTGCGCGGCCTGCTTCACAACAAGTGCACTGTCTTAAGGCACAGCGGTCTCCCGCAGCCTGCTCCCTCTGATGCTTCTCCTGATTCAGCCACTCAATGTTTGCTGGCGGAGTGTCTGGAAGCCAGATTTAGCTTCTGATTGGCTCATAGTTGGACGAGTAGTTCTCTGTGGGTTCATGATTGGCTTTCGGGGCCGTCTAGGAGCACATTGGGTCTGCAGAGGCCCTGGAATTTCCTCTTGTTTTTGTCTGAACGTTATCTGATCTGAAATGAATGGCTGCCAGCATAAACTACGGCCATCTTACTGGCACTTGGCTTGCAGCACTCTCCTCCTCTGCTTTCTTCTTCATCCATCGCACCCCATTCATCTGAATAAATCACCCAGGAAGAAAAGCAGCTCTCTCAGGCACTATACAACAGCAGTCTTCTCCAAGCATAAAGTAAAGATTTTTGAGGGCACTTTATTGGATCACCTACTAAGTCAATGCATGAAGGTTAAAATGTTCTACTGCTGGCTGTAAACGGATTGAACAAAATGAAAATCTTTTTTTGTTGTTGTCACAGCTAGGATTGATTCTCCATTTTGTATACACTTTGTTTATTTTAAGTAAAGTACCATCTATCCTCCTCCGGAGCTGTAGAATGGCCAGTCTTTCAAGCGGGATGAATTCGAAGTCACTCTTCACCTACAAATGGACCCTGCAGAAACTCACTCCAGGCTATCTCCAAATAGGCAATTACCAAGCCAGAATGAAAGTGGTTCAATAGCCCACTGCAGAAATGGCACACTGTGGAGGTCAGATCAGTGTCGCATTCCTCAGAAACTACATACCCCTCCCACCCCCTACAACCTGAGCAATAATGGGAGGAGAGAGAATGGTGTCTGCGGTTAGGAATTTCTTCCTTTTTTCCTGCCTTACATTCTGAAGAACAAGAGCTATTCCTTACTCCCTACCCATCACCCCCATGTTCCACAAAGGACTATTCGTTTTATTCCCATTGTGAACTCACACGGTTAACTGGTTTTGTTCATTACCTACACTGAGTTAGTGGTGTGAATGCAAAGATGAGACTGTAAATAATCACTGTAGTTTGAGCCAAACTTCGCTGGTATTTAGAAAAGATAATTTAGTCAGAGGTCATTAGACTCTTTGGAATATGTTTGTAGATGCATGTACTGGTTGATAAAAATAAAAAAAAGTGAAGCCAGCACACTGTTTATACTACAGGGCTAATATGTTTATTTTAGCACAGTGATGACAGAACTTCAGTCCAAACCGGATCTTCATCACTACACACATGCAGTCCAAATACACTTTTTTGAAATCACCAATAACAGCTTGTGCAATAGAATCCATCACTGAAAGTCATATCACGCCCTCACAAACACTGATAAAGCCAGGCGGAACATACATTATATATAGAGGTTATGTTTTAGATATACAGCTGCCGTCGTAGATGATCAAAAAAAGTATACTTTGGAGGACAGGAGATTTATGTAAAAAAAATCCCCTGTAAATAAAGCTGGAGCAGTCACAGCAAGAAGCATAATGCTATCATTTATCACTGATTACATGCTGTATAAGGTACATTTTGCTTTAAAAAGGTTTTTAACAAAGGATTGTGTAGACACCTATAGTTAATAACCTTCAAAATGGAGGTAAGCACAACATCCAAAAATAAGGAATATGCCACTATATTCACAAATGTAATTGAACCCATATGGGAACTTAATCAGGCTACTTTTAGTGTGGTTTGTAATATAATTCACAAAAAATGGTGGGTAGGCTACGGAGGTTGCTTTGCAAATGGCAAAGAGGTATAAAAGCGGAAAAAATAGGAGAGCAACCTATTTGTGGTGAAAATAGTGTACCGTCTGTTTAATAAACTGAAGGTGCTAGGCATACACAAAATAAACCCAAAGTGAATGCTCAAATACAGACAGGTAAGACAAACAATAATAGGCTATGGCTACTTGCACTCAGCATAAGGCAGCAATGCGTTATGACCAGGTGCGGTCTTCTTCAGGCAACAGGTTTGTATTATAATCCCTCAGATCTTTACCTATCCACCAGTTCAGATGTAGTTCCCACCTGGAAGCTCCATTAATAAAATGACATTTAGAGTAGAGTGGGGGTTTGGGGTGCATATATGTTTACCTTGACAGACCTATCCCTAAGGTCACAGTGGTCTTCTAAACACCGCTTGTGGAGGTTCTTTGAAAATGTGGCTCTGGGAAGGGTCTATACTTTCTAGATGCCTTGAGAATCTCTGGAAAACACATTTTCGAGTTTTTGCTGTATTTATTGGCAGTAAGCCTCGCCTTCGGCACAGCCCCTTTCCATAAATTGCTCACAGTCCCAGATTTTTTTTTTCTTTCTGTGAAGGGCATGTCAGAACAACACTGCAATAAATTAATAGACATTATTCTTGGAAAATGGAAAATGATTCTTTCATGTACAATTCAATTGTTACGGCACCTTCAGGGCATATGTTTGAGGTTTTATGCATACAGCCTGATATGTGTATGCGTTTCCTTTGAAGAGTTCCTCTGCGTTTCTTCCTGAGCGACCTGGGAGATACAGCGGACAAGCCTGCGGTGTAGGTTTTGCAAGTTTGTGAATTTCACATTGCTTACCGGCATTACCATCTGATTCTAAACTACAGGCTTGAGTGGAACACTACTTTTATTGTGCCCGTAAACATCTAAACATTTGATTTACTCATTCATACCTGAATTATACTGAGAGAAAAAATATATATGAATATTGGCCTCATGCTGGCCCTTGTTCACGCGGTCATGTTTTGACTAATGACGCAACAATTTAGCATGATTCAAACTTTGATGGTGTAAGGATGCTTTACAGACATTCATGGCTGCAATGCAAGTGAAGCATTGTACTTTGAGGAGAAAAATGTTTTGGTTCATATGTATCTGATTTAAAAAAAAATTATAATAATAATAATTACACAGCTGCATCCCATTGCTGAAATGTTTGTATCGTGTACTCTACTGCTGTGGTGATAATACCGTTGACAATATAATCCCCATTAAGAAAGAAGCAAAATTGATACACATGAACAAATTAAATAGACTGTTAGCAAATGGAAGGTCAGTTATCATTTACTGGTAAACGTCCCTCCTACTTCCCATGACCCTCCTGGCATAATGCTGATATGTCGCAGGCAGAGCTGTGTAAATCCAGTCTCCCTCTGTGCCTTATTATTCCACCTTATCTCACCTCGGCCATGGGTTGGTGTCACTCTTCCATTAGCAAAGATACAGAAGAAGATGCGGAATGGCTTTCTAACTAAGCCACAGGCTGGTGAGCCTGAAGCCCTCATTAAATCATTTATAGTCTAAACTAGTCTAAACATCGTTGCCTCTGTATCAGAAAGAGGCAACTCATCACCTATTACCTTTATGCGGAAACCTGCTTATTCACCTGCTTGTCGTAGCTTTCAAAATGAACAAGAAATGACCTTGTAGAATAAGGGGCATTAGAGAAACTATCGGTGTATATATTACTAATTCCGGGGCCAAAGGTTCGATCTCTGTGCCCGTGAGAAGGTCAGACAAAGGAACAGCAAGCTTTTTTTTTGTCCGTGGGGGTGTGTATTTCTGCGAGGATCCTGCTGTGACTTTAATCAAGTGAAGGTCAAAGGTCAGCTCCACTGCCCTCTCCTTTCCCCCAAGATGTCAAGACCTCAAATTGTGTATTTTTTACTCAGTTGTCATGTATTAGGATATGTATGCTTAATGTGTATCCACAGTCGGAAATGACCAGGTTTACCTTACAATTATCCTTTAATATATGTATGTGTATTCTTTAATTTGTCATCAGTGTTGCTAACTTTTTTTTCATGGGTTTTTGCCAATGATCAGTCAATTTGTTGCTAGAAGTTTTTGGATGACATAATGATGCAAAACGTGATGAGGTATTGACGTAATGGCATCACTATGTGTCACTAAGTGTGTTAAATCAATCAACAGAGTTTAAATGAAATAAGCAAAGATAACATTTTAATAATGTATTTCTACCTGTTGAGGATGCTTTTGTGAGAATGCATTTATGGCATTCTTGAGCTGTTTTGAAGTACCCATCATTTCACAGAGTCTGATGCAACTTTGTGAGCCAAACTGAATTCCAATTTAGCAGGCGTGTTCTTCCACGAGCTCTGCTTTTAGGTCTGTTCTCACTGCCAAAAAGGAATGGCATGCTGTATTCCGAGGAGAAGAGGGGGTATTAAAAACAGCTGATAAGATTTACAGGCTCTCTATGTAGAACTGAAGCTCCTTGGCTCTTTCTTGTCTCTGCCGGACTCTGGGACTGCTTAGGAGCAGATGCATGACAGACTCATAACATCATCGGGAAATAGAGGCAGTGTGATTGGTCACCGACTTTTGTAAATTGCCAAAGGAGGGTTTGGGTGATTCCATGGGGTCAGGCAACAGAAGGAGACTTAATCTGAGGTCAGCCTGGGAGAAAGTAGTGCTAGTTTGTGAAATAACTGTTTTCTGATGTGTATATTGTAAAGTTAAGAGTTAAACTTATTTTCTATAGTATTTAGTGCAATGCATAGGAAGAAGGAGGAAAAAAACCTATACTGCTCCAAATATACACATAGATACCAGTGCATGGATTCCAATCTAAGAAAATTAATTTCCTTTGGACTGTTGCATTTGTTGAAAGCTTATTGAGTTTATCACAGTTGTGATACCAAATGTTTGGTGTTCAATTCTAATATTTCAACACATATTTAGATAAATTTTTTTTGTCACAAATTGCTGATTACAAGCATGGTAACAGCAGCTATTCAAAATGGCTTCTTATTCCAGCTGGCATCTGTCTCCCAGATGTGGGCTGTGAAATAAAGGGAAACGTTTAGACTGCAGAAACATGCGTGCAGATGTTATTTCAAGGGAAAGAACCCCGGCTCCTCGCTCCGGATCTGGCAGACGGATTAACTCTGGGAAAGTGTTTTTAAGTGGAGTCCAGAGAGACCATGCTCTTCTCATTACCCTGTTCTTAAAGGACGACAGTGCTGCTACGCTGGAAACTCTCCTCTCCTCTCTTGCTCCTCTGCACCAGAAGGGGAGCGGAAATTTGGAGACCCGCTCACAAAACCTTTGTTTTCCATTTGCATTCAAAGACGACTGCATCACTCTGCACTGTAAATAAATTCTGTGGCTCGTTTCTGCAATTCGGGTCGTATTAACTGTCATTGTCATTGTTATCCTTAAAGGGAAAGTTCGGAATTTTGGACATAATGTCTCAATTACGACTTACCCATGATGTAGTTGATTGATGGAAACCATTTTCAGCTAATTCCATGCTGTCCCTTCTTTTGGAGATACAGACGTTGCTAATGCTAGCGCAACTCTATGGCAACCGGTAGCATCCACTACCAAACGCACTTAAACACTCCACAGTGCACCCAAAGCAAATAAAATACGACGACAGTCTATCGGGGTTATTTTGAGTGTGTATACCATCATTTTTTAAGTCAAACTATCGTTGAATCCTTTTACTTTGTGCTGACCTAGTATTCTCTGTGGAAGTAGGCCTACAGTGGCGGAGCGAACGTGGCCATTGCAACTTGTTACTCTTCTTTGTTGTTGTAGTCGACCAGTGCCGGCATTACATTCGTAGGTAACGTAAAGTATCGCTCCCCTGATAGACTGTCGTCGTATTTTATTTGCTTTGGGTGCACTGTGGAGTGTTTAAGTGCGTTTGGTAGTGGATGCTACCGGTTGCCATAGAGTTGCACTGGCATTATCAACGTGTGTATGTCAAAAAGAAGGGACAGCATGGAATTAGCTGAAAATGGTTTCCATCAATCAATTACATCATGGGTAAGTCGTAATTGAGACATTATGTCCAAAATTCCAAACTATCCCTTTAAGACAGGATGTTCTATGATGATCTGTTTGACATGGTTTGGCTTACTCTGCATCCTTGGTGTCTGATTGTGTGCCTGATTGAACTAAGCCAAGTCTTATTTCAATGACTCTTCTCATTTATGTAGTCTTGTCAAAAAAATGCCCCTGACCCTACATGACATTTACAATCCAATTAATATTCTCAGAACACACTCAGTCTGCAAGCTATGCCCTTGGGGTCTAGGAATTTTTATTTTCTTTCATCATAAGGAACTATTGTGGTTTATTCCTTCTTTGACACAGCAGAAAATGTGGCGACCACACAATGCACTCACGGACAAAGGAGTTTGTTTATTTTTCATTGTTAAACATCATTGGATGAATCTGGCATATTATAATATAAACCTTCCCGCCCACCAGCTACGGCGTTTCCGGAGGATTTCTCCATTCTGGCCACAGTGAAGCCAAAGAAAGGAAGCCAGTCCTTCCTGATGTCCATCTACAATGAGCAGGGAATACAGCAGCTGGGTATGGAGGTGGGCCGCTCGCCTGTCTTCCTGTACGAGGATCACATGGGTAAACCCGGACCCGAGGACTACCCGCTCTTCAGAGGGCTCAACCTGGCTGACGGAAAGTAAGTCCCTGCCTGTCCCCTGCTGCCTGAGCCCTATTCTTGGCTCTGTCCATCCGAGATGTGTCTCAGTCGTTCCTGTATGCTGCTAACACGGCTCACCTGAAGCTCTTATCTCAAACCAACTGCCATTTAGACATGTTCCTGTCATGAGCACAATAAACTTGAGAAGCCTAATCCTTTAATGGCCAGCTCAACCGTTTGGTAGAGCACATTTTGAGTCTTGATATCTTGTTGAAATATATGATGGACTTAACTTCACCTGATGGATCTCTACCATTTGATTTGCGTGGTAGAGATGGCTCAATCTGGTGGAGTTAAGCCCAACATATTTTTCAACAAGATATCAAGACTACCAAATGGTTGAGCTGGCCATTAAAGGGTCAATCCTGGATTGCATTTATAACTTAGACTAGATGTTTGTGTATCCTTCTCTACGTATGGACAGGTGGAAAAGGACTTGATAGTTTTGACATAGGCTTCCCTGGGGCTCCTCACCTATTTCTGTTGCATGGTACTTTACCAGATCTTTTACATTACACAGTCAACACATCTCCTGTCCGTCATGGAGGCCTTGAAATGAACCTGCTTATATACTGTAGTAATGTGTCAACCCTGCGTGCGTACGTACATAGTCAAATGTAGAAACATAGGAAATGTGTTTGCATGTTCAGACTATTGGATCTCCAAATCTGTGTAAAAGCCCTGGTTCTTTTTTCAGGGGGGTTGGAGGGAACCTGTGCAAATCTGTGTAAAAGCCCTGCTTCTTTTTTCAGGGAGGTTGGAGGGAACCTGTGCAAATCTGTGTAAAAGCCCTGGTTCTTTTTTCAGGGGGGTTGGAGGGAACCTGTGCAAATCTGTGTAAAAGCCCTGGTTCTTTTTTCAGGGAGGTTGGAGGGAACCTGTGCAAGTCTGTGTAAAAGCCCTGCTTCTTTTTTCAGGGGGGTTGGAGGGAACCTGTGCAAATCTGTGTAAAAGCCCTGCTTCTTTTTTCAGGGAGGTTGGAGGGAACCTGTGCAAATATGTGTCTTCTGTCCCTCAGGTGGCATCGAGTGGCCATTAGTGTCCATAAGAAAACCATCACAATGATATTGGACTGTAAAAAGCAGACCAAGAAGACCCTGGCTAGAAGTCCACATCCCATCATTGATACCAAAGGCATTGTGGTTTTTGGAACTAGAATACTTGATGAAGAAGTCTTTGAGGTAAGTTAAGAATATGTTTGAGTTTAAATTCGATCAATTGTATATGGAGAAATTCGGATTTTTTTCTGATAACTTTTCTGATAACGTAGTCTGACCAAACTGTCTATATTTTACTATGTTTGAGTTACTTGAGCTGTTATTTCTCAAGTCGTTTCTTCCTTGTAAAATTGTAAATCATATCTGTAAATCAGTCATTGCTGTTTCAATAGCTCCAGGTCCTTGAAAAAATTTACAGAAATAATGGCTTGGAGGAAGGGTGAGCCGGTTGGATGCCTTTACATGGTAGTTTTGTCACACAGAATAATGGGCGATGTTTATGGTTGTTTACCAGACTAAAACATCGCTTAAGGGTGTTGTTTAGTCTTCTTCAACAGAGAGATCCTTGTGATTATAAGCATTCCCCACTGCTGTGAAGCAACAGGTGGAGGCAGGCATTGAAATCTGTGCTGTGTTTGCGTAGCTCCAGCCAGCTCCTCAGCCATTCATTGAAATGCTTGAGATGCTGCCACGCTTATGTTTACTCTTGGATACGTTTAAAAGCTCGGAAAACTATTCACTGTAAGGGAAAAGGCGTCTCCCCACTTCACCTTGTGAGGTGTAGTATGGCCTGAATAGGGCAGTTGGATATTCTAAATGTGGCAACTTCCAAATTCCTTAAATAAATCTAGTTAAGAACAAAACCAATATCTTTAATACGAGTGGAGTTGTCAAGGTTGTCCATAACCATAGACAAATGGTTGTAATATGTTAGGCCTTCGTGAGACTGAGATTTGTGAATGATTGTATAAAGAACATGCATTATTTGTTTTGCTAATAATGTGTACATGTATACATCTTAAGGTCACAGTTTAAGGGACTAACTTGGGTGCAAATCGTCCAATAAGGACAAATCTGTATTTGTCTCAAAGGATATTAATGCATTGTGTTAGTGGGGCTGGTAAGTAGCCTCAGATTAGAAAGTAACCAGGTCCATTGAGAGAATTCTATAGAATTTGGTTGTTACTCCATTATTCCACGGTAATTTACTGTTTTTCGTTGCAGTGGTTTTAGCCTAAATGTCCTTGATGAGCGTACACATTTTCTGTCAATTGAGGAACTTATTTTACGTTTAGAGATGGAGGGGAAAAGTTGCCAAAAGCCCTAGCCTACAATGTAGAGAGATATGAATTTTGTCTCTACGCAAAGCTCACTGATTTCTTCTCAACTAGAGTATATTTGATATCAGTTTGGAGATATATTTTGCTGTTTTCATTAATTTGTTTATTCTAGTTTGAAAAACATTGCATCTGCATTTTTCTGTCCTTTCTCCTTCGACTGGCATTTGATCTGATAAAGGAACCATTTCTACATACAAATACTGTATATTATTGATCTAATTCATTTTTTATTTTTTATTTTTTGCCAGCTTACTTTCTTCTGAGATTTTTTTTTCTGGAGGCATACTGGAAGGAGCAGTTATATTTTAATGAGATAAGAGAGTATTTCTTACAGCTTGCCACCCAGTCTATTGTCAAACACAGAGAGCCGGTTCATGTGTGATTGTGGTTTGCTGTGTGTGTGTGTGTGTGTGTGAGTGTGTCCAAGCATGTGCACATGTCTCTGCATGCTGTTGCACACCAAACTAAATGTAAATGTTCTGTTTCATTCTCATGCTATACAGATATTCACAGACATTGAACAACTTGAGTATGTGCTTATATATAACAACAACAACAAGAAAGTATATACAGTATATAGTTTTACATGTACAATACATTCAAGGTAAACTAATTTAGTCTCAGAATTAAGCTCAAAGGATATTATTTTTGGGGGGATGTTTATGTTCTTTTTGAGCAGCTTTTAGGAGCTTTTTGGGTGTCTGAAGCACACTACTGTAGATGCCAAATGAACATTGCACCGTAAGCAACTGGCATTCAAAATCCTATGTACCTTTCTGTGTGCAGAGTATTTAGAAAATAAACAGCCCAGCGACACTGCACTGTATTCATTAGTCAGTTCTTCAGAATTGATAGTTAACATTATTGCAGTCAATACTAAGTCAATAATATAAATAATAATAATAAGGTGTTGAGCTACCACGTGTGACCAGTATGGTCTGCAATGTGCTATAGTAGTGATATAGTCTGCAAACATGTGGAATTCTGCAGCAGGAACACGACACTACTCCTAATGCGGTGTTGATGGCAGTGGGATATGCTGTCTCAGATGTTCCATAAATGCTCAGTTGGGTTCAGAACAGACTACTAAGAAGGTCATAGCAAACGATGTGGATATGATCAGCTCTGTACATGCAGATATTGTAGTCTATCCCCTCTGCAGGAAAGAGATGCTTTAACATGCTTTAACATCAACTGTAGAACAATGTTATAGCAGATATCTAGTTGTTTTATGTATATTTCAGAAAATTTCTAGATAGTGAATTGTCAAATATAAATTATATACTGGCTTATTCACAGGTGATATGACGTGATGGAAAGAACAGTATAATAGCCTAGTTTAAGCCAACAAAATAAAACAATGAAGCAATTAATTTCACTATGACGAGACGCTCCTAACTTAATTACATTCCAGGAATATGAACAGTTTTTTCTTCCACATTATCATCTTGTCAAAATGCAGTCCTTCAGAGACCTGTGCTAATCCCTCTGTTAATATCTGGGGATTAAGGATGAAATGTTCAATTGTAATTAATATTAGAGCTTGACTGATATGTTTGATGCGGCGCCAATGCACCTTCTAACCTGCAGCTGCTTTGTGTGAGAAGGAAGGCACAAGTTTAGGTGAGGTGACATCATTTCAGAGCGCTGTTGTTGGTAGACACGGTTTTGTTGTCCTCAGGATTCCTTCAAGTAAAACTATAAAGAGCATGTTTGGGTCAGGTAAAAGAAGACATCAGTGATTAAATAGATACTCTGTGCCTTACAAGCACCAAACAACATAACCTGTATGATTATGGGATTTTGTTCATGTTTAGTGTGTAAATGTGTTCTTCTGTGCGATCTAAGAGATCGTCTTAATTGTCTTTTTCGTGGTCACGGAATAACTAAAAATTTTTCCTCACATTTTTTCAAAATGGGTTTTCCAGTTTTTTCTCACCCTCAAAATCTCACTTTGAAGTACTGTGTGACAACTTGTACATAGCACTACACAAAATAAAGACTGATTAAATGGGTGATGTGATTCTCATTTTATTCGGGTAGCTTCGGCACAAAATAGAAGGCAGTGGTGGGCTTTGCCCCTAATCCCACTGCTCTGTGTTGAGTCTCAGTCCTACTGCACACTCTCAACAGCAGGGCAGCCTTCACTATCTGTCACTCTTTTTAAACCTTGGCTCTTCTTACAGGAATCAGGTCATAAAACAATTAAGCTTCTGGGCCCAAAATACCTCCCCAAATGAAGTGTCTGCTTCCTTGGTCGTTTCAAACCCCGCCCCCACCCCCCCCCAGTGATCCTGAGCCCCACCACTAAATTCCTTTGTCTGTTCATTACCCTTCAGGCTTTTATTGGCCCGCCAATCTGTTCAGCCAGCCAGCGAAAAAAAGAAATGTGGCTGCGTTTTCTTTTATATCCACAGTCACACCTTTGACTTGTTGTTATCACTGTTTATTTGATTAGGGGATGTCATCATCCGGGTAGATTTACCTTGCTTTTAGGATAGAAGGTATACACCAATTGTTTCCATGCAGTGGTAATAAATATGACATTATAATTCCTATGAAATGGCAGTCTCATCTTGTTTAAGTAATAGTTCACCCAGAATGGATGTAAATATATTTCTTTACCTAAAAAATAAGGTTTTTTGGGCATGAACAGCGAATCCCGCCGAAGCTGATTTTTTGACATTTTTTTTGTATTTTTTATTATCAAAATTCATGCATACAGAACAAAGCAAAGAACTACAAGACAACCCATCCAACGCATTTAAATCAATCAAGTACCACACAAATTCCCATTAAAGAAAGCCCATAAATGACACAAAACCTTATCCCAATCCCCCCCCCCCCCCCCCGCCCCCCGCCCCCCGCCCCCCCGCCCCCCCCCCATTCACCGGACCAATTCTTTTGGTTGCATCTTGTCCTCAGAATTTACAACCCCATAATTTACAAAGGAATACAATACAAAACCACCAAAAGGACCCACCCCCAAAAACAATCCCATAACTTAAGCAAAATGGATGTGAAAATTTAATTTCCATCAGTTTTGGGTGAACAATCATTTTAAGGCACGTTTCTAATGCATGAGTGGGCCCACGGCCTGTGAATGAATCTGCATTCTGCCACCGCTGACTGCTATGCCACAGGGCAGCACATACTTGGTCATAACCTCATATGGGGGGGGGGGGGGGTAGAGATTTTATTTGGTGGAACGTCCATGTCTTATCGCACGTTGGTGACCCCTCCGGTCATTAGGGTGGGGCCACATTCTGCCTGCCCAAGCTACAAGGGAAGTGTTCTCCCTCTGCTGAGTATATGCTGTCGGAAAGCAGAGGACTTTTTCGAAAATGTACAGTATAGTATGCGCATTGTTTCCAAATGATCTGCTCAGCTTTCTCCTCCTCCCACCTTCATGTTAAGTTCTAATTCCTTGTAAAACCTTGTATTGATATTTCAGACAGAGTTGGCCAGGGAAATGTAGTTCAAAGTAACATTCCACTCTTCATTACGATTCAATATAGTGACTAACCATAGAGCAGATACCTGCATGGGAAATGGCCGTGCGTACAGCATTAACAAATATCAAGGGATTCAACATCAAGTATGAGCTCATCTTAAAGCTTTGTGAGACATAAATAGATTTATAGGCTGAGAAGCTAGGAGGTCTGCCACACTGGGGGAAATTAAACGGTCCCATTAAACCATCACAAAAAAAATAAAAATAAATAATGTACAATTCACGAAGCAAACTGCATGCAACTCCACTACTCGCTCAACTTCAAAAATAAGGTTGAGCAAAACCAGCCTTTCACTTTGTGCATTTGGAGATAACTTTGCGGACAAAGACCAGTTTTGAGTAAAAAAAAGATAAACTGAGATGGAGTGCAGCGTAAAATGTAAGCGAATGCAGCAGAGAAGTTGAAAGTTGATGCATCCCTCGCTCAAAAAATATCTCATAAAGATTAATCTGGCTGAGACATTATTTTTCTCAACTGAAAACATGGAACATTGTGTTTGCGAACTGCGCTCGCTATTTGCCTGTGGTTGTGCGGTTATTTCATTTCCATCAGTATGTTAGTGAATCAGTCAGTAACATGACACTGATAGTGTTTGCAGCTGTTGCATAATAAACAGCATGAATTGCACTGAAATGTTTTAGTTTCTTAGTGAATTTACCCTATTGTTTTTACAGCTAGTAGGATGTTTTTTTTTTAAATATCCACCTTGGCTGGAATCAGTTGTGGTTAAGCATTGTGTTTCTTAGCACTGCTGGCTGTGGACCTGGACGTGGAAATTCAAGATGTGTCATGTCTGGTTTTCATGGATTATAGCTATCTTGGAGGATAATCTTAGTTTATTCTTAAATAATTGGTGTTTGGAATCGCTCATTGTGCTGCAGTTGGTAAATATCCAAACTGCAAAACATCTCAGTCGAAACAACAAACATGTTTTGTCCAAAAAAAAAAACACCTTGTTAACGTCACAGAATGCCTACTTATGTGAAAACGTCCTCATAATTATTTTTCAGAGAGAGAGAGAGAGAGAGAGAGAGAGAGAGAGAGACACCCAGGTTGTGTGTAGGAAGATTTTCCCATTGACTCTCCCAAGAATAAAGCAGAATGACGCATTGTCAATCCAGCAAATGGAAACAGTTTTAAGATAATTTAAAGGCTGCTGGTGGAAGCAGTCAGGAGCAGGTATAGGGCCTTTTAAATGTGAGATGTGTGCTTGTAGCACATAAAGGCTGCACGCGTTCTTACATAGCTGTAAAGGCTTCCATCTCTCCAGGCTGAATACGTTTACTTCCAGGGGTTTCCTGCGAATGTAGCCCCAGTATCACTTTTTTCGGTTGTACAATGAGTTCTGCCGATTAGAATCTCCAGTAGTTCTGCCCATTCACTTTTTTAAGTATGTTTTAGATTTGTTACCCTCACATTTGAAATCTTGAAATCTCCATCTGTGCTATCAATCAGTCTCTCTCAGTTGTACACACCTCCATCTCATCAGTACTATCTGCAAATATCTCCATCAGTATAAGTCTTTGAATATGTATCAGTGCTATCCAGCAATACATCAATACTACCCCTTAAAACCCCTGTAAGTAATACCCATGAATATATCAATTAGTACTTGACATTAAAATCCCTATTCATACCATGCATCAATTTCTCCATCAAGACTACTCATACATACAGTATATCCCTCCGTTTCACCCTTCATAATCTCTATAACATGATGAAACTCACCCTTAATCTCCCCCCTTCACCTCACGATTTTTGGCCAATAAATACAATTTTTGTATTTAATTTATTACCATCAAAAATGCATGCAATGAGTGCAGATCATATGTTGGAATCGTGGTTCATTCTCTTTAAATGGTTACACAACCTATGTCCATGTGGTGGCCATTAATCATTTTATATCCAGTGAATGGAAAACTCCTATATGCACGAGGGGATGTTCAGGGAGAGGGAGACTGAAGTGGTGGTAGTCTGTACCAGAAATCTCACTTCCATTTGGAATGCAGACTCATTTCTGAGGCGTATGATTGTGGCATGTTTTTTCCTGTAATAACATACCGGAGGGCTGCAGTAAACAGTGCACTCCTTCCAGATGTTTTCCGCTGTTCTATACACAATGTCAGCGATGTACCACAGATCCGTCTGTTCTGCCTATAGCTAAGACGAGGTCGGGGGGGGGGGGGTGGGGGGGGGGGCTCAAAATGGCCAAGGTGCTGAACGAAAAATGTTGAACGTCTTAGAGGAGAAGAGATTGAAACCAGATTGTCGTAGCTGTTAGAGAGCTGAGTCGAGGATACTTGGCGTTTCTGTTGTACTGGTGAATTCTAGGCAAATTCTAATCTGCTAATGGTCAGGTTACCCTGCTATTGGAGCATAGGAATGGGAAACTGAAGCTCTCACGTGAGATATGCTAGGATGTAAGCTGTTGTGCGTTTATGGCATTGGTGGAACAGGGTGACTAACCCCAGCAGCTGTTGTGCATCAGTCACAGGTTTTGGCGCGACAGTCTATGGTAGTGAGATAGGTGGAGGTGAGTGGCGTCTTGGTCGGAGCCTTGGAAAGAGTGAGGATCTCTCTCTCCCAGACGCTGATGTAAGGCTTGGAACGGTGACTGCGTAGAGTGACATCATCCGGAGGGTTGCCAGAGCGCTCCTGATGGGACATTCCAGAGCGGAGGAAAGGGGGAGGTCCAGCGCGTGGCACAGGTGGTCGGGGGTAAGCCGCAACAGGGGTGAACACAGTGAGAGCCAGGAAAAAAAACAGTGAGACACAGCGGCCCGTCGGCAGTTAAAGTCCCGTCGGCAGTTAAAGGTTATTTAAGATAATAACAGGACTTTACTACGGTTCCTGATTTTCTTTTCTCCCGCACTTGCCTCTTCCCTCCTCTGCTTCTGCATTTTCTCCACGTTGCAGCCTAACACCAGTCTTCTTAGTGAGAAAATGCAGCCCAACACTTCTTAGTGAGTGACGGGGGAGAGAGGGAGAG
Organism: Synaphobranchus kaupii; assembly: GCA_029718625.1. NCBI lineage: Eukaryota > Metazoa > Chordata > Actinopteri > Anguilliformes > Synaphobranchidae > Synaphobranchus > Synaphobranchus kaupii. The sequence continues at coordinate 18,652,718 of CM056392.1, read as the reverse complement.
AAAGTGAAGAACTCATGACAGCATGTAGAATGAAGGTGGGACTGCCTGTTTGGCCCTGAGCCAAAGAGCTATAGGGGAAACATCTAGACTGGGTCACACCCCCCCACCAACCCCCACCCCTCCCCATTTGTTCCAGCCCTCCCCCTAGATCTCTATCTATGCGTCATCCAGGTGTACTTTGTGGTTTATTGACTGGGACACTTGGACAACGTTTTAAATGCTTTCACATGAAACACTCACACCATGACAGTCACTTTTACTTTACTTTCTGATACACAAGTGATGTTATTCAGTTATTTTTATCCGCATTCCTGGCCTGTGTGGTTATAGGTGTTATACGGTATTGTAGCCAGCGGGTCATACTATGGGTTTAAACACGTGAGAGAGCCAATTTCGCGCAAAAAAACTAAACAAATCAAAGCTATCTGTTCAGATCTCACTAAATTTATGATGGCTGTGCAACCAACCTTGTTTTTATTATTTTCAGTATTGGCTTCACTGTTGAATGCTGTGAGATGAATCAGTGCTGGTTCTAAAGTCGCTTTCATGATCATGAAAATTATTGTCTGTTTGTGCAGGCAAGCTTGATACTTTCACATGAAGTGGATACACTGCTTGTTTGTGCAGTGAACATCAACATTCAAACATACATAAGAATGAACTGAGAATATTCAATGGCTGTATTAAATTCACCGTGCACCACGCTGTAGGCCATCTGAAATTTGAGATCATGTGAAATTTGTTGGATTTTACTGCACGTTTGAATCAGCTGCTGTATCTTAAATTGGTGATATTTGGGACGATGATATTTTACAAAAGAGAAATGTGATAGCAAATGCACGTATTGAACAAAGCAGATAAAAACCACATCCACACGCATGATGTCGTGCAGTCAGAGGGCGGGGCCTGGGAAGGCAGTTCATCTGGCACCTCAGGCCAGAGATGAAGTTTGGGGGGACATTTCCTTAACACGTTACAGATGTTTGCCGTCCAGCTCCTGAGTATTGGAGCAGGCCCAAAACTTGTGCAACCTCAGCACTTTCTTGCGGGTCTCCGGGAACCGCCAAGCATAACATTCCCAAGCGTCCGCCGCCGCTCTAGGCCCCGTTCCTTTCCATCAGCCCAAAGAGCAGGAAATGGGAGCCGGACCCAGTCATAGCTGTCCCATAGCCCAGCCTGCGGTACAAGTCTTGGGCGGACGGCCTCACGGGAGGGGCGGGGGGAGGGGAGAGAGGGGAGAAGTGAGGTGGCGGTCACGTTGTTGCTCTTGGCAAAACTCCACTGCGATCTCAGAATCCCACTGCAGTCTATGAGGAGAGAAAGTATATTGATTTATGGTCACCGTGCTGGTACTTGACCTTTGCGGCGTGTTATATGGTTATGTGGTTGGGTCAAAAATGCCCACTTGTTGGGGTTGACTATTGGTTTAGGCTTGGCTTTGGGGCGCTGTAAAAATAAATGCTTTAAGCGGTTGGAAATAGACCACCTGGAGAAATGCATCCAGAGCCCCTTTTTTTCTCTCTCTCATTGACAAATGAGAAGAGATAGGCCCACACTGCAAAAGCCAAATCTTAACAAGCATTTTAATCTTATATTTAGATGTTAGAATCTAATTTCTGTTACTTTTTTGCTAAATAAGACAAACTATCGGCCAGTGGGGAGTGATAGTTTTACTAATTTCAAGATTTGTCAGCGGGGTAAGATAATTTCAGTTGTCAAGCAAAAAGTAACTTAAAACAAGCTAATATTTTCCACTTTTGAGAAAAAAAAGAAAAAAGATTTGAAGTCTCATTACAAGACTAAAACACTTGTTAAGACAGTGCAGCATTTTTACATTACTCATAATGGGCTTTTTGTTTCACTGAGCTTGCTTGTTCAATATGTCATGACTTCATGCTGCCTGTGATAATGAATGAATGATGACTGCCCAGCAGAGTTTTAACTCCTAATCCTGACTCTGGAGGGTCTTTGTTCATTTTGACTAACTATTTGTTTTAATTTACCCATCTGCTCACAACTAGTACAATGTACTGAATTATACACAAGCAGTTTAAACAGATGGATACTGTGTAGATTTATCTACCTGTGCTCCTTTTGATTTTCGAGCAGTGATCTTTGTTACCCACGATTGGCTACCTTGACACATGCGCTTACATGTCTGTCTGCGCGAACATGTGTGTAATACATAAACCATGACGTGCTGTCCGTGTACGATCATTTATGGCACAGCTGGGATAACGAGCTGGCCCGCGGTAAACGATGAGGACCATTACCTTCCCAGAAGTGCTGTATATTGTTATAAGTGCTCATAGTGTACAGGCCCCTTGTACATGTGCAGGAGGAGTGGCTTAATATCTCTTGCACCAAACACACAGGTCAAATAAATGCAGATGATTAAATTAAGTCAATAAACATTTTATCAACAATCAAAAATCTTGGCATTACTCAAATTTGGTGGTTTATATTATACAGATCCTTTCCAAAAAATTAGAATATCATGGAAAAGTTTTTTTTTTTTTCATAATTCCATTCAAAAAGTGAAACTTTCATAGATTATAGATTCATTACACACAAAGTGAAATATTTCTAGCCTTTATTTGTTTCATTTTTCATAATTTTGGCTTACAGCTCCAGAAAACCCCCAAAACAGTATTTCAAGAAATTAGAATAGTGTGTCGAAAATCAGCATTTACTTCAGTTATTTCAGAGAATTAATGTTTTAGACTGAGTGTCACACTATCATCTAATTTACTCAAAACACCTGCAAAGTTTATCTCAGTTTGGTTCAGTATGGGGAAGACTGCAGACTTGACAATTGGCCAGAAGACCATCATTGACACCCTCCAGAAGATGGGTAAGCCACAAAAGGTCATCGCTAAGGAGGCTGGCTGTTCACAGAGTGCAGTGTCCAAGCATATCAATAGAAAGTTTAGTGGAAGGGAAAAATGTGGCAGGAGAAGGTGCACAAGCAAAAGAGATGACCGTAGGCTTCAGCGGATTGTCAAGCAAAGACGATTCCAAAATTTGGCGGAGATGCAGATGGAGTGGACTGAGGCTGGAGTCAGTGCTTCAAAAACCACCACGTACAGACGTATCCGGGACATGGGCTACAACTGTCGGATTCCTCGAGTCAAGCCACTCCACTCATTCTCTGAAATAACTGAAGTAAATGCTGATTTTCGACACACTATTCTAATTTGAGCTGTAAGCCAAAATTATGAAAAATGAAACAAATAAAGGCTAGAAATATTTCACTTTGTGTGTAATGAATCTATAATCTATGAAAGTTTCACTTTTTGAATGGAATTATGGAAGAAGAAAAAAAACTTTTCCATGATATTCAAATTTTTTGGAAAGGATCTGTATATGTAATTACTGATATACTGTAATACTGTATTTTCATACTGTTTTTAAACTAAATAAAATTTGTTTGGCTCTTATAGAGAAGGTTTGAACCTTTCTGACCAGTGATGACTACATGTTGCTTGAAATACAGTAGACCAACATAGCAACAGAAAAAAAGCGGAGCACTGGAAATCCCTGATAGTGTAGAGAGCGGCTTTTGACCAAGCCAAACTTCACAGTTTTTTGTTATTAATATTCTATAGGCATGCAGAGACTTCCTACCTCTGGATGAAGAGGTACATCTTGGTAAAGTGTTCCTCTGGGCTGAAACTGGAAAGAGGTCAAGAGAAATGGCAGGATGAGAGCAGATGTAGCCTTCCTGTAAGGTCCTCTCCTCTGTCAGTAGCCGCCCGCCCCCCCCACCCTCTCCTTTCCCCCAGAGCAAACCCGCTCTGCTATACCACACCAAAGGCACACCCATCCTCACGCCATGCCTGTACACCACTGTAGAGTCTGCTGTGAATCCTCTCTCTGGCTGCTAGGGGCCACGAATCAGAAAGGTCCCACATGTGCTCCTGGTTAGAAAACTGGGCACACCCAAGCAGCTGAGAGCATTTGGTTTACAGGTGCTTCGTCTGCTCAGAGTGGAAAGACGTTCTTAGTCTGGCTGTTAAGAGGGGAAGTGATGTGCCCTGTCTTTTGTCGTGCGCCGACCATTAGCCTGCAGTTTTATAAGTGCCGTAAAGTCTGCACTCTGGAAATAGACACCACTTCCTATTAGGCTTTCTTATCCACTCAGATGAGCAGGCGATGCATTTGTGAGTCCAAGTCGGTTGATTACAATTTGGCCCGATTTATTGGATTTTTCTTCTGTGAGATTCCTCTTTGGGTTTTCGATGGCTAAAATCCCTCCTGCCCCCATCTGGATGTAAAATGCACTGCAATTCAGAGGAGGATGGACACAATTAGAACAAAAGGAAGAAATAAATACTTTTCAGTACTGTATTATTGATTACCAGCTATGCATTTAACTGATTTCCATGCGTTTTTTTCCCCTTGTATAACACATAGGCACATACACACAATCTAAACTGCTGTAAAAGTATTTTATTTATTGCTTTAGTTTATGAGTTGGATACTGTAATGTAAATGCCTAGAGCAATGAACTAGAACTTTCCATACACACTGTGAATAATGTACAGTATGAATGATGTACTATAAATGTAATTAGCGGACCCAGAAAAGTTAAACTACTGGGGTCCGATTTGGGAAGGAATTGACGCACATCCCTTATGCTGCATTTGTGACTGGATGAGGGTGGGGGCTCTTTCTATAGCAAGACCGCTGTCCAGGTGGAAAACTAGACATGTCCTCACCTGTCCCTGTTCTTCACTAACAATAAGGAAGCCAGTGCATTGTTCCCTCCACTCCAGGATGGTCACATAGTTTCACAGCTGCTGAGAAGCCATGAACTGTGGGTAACACAGGGATTCTCAAACTAGGCACTAGGGGAACCTTGTGTATGTTGGTTTTTGTTCTAACTAACATTGCAACCCCTGGATTGTAACAAGCTGTTAATTGTTCTTAATTACATATATATATATATAATATATTTTGAGGGACGATCTACCCTCTCAGCCCACAGAAATAATGTCCCATATTCACGTCACAGGACTTTTAATCTATCAGGTCAACTGCCTGCTTTTGTATTCTTATGTACCATATGTGACATGATTCCTTAAGTAAGGTTGTACATTCCTAATTGATTTAATTATAAATGTATCTGCGAATTCAGTAGGTTGCCGAATGTATGGGCATGACACCTGGTCACTGAAACGTCACCATGTGTGGTTGAGTTCAGTTCAAAGACAAAGCAAGTAGGCCAAACCTGCATTTTGTTAACATGAAATAGGAAATCATTTAAGCACATGTTTTCAACAACTTTAATTGATTAAGAACTGGCTGTAACAAAAACCAGCATACAAGAGAGCCTTCAGGGCCAAGTTTGAGAATCCCTGGTGTAACATGCTTTTCCTCAAGGAAAATATCTGAGCCGCTCCCTGGCAGGGCTCTGTGATGTACATAATTTGTTCGTTTTTTTCAAGTGTAGCCTGAGGAAGACCAGTTGTGTTCACATGCATGTCTTTAGCCTGACTCCATTACATTATGGTCTTATAGCCAGTGGTCGATTTGTAAAAAAAAAAATGATTCCACTGGGATGGTGAGGTCTGTGATATCACAAAAAAAAAAACATTAAAATAAAGGGGATGGAAGTTTTACAAAGGGGATGGTTCTTGTAAAAAAAAAAGTTAACAGGGGGGATGGCATGCTTATAACTGTGCCTCCCAGCACTACATTAAAAGTTCACTGTGCAATGAGAGGCTGTTCTCATCTGAGACTCGTTTGTATGATGCAAGCGTGTTCTTATGAGGAAATGTCCCGGCATCCCTCCCTGTCCTGTGAGATTGAGTGTCCTGAGTTAGCACTGGTCCAGCTGCCGCATAGTCATGGTGAAATGAGGAGGAGCGACGTGGAGACAATAGGCCCGTTCATTCTCTCTCTCTCCCCATGGTCTATGAAAGGCCTCCTTTTTGTTTTAAGGAGAGGGCAGACGCGAGGGTTCATGGGGTGAATGCCATGCCTTTACCGTGCCCCCTGCTATGAGCGGGCGGGCGGACGCTGCTGTTCTTGCCGGGCGCAATGGCCGTCGAGTCAGAACAGCATACCAGGGTCCCATTGCCACGGCGATGGAGGGTGCAGGCATGTCTGGTTGCCAAGCTGATTTCTAGGGGGGGATGACAAAATTATGGCAACTTACCTCTGAACTTTGAGTCGCAGGCCCTTGTGACATTAATCCCAAACAATCGTTCATATTGTGCTGCATAGCCGGCTCTTGAATGGGAGTGTTCATATGGTGCCTGTTTTTCTGCTTCAGCGAATGCCTCATAGAAGAGGAGCAGGCGTGTTTATGTTTCCCATTGTTCAAGTGATAACGATATATCCATGGGGCCTGTTCCAGAGAGCAAGATTACAGAGTTAGCGGGATAACTGCACTGAGTAAAACCCTGAACAGCTCTTTGTGCTTCAGTCCATGTTCCACATTTGGGAGGGTTCCGGGTTTTACTCAGTGCAGTTATCCAGCTAACTCAGCAGTCCTGCTTTCTGGAACACGCCCCAGGTCAAAGATTTTCACTGAAGGGGAGGCCTCTTTAAAATTGTCTGAGAATCAGGAACACACTCTTCCCCCTGCTCTCACATACACTATCTATAGAAAACCTTACATTTGGATTAATTCAATACTAATTCAACACTGACAGTTTATTTAGTGACATAAACCCAGAATTTATACGTTATGCATCTTAAATGTTTTGGTCAAAGAATTTACACCCGTCCAAGTCCGCCCCCTAGTAATGACAGTAATGATTTGCTAGGGCAATCGAAAAAAGATAATAATCAAGAATAGATAGATAGATAGATAAATAGATCTATACCCTATAATAATAATAATAATAATAATAATAATAACAACAATAATTTAAGATGTATCATAATATGAACACACCCTAATGATATTAAATGTTAACTTTAGAACACATTTTTTAAATAAGATTCAACAATCTTTGATCAGCTTAAAAAGTCTGACTGAAATAATTTGTGGAAGCATGATATGGAGTTTATTCCAATCTATAGAATATGCTGGCATCTCAAGTACATCACAGCTCATCCAACCACAGACAGGTTTTGTGTGAGGGTGCGGGAATTGCTGGCCGCCAAGGCAACCATATTTCACCAGGTCCTTTTGATATGTTTATGACGGCCAGGCTGTTATTGTCGACATCTGGGTCGTAAGTGGCGCTCCGACGTGATACGTGATATTTAAAATGATAAACGTCGCTGTCTGATGCTAACACCGAGAGGTCTGGTTGTGCGCTTGCTAAAATAGGCCTCTAAATTGTAAGGCAATAATCTCAGCAGTCGACCATAATTTCAGAACACAGCTATTGTTTGTGTTTGTGAAAGGCCAGATGAAAACAGGAAACTACAGGGTGCCTTTTTTGCACATTATAATTAAATACCTTATCTTTTCGGTTTGGGTTTGCAAACTATATTTCAGGTTAGCAGCGTCAGGTTGCTGATATACAGTAGTCTTATAAGAGTAAAATGTGTTGATGCTACATTGTATTTAGCTATCGGCGTTAAGCAGTTGTTTGGTTAATCTGTACTTCTTCTTCAAAGGGATGTCAATACAATGCAAAACGCAGGCTGCGCTGATCAGTGCCTTCTTCCGCAAATCAAATGCATGCTTTTTTTTTGTTTTTTTTCTGATAAGCAGTGGGAATCAACAGTTTTCACATTCCTACATTATGACTTAGCCACCTGAACCTACGTAGCCAGCGCTGCAGCTGAAGCCTGTGCACTAGTATACCAAGCTCATGATTATGTTCCATGCTACAAGCCACGCAGTGCACTACAGGAGAAGTACATCTCTCACAGAAGTCCCCTGGAAATACATAGGCGTTTTTTTAGTACATGGGGGGGCATTTACGCAGCAAGGGAATGCTGGCCAACTTAAACTCATCAAACCCTTACCGGAGTAAAGCAGCTATGTGGCAGCATGGCACACTCCCAGTCATTGTCCAAATAATATGACAAAGCCCAGACTCGAACTGCTGATGCCTAGACTGCATGGCTCAGTCTGAGCTTAATTGTGTCAAAATGCTTTCATCCCCACAGTCTGTCATGCAATTCACAGTACTCTTAATTACTCTTTCGATGATAAATAAACCAAAAGTCTGTGCAATGTATAGCTGTCTTCTGCTTTCCAGCAGTTCTGGTTTCATCACAGAAAGCTGTTTAAAAATCAGACCCAGTCTGCTAGTCGATTCCTGTACAAACAATGTGTACAACATATCACCCGCGATTTCTCTCTTTTCTTTTTATCCTACCCCAAGTGGGACACGCCCTTCAATTCTGTACCAAGACATCAGTCTCTTCCGTGGGACAGATGGAGATGATAACCTCGGGGCCTGTCTTGAACCTGTTTGAAGACTGGTTTATAACCTATGTCGAAAACATGGCTTCTTGAGTAAAAGTGTCATGCGAGTGACCGATGAAGCCTGGGAGGACAGCCTTTGATTGTTTGCGTCGTCGGCGAACAGACAAAACATGGCGAAAATGCACGCGCTTTTATCAGGGGAGGAGGAATAACAGACAGCCCCCTGTCACAGAGGAGAACGCGCGGCTTGCCGCTGCGCGAAGACGAACGCGCTATCCCAACTGGAAGGCGCGTTCTGCCATTAACAGGGCCCACGTACCTTTATGAGCCGGCGTTCTTTCCCCTCTTTTTCCCCGCAAGGACTTGTTTCTGTCCGAGCCCTCTCCAGCTCCTGGCATCATAGGCTCAGTGTGCGGTAAACACGCGCCGTTGCCATTAGTGACGTATCGCTATCAAAACCTCAGCTTTTCCTGCTTAAATACGTGTCATAAAACAGCAACACCTTCCCTGATAACGCAGCGTAGGAAAATGTTACTAAGTCCGGGATGCGTTGATGACCTCATTATTGCAGTAATGATTATAGCTGTGCGGAAACAGCCTCATTTTAAAGACGGGTATGTCATAGCCCTTGCTGCAGCCCAGGTATTTTTTATTGACCCTGGCTCTAGTGTTCCAGGGGCACAATGCTCCTCTTTGGCACCAGTCACAGTTTTTTTTTTTTTCCCAACCATCTCTGGATCTGCCTGTTGATATGTCGGTATACTATCTACACAGGTAACCATGCAATACCTGTTTTTCTAGAGAGAGACTAGCCCCGCAGCACTACCTTTGGGATCTACTGTTAGTTTCCCTGCTTAGATGCAGCATAATAGCATAGGTTGATCCGTCTCTCTGTAATTGGACTGACACGCTGTAAACTGACTAAATTATCACTCTGTAATTAAGTGACATACCAGGGACGACGGAGGTCAAGTGACATCTCCATGACCTTTCTCCTGTCCGAGAATCCAGTCTCCAGCGCTTTGCTTTTGTATTGGCCACAACTCCTGTCAGGAATGCCTCATCATCATTTACGTGGAACCTTTTCTTCTCACATCAAGTTTGAGTTTTGTGTCCAGTGATACTTGAATTTTTTGTGTTCGCTGTTAATTCAGGGGGCCTTTAAGATTCTTAACCAGTACAAATGAAAGACTGGCCTATGGTTTCATTGCATGTGCCTCCTTGGTATATTCTGAACACCTTTTTTTAGAGTAAAAGTAATAGTTCTTTGCTGAGTGATATCATATTATTTGGAAAATAGTTCTTTGGCAGGCAACTTTAATAAACTCCCATCTGAAATCCCTTATAGGAGACAAGAGCAATTTATCTTCTAATTTTAGGGGAAAGACGTGGAGTTGGGACCCTGTTGCCAGAAGGAGATTGTGGGAATAGGGGGGCATATAAAGCCTCTAATGAGCAAGCAATTTACCTGGAATGTGTATTTGCACATTTCTGTATACATAAGTGTTTGTGTGAAAGTGGTTGCGCGTATTATGGCATACAGAAAATTGTGAGGGGGTGCTTCTTCGCTGATATGTGAGAAATCAATGCCATGTGTCATCGTGTGTGTACACATGTTTGTGTGCATGTGTGAGTGTGTGTGCATGCATGTGAACAGAGGTGGAAATCCAGGGGACATAAAGTAAAAGTCCGACCATGTGTTTCTTCCACTCATAGACTCTGGACAGCTGGTTTCACTAATTAGTTCTACCTCCTCGCTGAAGAAGTATGTTATTTAGCAAATCCAGGTGATTGGAGCACAATACTGGGGAGGACTTTTACTTTATGTCCCCTGGATTTCCACCTCTGCATGTGAACAGCTGTATCAATGTGCATTCTGTGTCACAGACTGCTACCCAGTATTGATCTGTTGTTGGATGAGAACAGAGCTCAGTATTCAGGGAGCACGATCCTGGTTTCCACCAGCCAGTGTCTGGCTGCCACAGTTTTTTCTTATTGTTACACATTGCCGGGGAATGCAAGTGTGGGGTTCCACACAGTGTCTGTCGGAGGGAGTACAGCATGCACACCCAACTCCCAGCTCAGCCTTCTGGGCCTTCTGCGTAGCTCGCAGGCAGGATTGAAAACTCATTCTTCTCTTCCCTACAAAGACCACTGTAAATCACCTTTTTTTATCCCTTTTAGTGCTGCTCCATTCAAGTTTTCAAATTCCACTATCCACGGTAGATAGTTTATTATATTTACTAAAAGCAATACATCACAATGGCTAGATTCCTCTCCTCATTCTTGTGTTTTTCTGGAGGTTGAGATACTGGTTGAATTATTTTGTTTGTTTTTGCAAAGGAGAGAATAATTAACTGGGGCTTCTTGTTGGATCAGTGAAACGAGACTTTTCTAAGACAGGGACTGCCTTGTAGAATTTATGACTGAACGTTCCCTATCCACATTTGGTGGGAATTACTCTCCACCCCCACCAAACCCTCACACACACACACACACACACAAGCACGCACACATGCACGCACGCGCACACACACACGCTGGCCCAGTTACTACTCCTCAGTGCTGTATCCTTATTGTCACATAATTGGAAACTCCTGAATTTAAGACAGAATTCTTTGTCGCTTAGTCACTTACTGTATCCCAGCAACTGACCCACTTTTCTGTAGTTTTTATTCACTGTTCATAATGCAGATGTTGCAAGTCCCCGTTGGAAGTGAGATTCAGCATGGTAGAAAGAAGCAGTTGTTTGCAAAAATCGCTTTGTCTGTTTGCGATTTCATCAGTTACCATTTCCTGTTTTGGGATCATCGTGTTTCTGTTCTTTTTTTTCTCCAGGGTGACATTCAGCAGCTGATGATCGTAGCAGACCACCGGGCAGCCTTCGACTACTGTGAACACTACAGCCCTGACTGTGAGGTGCCCGTCCCAGATGTCCCTCAGAACCAAGACCCAAACCCAGATGAATACGTAAGTGTGGAGTCACCTTGCAGACTTCCCACAGCTCGTTTAGTCTATGCTTTAGTATGACTCTACTTCAGTCAGTCAGTTCTTTCAGCACTACTCCAGTTCATGGTTCCTGTGTATTCACTTTCATGTCATTTTCAGTCTGCACCCAGCTAATATGGATTCACTCACAAGTTCCAATTCTGGATTTGAACTCTTCTACTGACATTGGTGAGGCAGAACCGAAAAATAAGTCCCATTAGGCGACCCCAAATATTTTATTCCAAGTTATCGGTGAAACTACTGATATACAATAGGTGCTTATAAAATTGACAGCATCACTTATATCCCTGACCCACCTGGCAATCATTGTCCATCCCGTCCCAGGACATATCATTTTAACATTTGACATTTAACTCAGGTCCTGTTGTATCAGCCTGTGTTTGTACTGAGCAAGTTGGCCAGACTTAAGACCGAATCGTCTTTAGAGGGACTTTCTGTGAATATGCTGACAGTGGGGAAAAATTCCCCTGTATCAGATCTGAGTGATGAATACGATGAGACATGATAGATATGCAGAAATGGTGTTGAAAGCTTGTTTAAGCCTGTTTCCCTGTGCACCACGTCAAGCAGCATTTGTGACTGCTGCTGCATGCTGGTGTAGCCCAGTTAAGTCAAGTCAAGTTCCCTCCTCTATTCAGAGTTTGAAATTAAACTCAAGCTCTGATCGACAAGGACAGAGAGCCGCTCGTGCTCCAGTCCCATATTTCCATTCCTGCCTTCCTTGATGATGACCTCACCGCTCACAAGATCCTTTTTTTTTTTTTTTTAGAGAAAGAGCTCCCAGTGTAACAAGTCTAGACCTGTCTGAAGGAGTCCAGGTTCTCTAAATGTCTTGGTCTTTTCTCTGCTCACATGATTGTTCCATCTTTTCTTGGAGGCATCTCCATGCTCTCTGTCCATCTGTAAGCACTTAGAGACCAATATCCACCCTGCAGGGTTGGAGGAGTGGTGATGGAGTTTAGACAGGGGACAGCTGGAAGACAAGAGACTAAACATCAGAGGTCGTGTCTAAGCAATGGGATGAGTGTACAGACAAATGTAAACCTTAGCAATAACATATCACCTTTTAATTGCATCTGCGAGGCATTTCTCTGCTGTTTTCTGTGGAGACTTGTTAAAATACAAGGTTCCTTATCATTTTGAGTCCTATATTTATTCAAAAGAGCATAGTAAAAAAGAAATAAATAAAATAAAAGACAATGCTATGAACTTTCATCTTCCTCTCAAATGATTGCCCTTTCATAACAAGAAGAAACATCTGGAAATACCAGTGTTACAAAGCATTTCTCTGTCCTGTAATTTAATTTCTATAACAGTTGAGTCATGGAGCCATAAAACAGTCTTGCTAAGTGTAATTTCAGTTATACAGTAAGATGTAATTTTAAAAGTGTACAAGACATCTAAATATAACTCATTAATGTGATTTCTATGGAACAGCTAGCATGTTTCTCTTATGAAAGTGTAATAGATTTCTCTTTCATAAAGGATTCTATACAAAAACAATTGTACTATGCTTTGCCAAATATATGCTGAATCTTAGCTCTCTCTTCCTGTGAGTTTAAAGTGAAACTCACTTTAATCTAAAAGAATGGCCTACGTGGATTGACCACAATCAAACCTGCCCCTTTTAGGTTTCTTAATATTGATTAACAACAGAGCCAGCACAGACACTGTTGTTTTTCTAGTGATTTCCCTCCAATACAGGAAGATGGAAACTTGGTGGACTTCAACTGAACTTTTCATTTTAGTTAAACATAGCTGCCTAAAGGAGCAAGACAAAACGTGGGGCACAGATTCATCCCAGTACACACAATCCATCAATAGTGTGACATCCAGTTTCTGAAAAAAAATAAAATAATGTGTTGTCCAGAAGAAACACAAAGGAGGAATTAATTTTGTTGGAAGCTGATGAGAATATGTATTGTATTGAGGGTTGGTGAAGGTCCTGGTATATCAGTAATGGGACTGTGTGGAGATGCTTTTCTCCAGTGACATCATACCACTTTTCATCATACCACTCTGTTGTCAGCAAAAATGGAAAATGCCAGAACAGCGCCGTGATGCGCTTCCCAGTAGAATATTGGTTTAACTGAAAATCTAAAGCATAAAATAATATTTATCCTGTCTATTTTATGTATCCTTATTATAGTGCAAGAAAACATGTTTGAAACCAGCATTTAAATAATTTATGATGGTTAGGATATTAAACACTGTGTTTAACGCTGTGTTGAGGTGAATGACATTCTTCTATCTTGTCACATCTGTCCCCGAAGTGTTGCCTAGAGTGAGAAGCAATGGGTGTTGGCACTGCCTCTTTTTGCAAATCAAGATAGCTGTATAGAATGCTGTTATGATGTCTTGAATACTGTGAGTGGCCATATTCTTTCTGCCTGAAAAAGTGAGGAAGCACTAGTTTCAGATTAACGGTAAAAAAAGGTGCTAAAGAAAAAAACACTATTTGACTGAGCAAAGCTTCTAGTTTCTCGGCAGTTGAAGCACAATAGGGCAATTATTTAGCAAAGGTTAGTCTTGTTGATAAATGAAGTGTGTGCACAAAAAGATGAACCTTCAGTTTCCATGAAGAAATTTACAAATTGCCCAACTCAGAAGAAGTAACTCAGAAAACGAATAGAAGGAGTCATTATATAACATCAGAAACGATATTAAAGCCTTTTAAACATGTTATATTCTGATATAATTCCTGTCAGCTCTTCTGCTTTAATAAAATGTGTCATTGAGCATATGGAGCTCATATTCATTGTTAGAGGGAGCTCTTCCTAATGGACCATCAGATATATTAGCATCTGAGAAATGGCAGCCTCAGGGCTATTTGGGGTTTGGTGATTACGTCCCATACATGGCTTTTCACAGGTGTTTTTATGGTGGATGACTCAGGATGTAATCTCTCCCTGTTTGATCAGAACCCAGATGATAACTATTACTATGAATACCCTTACTATGAGGACATGGATATCAAGCCATCCCCGGTTCCAGATGAGGTTGCAGGAACCGTCGACGAGGATGTTGAGGTACGGGCCTTTTCATTCCCGTTCCTCTTTCCGCTCCACTTCTTTCCACTTCCTGTGGACGTGGCCAGACATTATCCTTCCTCTCGAGTGCTCGGCTGTGAACATTGTACTGTCATGGACAGGTTGACGCGTCGAACGGCGGCAAGGTAGTGACGACAGTGGAGAAGGGCATGACCACGGTGAAGGAGACCAGCCCTTACGATAGCTACGACCCCTACGGGAACTACGAAACCTACTACGACGAATCCACTGCGAAGCCCGACCCCTCTCGACGGGTGACCATCTCTGGCGGCGTGGACCACGGGACGGTGGCTGGAGCTGAGCTGGACCTGGGGCTCGAAGGGAAGGTTGACCTGGGCCTCGGAGTGGACCTGGAAAAGAAGATCATCGCGGGCGGCTCGGCCGTCACCATCAAAAGGAACATCACCCGCGTGAGTACAGCTCCTGCCTGGTTCTGGAGAATAGACAGTATTACTGCGACTGTGTTTGTGCAAAGGCAGCGGTCCATTGCATCCAATCAAGGACTATGATGGTGACCTGAACACCAGATGAAGACTGAAAGCAAGGAAATGGGAAAGACTCTTGTTTCTCTTGTCTGTGGTGTGATAACATCCACTGGCGGCGTCCTATGTCTCTCTATCTCTCTCTCTGCAGGTTGGAGGTTATGACGACCACTATGGCGAGGGCTATGACCTCCAGTACGGAGAGGACTACAAAATTGAGCACGGAGCCGGTGGTGGTTCCTCGAGTTCTGGCGGTACCGTGAGCGTAGGAGGCGGCTCCGGGGGCGTCGGGAGTACCTCCGTGAGCGTCGGTGGAGGCTCCGGGAGAGTTGGGGGCGGTTCTGTGAGCATCGATGGTGGCTCTTTGGGCGGTGGAGGCTCCTTGGGTGGTGGAGGCTCCTTGGGCGGTGGAGGCTCTTTGGGCGGTGGAGGCTCCTTGGACGGTGGTGGCTCTTTTGGCGTTGGCGGCAGCTCCGGGGGCGTTGGGAGTACCTCCGTGAGCGTCGGTGGAGGCTCCTTGGGCGGTGGAGGCTCCTTGGACGGTGGTGGCTCTTTTGGCGTTGGCGGCAGCTCTGGGGGCGTTGGGAGTACCTCCGTGAGTGTCGGTGGAGGCTCCGGGAGAGTTGGGGGCGGTTCTGTGAGTGTCAGCTCTACAGTAACTGGGGGAGGATCAGCGGGTGCTGGAGCTGGTGCTGGTTCTGACGTCAGTGTCAGTGTCGGTGTCGGTGCTGGTGCTGGTACCGGTGTTGGTGTCGGTGTCGGTGTTGGTGCCGGTGCCGGTGCTGGCACCGGTGCTGGTGCGGGAGGCACAGCGGGTGGCCAGGAGGGAGAAGCAGATTATACTGATCTCGATGGGTTCAAGGAGGAATCCATAGTTGATTACGGTGATGACTTAAAGGAAATGTACGACTTGTACACCGATGTGGATTACGACGACGAGAAACTGTTACCAGCAGAGACGGATGAAGATTACGGACGGGTAGGGTCCCACTTCTTTGTGTGAAAAGGGCACAGACTGTTACACTGTTAAGTGAAGTCAGTCTTGAGTTATACTGTAGATATAATATAAACCAGCTGGATTTGTTCAAGTGCCTTAACACAAATTCCATGCACGTTAAGTAATGAAAGCATATTCACAGAAAATATGAAACGGCATGAGACCCAGAGATGATGTATGCATCTTTGGCAGGTGGGTGGAGCCAGGGGAGAGAAGGGGCAGAAAGGAGAGCCCGCTGTCATTGAACCTGTAAGTATAACCGGTCACAGTGTTGCATTTGTCACTCAATACACTCACTTATAAAAACAGCTCTACACTAAGACGTGTGCACACAAAAGCATGCTCACACTCATGCACTTACATGGTAGTACACTCAACATTATGTCAACGCCTTTAGATTTACTGCTTTACAGATTTAAGATTTTTTTTTGCCTTATTGCTACTCTTGTTATGAATATTTTTAAGTAATCCACTCATGACTGTATCGAAACAAATATAATACAAATATAATTTTTTTTCCAAAGCTGCAGTTCGTTTTGCGCACGCACACGTACGCACACACAGGGGGCACCTTCACGTACGTATTCATTCTGCCGAGCTGTATTGCAGGTTACATCTCTGGCAGTACTGAAGCATAAACATTTGGCTTCAGTGAAGGATGTTGTATTATCTCTCAAGTTTAAACATACAGGAGGCCAGTATAAACAGAGAGAGACCAGCTGTGAGAGAGTTGACCAGAACATTCTCGGGGGATTCTGCATTCTGATAGTCGTATGTCACAAAATGCTACGCACAATGCTAAACTCCACAGAACCAATGTTCACATGTATTCCAATACATGATGGCACGTAATGCACAGCATTGCACTGCATTAATGAGAGTAGAATCTCTGAAGTACACTAAACCTCGCTGTGTTTATGAGCATAGTATATCTTAATGGGCACAGTGGTAGCAGCGAGTAACTGAGTGTATGAATTGGTTGTATGATGAGCGTGCCACTGCATGAAACACTTTGACCCCCATTTACGCACACCCATAGCACTGGAAAAAATACTTACAGTTACAAGAGCCATTTAGCCAACCGTGTGTTCTATACTGTTCCAGTGTAATTTGCAGCCAAATCTAGTCCCACCCCCCAATTCCCATAGAGGTCCATTCAAATGCAGAGACGTTATAGTATCGCTTGTAAGAGTACCAGAAAATAAGATATCTACAGTCTTTTGATGTTGTTGGGTCACAGACATCAGGAAGTCATGGCATGCGAAGGATATGGGACCAAAATCTTTAAAAAAAAATTTAACTTAGTGTATGTAAACTTCTGACCCACTGGAATTGTGATATAGTGAATTAAAAGTGAAATAATCTGTAAACAATTGTTGGAAAAATTACTTGTGTCATGCACAAAGTATGTGTCCTAAGTGACTTGCCAACACTATAGTTTGCTATGAAATTAAATCTGTGGAGTGGTTAAAAATGAGTTTTAATGACTTCAACCTAAGTGTATGTAAACTTCCCACTTCAACTGTAGATACATGAATGTAGTTTTAATTATACCATTTTTGACGGCCTCTGACTAGCAATGGTTCACGCTAAATTGGCTGTTCTAATGTTGCATTAAATGCTCTTCATGGTTGGACATAAGCCAATAAATATTAACCAGGAATGAAAAATTCTTACTTCTCATCTGTGATTGATACCCACTAAAACTGCAGAGGCGTGTCCAGTTTTCAGTTCAATATCCGTTATTTCTGATAAAAGCATTCGGGATTAGCACAGAGGTTACAAGCTGTACTGCAGTTAAGAGGTTTCCCCGGAGCGGGGTCCGGGGATGGGTTCCCTAACCCAGGGGTGTCTAGTCTTATCCGAAAAGGGTATAGGTGCAGGTTTTAGCACTATGACTATAATTGAACTAATTAACTAATCATGGTCTTCAGTCAAGACCTTGATAAGTAGTGTGTCCTAGTGCTGGGCTAGAACAAAAACCTGGACCCACACCAGCCCTTTTTCGGATGAGACTGGACACCCCCTGAACACCTGCCTTGGGACTGCACCGTACACAGCAAGCTGGTGTGTTCTTCACCACCCAGAATGATTCGCTGACCTGCTCCATTCTTAGCTGCACGATACGCTGGCCCCATGTCAGAACCTGCCCCTTCACGCACACAAAAAGCACAGAGCTGTAAAACAGGCTGTAGTTCTCCAGAGGTCCGGAATGCACCACACGTCCATACAGGGGTAGATGAATAGTTAAACCTGCCTGCCTGGTGAAGATGTATACAGTTTATACTCAGTGGACCCTAGTCGTCTCACAGGCTGTCCTGGAACAGACTCCTCTTGGCTTCGATGTTGCATTTTCTCAAGCGACTGTCACTCTCAGGATGCCTTGCACAGCCTTATTCATGGTTTCCAGGAATACCATTTAATTTGTTTAATACAAACCGAATAGCAGTATCTGTGTATTTGCATGGGTTTGGTTAAATGGTTTGCCAGCTTTCAAATGGATTGACTTAGCCACAACTGATTGCATTGCATCATGGTAACAACTCACCTACATCTCAAGCACATACCACAACAGTATCACACACGCACATACACAGATGCACACACATACGCATGCATGCACAGACACACGCACGCATACCAGGTTCAGACATGGATCATTGTAATTGCAGATCGTAGTATCCGTATCCATACCATTATAAAGCACAGAACGTGGACATCTTGTGTTCATTCTGCTCTGAGACACAAAGTCCAAGCAGCTCCCTGCCCAGGAGCTTTTCCACATTCTGTCTGTATATATTTTTAATAAATAAATAAATACAATGAATTGGAAGTAATTTCCACCCTGTAGCCTAGCAGTGTGCAGCTAGTGCGTTTGGCCAGGGTTCATTATTGATTTTTAGTATACATGACACAAGAGAACAAAGGATTATAATGTGCCTGAAAACCAGATCTTCTCCTGGCTGAGGTTGGTCTTCATGTTGTCTCTCTAAAATGAGTGTATTCTGAAGAGTCCTGTCATCTGTCCAAAACAGAAGGTCTAACTCCTGTCCTATCTGTATATTCTGATAAATCATATCCTCAGGCATGTCTAGTGACTTGATTGTTACTCACAAGGTTTCCCTTTTCCCTATAATATTGTTCTTGGAGCTGTGCTCCACAGTTTTATTAAAACCAATCCTCCAAATCAACAATGCTCCATTTGGAAAATCTCGCCTTCGGCATTTTCTAATGGCGATTGTGAACCGTTTGTATTTGGAAAATAAATGTTGCTTTGAAAAATGCGTTGGCTATAAAAATGTGGTAGCCATAGGTTTCTATATTTGAAGCTACGAGGGAGTCCAGATGGGGTCTTCCAGCGTGCTGGTTGTACCACAATAAAGGAAACGCATACCATGCTCATTAAACACCGATTAATGTGGATTAAGATTTTGTGCATGTCGTGCCAGCTCTCAGGACAGAGAGGGGTTATAGGCCTGTCGTGTCTCTTTTTCTGCACTGCATTCTCAGTTTCATGCAGAGAGCTGGAAGGGCATTGTACTTAATCTTGGCTTGATTTGGACAACGCAAATCTTCTTGGACAGACTTGCTTCCTGTGTAGCTAAAGCAAGCTGTTCTCCATAATCCACCCTTGAACACACACTGCCAGATGGAATAAAAAAGAAAACTCCTGGTTTTACAATCGGATTTCTAATGCAAATTAATTGAATGGCATTACTGGATTGCTTTCTCGCTGTTTTCCTATGTGGAATGACGCATTGTGTTTAAAGTTACCATGTTTTCCCAGGCAAATTAATATCAGTGCATATACAGTACATGCGCACATGCACATAAACAGGCACACGTATGCACGCGCGCACACACACACACACACACACACACACACACACACACACACACACACACACACACACACACACACACACACACACACACACACACACACACACACACACACACACACACACACACACAGCATAAGCTCAAGGACAGTCCAACCATCAATCAAATACTTGCTAGTGGAATAATTCCACAGGTGGAGATAAAGGGAGGTGCTCCACTCCTTCAATGGGATTGATGCATAATGCATGATGTCATATGGCGGGCAGGCTGTCACCTGTATGGGCTCTTCATTCCCTGACACAAGTGCCTGTGTTTTGTGCATTGCAGGGAATGCTGGTGGAGGGTCCGCCGGGTCCTGAAGGCCCTACTGTAAGTATCTCTGTCTCTCCCACCCACTATATCCTTCAGGAGTCGACTGCAGCCAATCACACTCATTTGCATACAGCTGTTCTTGCCTCCTGCCCACTCTCTCTCCCTCGGTCACTCCCTCTTTCTCTTTCTCTCTTTCACACTCTCTGTCTCTCTCGCTCTGTCTCTCTCTCTCACACTTCTTTTCTCATCGTCATTCCGTCTTTCACCATGTCACCTGCAGAAGCTGATTTCTATTGTCTTTGGTGAGGTTTAGTGTAGCTTTAACAAAACATATTCTGAGTAATTTTGGCATGTATCGCTGTCAACTATGAAATGGGATACTGGGACTCGTAACAAAGTTCTGGAAAGTTGGGATTCGCCCAGATGTTCTGTAAGCGAGTGGGATGTACACGTTTTTTTATGACACACTCTTTCTTGTGTGCTATTTGACCCCAAGGTGCTTGGGAACACAGAAACCAGCGGCTGTTGCCAAGAACAACACAGAGAATGCATTGAAAGAGGATAGGGAACTGATTTATGCTTTGACTGATCTCCTAGCCTGCTGTTAGACACCTATCTCCTGGCGTGTCCGATAAATGAGAGCTAAATGCACGCGCGTGTGCGTGTATGCACGTGTGTGAACGTGTGTCCATGTGTGTGTTCGTGTGTGTAGTGTGTTTTATCATTAATATGACGTGAGCTTTATGTCATCCTCAGGGTCTCCCTGGCCCCCCAGGTACGTCTGGATCCCCAGGCAGTGGTGGAGAACCCGGAGAGAGGGTGAGTGCTACGTATCCTAGGAGCACTCAAACGACTTGGGCTTTCATACCAGAAAAATAACTTTGCAGCCTTTCAAACCGCTCTTTCTCCACAGGACCACTCCATGAGTGTAGTCCAATAATGCCTCAAAAGCCCTGGAGCAGAACATAGTTTGGAAAGAGTGTAACATCTGTCCTACATACAATATGAGAATATCGCAGCTTTCCTAGCAGTACACTCCGTCCCTGACAAAGAGCCTCTCACTTTCAGGGCCTGATTTGCTAAGACCACACGCAAAACTAATAACACAACCAATGATTGGTGCAAAAAAAAAATACCATGACCAATCATTCATCACGTCACTGGTTTTGCGCGCGCTAAAAGGTTTTGCACGCGCTGACACATTCGCTTACAGTAGTCCGAGACACTCAGTAATAATTACATAGAGCCACTAGATCCCAGAGGCTATGTCTTCCTCGTACAGAGCCACTCAGTCACAGTCTGATTTTTACAAACACACTACTGTATACAGAGCCTGTGATAAGCACATCTTGGAAAGCCATGGGCTCTGAATTAAACGTGGGATAGATAAATCTGCTCACAGCCAAAAGCATACACAATCTTAGTTCAGTGTGTATTTATAGATCATGGATACATCCTAAAAAGGACACTTTGATCAGTGCAGATGGACCTGTAACAGGATGTGCGGATCTTTCTTACAGGGCCCTGCTGGTCGCCCAGGCCTGCCTGGTGCCGATGGTCTGCCAGGCCCCCCAGGGACTGTCTTAATGATGCCTGTAAGTAAATGCACACAAAAAAGCATAATCACTTTCCCTATGGTCAAGCGGTAATCGCACAAATCCCGTCTGAATGGTGTCAATGTGTTACACCTAAGCAATGCCGACATTTGTTTGTCCCCGTGGTGAGTTTTGACGTACCTGTTACCACAGGCAGATGTGCTCTAAGCTAGCATTGTCATCTAAATGTAGAAAACAGTACTAACTCCCACATTGTGGGGATTATTCTTCCTGTATTACTACTCTACTGCTTTCTATCATCTATCACGCTGTTTTCTTGTCCGTGGTCCTCACAGTGATGTCATGTGGTTCTCAAGAGTCAGACTTTCCTCTGCTATTGCTATTGGAATGTAGGGAGTCTTCACGCCCTATTCTTCTGGATTAAGCCGGGGAGTACTTAGAGGAGATTGTGTAAAAGTCTGTCTCAGCACAGTAGCTCCACCCTCTGGCACTTCCACAGTTTCTTTGGAATCTCTAATTGTCTCAAGTTATTGCGGTGTCGCCTATACCCAAGAGCACTGCAGCCTCCAATAAACTCACCCTGCACTCGCCAGTGACTACTCTCCACACCACTGGCTATGCAGCACTGCAGGAGGGGGATTGGAGGAATGGTGCCGCTCACATAGATGACAGCCGTTCATCTGTGGGCTGCTAGCACACTTTTGGGAGTTACTCATGCAGCGGTATTTCAAGGAACCCTGGCTGACTTAAATCCTTCCCTTGGACATCTGCGTTCAACTACTGTGGACTCCATCATTGTTGCCTAGCCCTAGTGACTTATCCAGGCTCAAACTTGCAATGTCAGAGCTGTAGAACCCAGCCAAGAAACCTACCTTTGCCAGCTGAGCCACTAAGGAACCATTGTTTAGTTCCCCAGACCTTAACTGGATATATTTACTGATATAAACAGC
The DNA here is from genome assembly GCA_029718625.1 of Synaphobranchus kaupii. Classification (NCBI taxonomy): domain Eukaryota; kingdom Metazoa; phylum Chordata; class Actinopteri; order Anguilliformes; family Synaphobranchidae; genus Synaphobranchus; species Synaphobranchus kaupii. Next base: position 18,630,178 of record CM056392.1, on the reverse strand, counting down.
ATTTAATTTCCTCAAGCCCATAGTTATACTGAGTTATACTTGAGTGAGGGAAGCAAATGGCTCCCTGTTTAAAGTAGGTAGTAACGTAAAGTAGTAATGTACAAAGTCATGATGACCCAATTCTTAAACAAGACCTGAAGCAGTCTGAGTATCCCCCGGTGGACATGACTACAGAGAACGTGATGAGCAAACCACAATGCCACTCCCATGGTGTTATACCGACACCACATATTTTTGCAAAAAGTAAAACAAAAAAAAAATACAAAAAAAGAGCATCTGCAGGCTGAAACCCCTTCCCCTCCAGAGTGCTTACTCCCACACCCACCTCCCCTCCATAACGGCTTCTCCAGCCTTCCTCCATCAATCCCACGTGGGAGTTGAGGGATTTTCAGGAAGTGCCGGGGAATTTGGATTCCGCTCCACCGCCGGCGTGTCTGATTCAATAAACAGCGGGCCCCGGCCCTCCGCCGCTCCGCCGGCCTGTTAAGGAGCGCTGGGAACGGCTGGTCCCGGATCAGCGCGCACCGTTGGATAGACGATCAGGTAGAGCATCTGGAAAGGGGAGCTGGCCGTGTCCGCTTCGCGGGTGAGACAAACGCACCAAGCCCCCCGATGTGAGTTTCGAGCGGCGCGTTCTTTTCGCTCGCCGCGTTGAGAAGCGCAAAGTGCGATGGCCGGGAGAAGCTCTCTCCAGAGAGGCGCATGTCTTTTCCCCTCCTTTCTCTTGGCCACTGAAAATGCTGCTGGCAGCCATAAAGCGCATAGGGCCCATATAAACCCTGGAGCAGCGCCAAGAAGTACATTTCACTCAACTGCTCCGCCGAGACAGCGCGCTGGCTGGAGCAGAGCCGCAGCTCCAGCCCGTATATCTCTTTAGTGTTTCCCTTCTTCTCCATAGAAACCGGTGCTAACTTAAGTTAACTCCCCTTCAGAGGATATGCTGCTGTGTTATAAATCATTTCGCCATGCATTTAAAAAAAAAAATATATATTTTATATTTTTAATTCGACTACTGTGATCACAGAACTGGAAACGGCCATTAAAAATGTCGACTGTTTGAAACGGCAAGTAAAAAAAGGGCTTTTGCAGCCATTTGAAATGTGTACGTAACAGGGAGGCATTTTGTTGTTGAACTTGGATGCCGTTTGCTTGTTTTGTCATGTCACCTTCGCCCGCTGCAGTTTTGAACCTAGCTTTTCACAGTTTGATATAAAACTTGTTATTGTCCTTCATAAATGCTTCGAAGTGACGATGTTGACTGATCTCTTTTTTTAGTCTGAGATTTCCACAGACATGCTCTCAGAATGCAATGCACAGGAATAGAATTTTATTCCCAAGATCACAGGAACTCACCCCAGTACGTCCCATTGACTGGTGATTTGTTTGTTGTGTGGGACACTAACAGTTTCTCTATGAGAACGTCTGCAGCACACCCTGCTCACCCATGTTCATTTCTATCGGACCTGTCAGCTGGCTCAGGCTTGCTGTATACAGGCCCTCCGGTATACCATAGTTCATAGAAGCATTATAATCTTCATTTTTCATAGGTAAATTGCAAATAAATGACAAGCACATGTAAACGGTGTTGCTTGGAGCTTATATATTTTCCAGACCGTCATAATATGGACCTGTTCCAGCCATATTTTGCATAGAAAGTGCCCTGGACCAAGAAATTGTACAATCCTGGCTGCTGATGTAGTTTCATTCTTGCATTCTTTTTACCGCTAACAAATGCATCATTTTGGTTGGCTTATGTTCCAACACTGAAATTGGACAGTTGTCAAAGGCTAACATGATTTAATTAATGTCAATGGAGAATAAAAACGCTACAGTGGCATATTTTCCAGGGCTCTGGTTTGTCCACAACTACATAGAAATGGCCTGTGTTGTAAAGGCCAACGTCAGCCAGCAGATGGCAGCACAGGACTAAGGGTAGAAGAGCACGCAGACTGCGACTGAACAGTGGAAATAGAACGCGGCGAAAGGGCGGATGTTGCAGGCTCTTGGGATCTCAAAATCTTGTTACAGGACATTTCTCTCTGAAAGGGAGAACCACTAAGTGCCTTCCTTACTGTTGAGGTTTTGTCTGTCTGCTCTAATCAGAGATCAGTCCTAGAATGTGAAAAGATTGATTATACAAAAGAGGTTTCACCATTGCCTTATGAAAACAGCCTTGGTGCACAAAGGTCTATGCAATATACTTCATAATAAATTGGAGAACTAGCCATTTAGAAATATATTTTAAGCTTTAAATTGTCTTCATTGGTTCATAGATTTTCTGGAAGATGATAATACTTTTATATTTTTTTAAATAAGTTACTTGATAATGGATGATTATGGGAACAATGAGCTCATAAGATTTACAGTATTAGTGCAGCAGAGAGGGTACAGCACCCCCCGTACTTTCTTCTCATCTGTAATTGTTTGCACTGCAGTCCTGTGCCTCAGCTTTTCTCTCTCTCTCCTTCTTTCTCTCTCTCTATCTCTCTCTCTCTTTCTCTCTCGCTCTCTCTTTTCTTGTCCCTCAGTTCCGCTTCAGTTCAGGAGGGGACTCTGGACAGAAGGGGCCGGCCATGTCAGCCCAGCAGGCCCAGATGCAAGCCCTCATGCAGCAGGCCAGGGTAAGGACACACACAAGCACAGGCACACATGCATTCACACACAAATACACTCTCTCTCTCTCACACACACACACACACACACACACACACAGACACACACATCTACACACACAAAGACACATGCACAAACATAAGGGCGGCAGTGTAGCACAGTGGTTAAGGAACTGGGCTTGTAACCGAAAGGTTGCAGGTTCGATTCCCAGGTACGACACTGCCGTTGTACCCTTGAGCAAGGTACTTCACCTGCATTGCTTCAGTATATATCCAGCTGCATAAATGGATACTATGTATGAATGCAAAATGCTGTGTAAGTCGCTCTGGATAAGAGCGTCTGCTAAATGCCTGTAATGTAATAAGAAAAAAATGTCACGTGTGTCCAAACAGGTGTATGATGTCGCCACCTATGTTAACCCCTCCACACATGAGTCGCACATGTAACTGTTTGCACATGCTTCCCCTTGTGAACATGCTTTTGTGTTGTTACTGCAGCTGGCTCTGAGGGGTCCTACAGGCCCAATGGGTTTGACTGGGAGGCCTGGACCTTTGGTATGTGCCACTTCCTGTATATTACATTGCATCCTGTATGTACTGTATGTGCATTAACTTCATTTGATTTGTATTGTTTCATTTCGTACGTAATAAAAATCCCCTAATGCATTTCTGTGTCTTGCCCATCCCAGGGTTCTCCGGGTGTCTCTGGACTGAAGGGAGAGTCGGGGGACAGTGGTCCGCAGGTACGGGGATGGAGCCTCACACTGAGCCTGTGATCCATGCTCATCTGGACGTTAAATTCAGGACTCAGTGTCTTTCTTTTCAGTTGTACTTTTTGTTGATCCAGTTAAACATACACGCATGACATTTTTGCTTATCTGTGAAAATGGCAATATAGCAAGATAACACTAAGACCCCTAGACACTGAGAAAAATAACTGATTTTGATTTTGCTTGCAGCGTTGGCTCAGTTACCTTACAATTGTGAATAGGATATAAATATTCAAAAAAAAAATAGCGTGTAAAATGTAGAAAATGTGCTCCTTTTCAGTATGCTTGATTATGGTGTTAAATAGTCTACCCCCAGATCTGTACACATTTTACAAATGTAATTTGCAGAATTTTGGAATGACTTCTAATTTTGTCCTAATGTTTTTATTTCTTCCGTCTTGCAGGGACCCCGTGGCACCTTGGGGCCTCCTGGGCCTACCGGGAAACCAGGAAGAAGGGTGAGTCATTTTTGCAGTTTGTGTTGGCGTTTTTTTTTTCGGTGGGGTCCCTTTTAGAAATGATAAGGACAAATTCACCGGCGTGGTAAAAAAAAATCTCAGACCGATGGTAGCGCCTGCTGAAGAGGGAGCGAGCCCGATGGCTGTTCGGTCGGTTCATCCGTGTCGCCCGCCGGCAAAGCCGGGGTTCTCGCTGCAGCGGTGAGCTTCAGCAAGGCTGAGACCATTATTTTGCGCAAATACCATATTCTCCTTCCTTTACCTCGGTCCCGCAATTTTTGTTCTCCCTCCGAAGTCCGTTCATAGCCTCCCTGTGTTTTCGTCCACGTCCCACTCCGAGGCTTTGATGGACTAAGATTCAGGGAAGTGTAACAGGACCAAGATGAAAAGCGTACCAGCTCCTTTGCTCCTTGTGTATGCCTAAAACGAATAAACACAATAAAGCCGCACAAAGTCCCAAAATGGGACTAATGGAGTACTATATTGAAAAACAATACCCCTGAGGTACATCCTTCTTTGTTTTTCGGATTGTAATAAGGAAAGGACTGATTTTTTTTCCCCCCCTGAAGTAAATTACTGCCATGAATCACGGGTGGTAAAGCAAAGACTATGTGCTTGCACAATCAGCTTGTATATCTGATAAATAAGCCTCGAAATATGGAAGGCCGCCTTCTGGATGCAGGACACGCTAGCTGAGAAGAATGCTTATGGTTTTCTTCCTCCGCTGGTGTAGCAGCAGAATCTATGCGCTGGATTACAACATATTTCAACACACCGTGGAGATGCTTTCATCAGCTGAAGCATATCTGCTGTTGTACTTGGAATCAATTCAAGTCAATTCAAATTGTTCTTGTACCTTCAGGGTCGTGCTGGGTCAGATGGAGCCAGAGGAATGCCAGGACAGACAGGAACAAAGGTAAAGTGTCTAAGCCACATATTATTGACATCTACCATGACAGTTCGCAAAACCAAATTGTCTCATACACTATGCTAGAAGTTGTGAAACCATTAGCCGTGTTGACTCAGACCACCCCACTGATGGTCCAGTCCTAGACCTCATGACCCAAAGCCTAAACTAAAATATAGTTCATTTGTATTAGTGCTAATAATATTAAATATATATTGGACGAGACAAATTTTATTTCTAAAGCACATTTAAACAGACTACCGTCAACAAAAGTGCTGTACAATTCATATATTCATGGGTATGCATTACAATGACAGAGGATAACATTTAGCAAGTTAGCAAGGGGCTTGACAATACTACAGTCTGCTCTGGATAAGAGCATCTTCTAAATGAATAAAGTAATGTACTGCTTCGTCTGAATTGCATACCTCTTAGTCTGTTGACCATTTGCCAATTGCCTGTGAGCTGTGGTTATGGAGCATATCTACTGTTTTCAAGACACCTAAGAATTTGTTTCCTTCACGCACCAGGGTGACAGAGGGTTCGATGGTCTTTCCGGATTGCCTGGTGAAAAGGGACACAGAGTAAGTGCTGTGTTTTTTTGTTTTTTTTTCATGGTTTGAAATATGGCATTCCAAATGAGATTGAGTTAAAGCACACTTCGCCTCAACGGATGACGACAGATGAGGCAAATTGCAGCCCAGATGTTTACGTATGCTATTGTCGTACAAACCGCCGTTGTTTCGGCTGTTAGCGTAGCGGCGGGTTTATTGTTGCTGTCAGCTGTGATGTATTATGTGTACCGGGCTGACCCAAGGAGTCCTGCTCGCACGGCGCTTCCTTCGCTCAGGGGCAGGGAGCGCTGTCAAAGAAGCAAGGAGATTGACCTCATTCTTGCCGAATAAAAGAGTCGTCGGTGTTGCTGGTTGCATCTGCCGCGCCCGTATAAAATAAGGAAATCCACCAAGCCCTACTAGAACCACTTCTTTGAGCTGGACAAGAATGGCCAGAGCTCAGTAACTATCAGCGGTACCACGGGGCTCATCGAGACAAGGACGTTGTGTAGGAGTGTTTGTCCAATGGCCAGACGATATGAGCCGCCCGTTTTGACATCCAGTGATGTGCACAGTGTCCCGTGCGGGCTATTCCCTGCCGTGGCTTGTAATAAATTGTGCCAGTCTGTTGTGCAAGCTGGGAATATCTGCCGTACACTTAGCTGAAAAGCTGGAGAGCGTTCAGAACTTCAACACAGAGAGTCTTCTGCGGCGAGCCAGATATTGTTAACACAGACTTTTAATGGTCGATTTCTCATCCCGCTGAAAGGAATCAATGCTGTGATATAAACACAAACAACATCTCCTTGTGTAAGAGCCAATACGCCCTCCACTTACCCGTGTCGTTTCACGTGCCCTAGAAAAAAATTGATATTACGCCATTTTGGTTCTGTAGGGGGCCTGCTCAGTGTAAACATATCTTTGCCGTGTTAATGTAGGCACGCGGTTCACTCTCTAGTACTGGTGAAGATTTGCATTAGTGTTGCGTTTGGTTTTGTATTACCTGACACGCAGCCTTTCTGTGGTGAGCTGAAGGAAGTGGATCGCAGTTCCCCTGTTTTTCGGCCTCCGCATCACTCAGACCATGACTTTTGTTGTACACCGAATGCATATCTGTGCCGGCTACTTGAACTCCTGTAATTGCACGGTGAAATGTGGCTGTGGTATATGGTGGCGGTTGTGCGCTTTTCTCATCGGTACGTGTGTGTGTGTGTGTGTGTGTGTGTGTGTGTGTGTGTGTGTGTGTGCGTGCGTGCGTGCCCTTGCTTGTGTGTGTGTGTGTGTGTGTTTCTAGGGCGAGTCAGGCCCACATGGACCTTCAGGACCAACCGGAGAGGACGGTGAAAGAGTAAGACCTTTGCCATTACAACCCTCACAGTCGTCGCTCCTCCCCCTCTTCCTCCCCCTCCCCCTCCCCCTTCTCTCCCGCCGCTCATCAGCCTTCCTTGTCACTCAGCTCTCAGTTTAATCTCTGTTACCTTTAATCCGCCCCACAGTTCCTAGGCCCCTCTCTCAGTTGTGTCATCCCTCTATACCTCTCCTTCATCTCCCTGCAGGCTTGCTATTCAACCCTCACCTCTCATCTCGTTCTTCTCATTGGTCTGCTTAAACCGCAGCACGCTTCTCCCCCTCCCCCATTCATATACCCTCCCCCAGGTCTCTCTCTATAAACCCACCCCCCCCCCCCCCCCCCTCGATTTTCTCCAAGTGACAGTTCTTTCCCGCCACTGTGTGATGCAATTCATAAATGGAATGGAGAAATGACTCATTAGATCAACAGAATGAGGCTGAGTGCCATTCTGAGCAGGGCTGATGTCAGCCTTACACCATCTCCTCCTCCACTTTCCCATTCTGCCTGCGCTTTGATCCTGCCTCAGTACTGTAGGGGCCACGTGTTGCCGCAGTCTGCCTGCCTGGTTAGGTCACGCGTTAACGGACCGCCTGGTACCGCGTTGCTTTAACTGGACAGGCAGTCTGGACAATGCTCCCAACGCGGCGCGTTGACTTGGTACTCGAAAACTGACCTACGACTGTGCTTCCTTTTCGCAGGGCGATGACGGCGACGTCGGACCAAGGGGGCTGCCAGGCGAGTCTGTGAGTGCCGTTCCTTAAAGTCCTTGTTTCCGTCGTTATGTTCCGCCCGCTTTATCTCTGGCCATCTTTAGCTGTGCCCTGCCCTCTTATGTGGTCAGCGACTCCCATTCTCGTTGTGGTCGGAGGTTCTTCCCATTCCGATAGGGCTCCATTTTTGCTGGCCCAGACAGATTGAGTTTTGGAGGTTTGGAATCCATTTCTCACATTCCTCGTGAGCGAAATGGAGGATTTTTCGTCGGGAGAACAGGACATTGTTCGCCTCCGTTGCTCCTCTGAATGTGGTTCTCCTATTTCCCTTCTTCTGGGCTCCTGGCCGCTCAAGGTGAAAGTCCAGAAAGGAGGCAGATTAAATCCTGGACCTGTAATGTCAAAGATGGCCGAGCGACCTTTATAACCTCTTCCCCTGCTTTCCGTTCCTCCTTCCTGTTGTGTGCCTCTGATTTCACAAGGCTCTCTTAGCATTAGCTTCCAAAGAACTGTCTTTTCTCCCAAGACTCTGAAAGGGACTTGAAGGGACTGTCTCCTGGAGACAGAGCAGTACTCTGCTGGTTCTGAATGCAGTCGAGAGACAGTCCCCTGATCCACAGCCGCGCTTGCACCAGCTGACCACAGGAGGCAGACTACATAGTCTCTTGTTGCTACATTCAGGCCTATCATTTATAATGACCTAAATCAAATTTTTTCCATATAATATACAATTTGTTTTATTGGTCAATGTCTAACTGGCAAATAATGTACTTTAATTTGGTAAATTTTACTTTATGCCACATTCATACATAGTATTTTTTCAATTTCTGCTCCCATGCGACATGTGTCTGAACACCTGGAATAGATTTGGCACGCCAAATGTTATTTATCTTTGCCAAGAATGTCATGGCACTGGCAAATTACATAATCAGTAGCCTGAGCGAGAGGCAAGAGAGAACAAGCGCAATCATATTATCAGTTCCATTGACGGGTATGCTTCTGTATAAGCAAAATTTGGTACAGAGGATGTCTCCACTGGTACGGCAGCACACACCTGCGTGAGACCTTAGCTTCAGGGCCAGAGAAAAATAACACCTTAGCAAAGCCAAGTTTAAATGTCTGTGGTTCGTTTTGCAGTTGTCCACTGTCTGACTATTAATTAATAGCACAGATGTGCTGTGGATAATCTCAGATCGTTTGTGCATGCGTATCATGTCAGAATGCAAACCGCAGTCTAAACACGAACACTGGATGCGGCTCACGCATAAAATGAGCGCGGACATCAGGTAGAATAAATCAGATTCCAACTGCAGTGTAAGCGCAGCACGGCTGTTCAAGGGGCAGCCTTTCTCCAGCTGCAGTTTTATGGACAGACCAGCAGAGGGAAAACACCAAACTGCTCCCCCTAGGAAGGAAGGCATTGCTCAGGCATGACCTCATCCTTACCAGAATCGCAACAGGAGGGGTGTGAAATCGCACCGGGAGTCTTTAGATTTACAGGTCTAGCTTTTTTTCACCCCAAGACCCAGTCCCAGCTCCGTCACACGCCCTGCTTTCTCACATCACCATCAGTGCTTCTCGTCAGCCAGATTTAAATGTAGGTCCTCTCTCGTTTCGCTGCTTAGGTGCAAAGCGTGTATGTGTACTTTGACGCCTTTGTAAAGCCGTTTGTACCATTCGAATATCACGTTTCTGTTTTTCCTTTGGACTAATACATTTTTTTAAGAAAGCCTGACCATGTTCTCCCTTTGTTTCTATTGCTCCATTTCTCTCTCTTTCTCTCACTCTCTCACACTCTTTCTCTCTCTTTCTCTCACTCTCTCACACTCTTTCTCTCTCTTTCTCTCACTCTCTCACACTTTCTCTCTCCCCTCAGGGTCCTCGTGGTTTGCTAGGACCAAAGGGACCCCAAGGACCTCCCGGATCTCATGTGAGTGTGGGACTCAGACACACAATCTTTAACGAATCGTTCTCTTGCGGTCCACAGTCCTTATTGCATAGACACATCGTGGCCTTAGCGGGCGACCGTTTACCTCATTTCACATCTGTAAGCCTGGAATGAACATGTATTACTCTGCTTATATGGAATCACATGTCTTCAAAATACTCTTTTTATCATGATATCACATTTTAAAGCATAAACGTACAACGTCCATTTGAATGGCCGCAGGCTTAGCCATCAGCTGGTTTTCATGTCAGACTTTTTTTCTTTTCTTTTTTTGCATGACAGGGCGTAACTGGAATGGATGGCCACCCTGGACCCAAAGGAAATATTGTGAGTATGAGTGTAACGCAAGGCACAACACACACACACACACACACACACACACACACACACACACACACACACACACGCACAAACAACGCAGAGAGCACACACGTGCACAAATCCTTACATTATGACATCAGCGCCAGATAGAGCTGAAAGAAACACCACGGGAATCACAGTTAAGCTGAGCGTGCACGCGTGTCAATCGAGGCCCGGAGCAAAACGAAAGCCGTGGCTCTTTCTGTAACTCCGACTCGACTTGGCGGACGCAGGGGTCCTGACGAGAGCCTCTTGTGAGCAGCTCTGCTTCACCGTGGGGATTTTGTCCATTTAGGAGAGATGGGAGATGTGCATCGCTTCCTCAGCCCAGACCCAGACTCTTAATTGATTCTCAATTATCTTGAGTGAAGCGCTTGAGTCCTGGTATTTTTTGCCCCGCGTACGTGCGTGCGGGCCACAGAAGCACCGTAATCTTGCAGTGGAGTAATTGCCATGTCGAGACCTGAATGTTGATCATTAAGACTGATACTGTGAGAACGTGCAATGGCTCCGTCTTTGGCCGATGGTAAATCTCGCTCCAAAGTGGAGAAGGGCAGCGCGGTGATCGATAGAATGTACCGAAAAATAAAAACAGGATTTACTGTTTCATATGAGCCTGCCTCCGTCCTGTTAGCTGACGAGCAAGGAATTATGAAAGAAATACTGTAAAATCATACCTTGATGAGGAGAATCATATAATCACTGTCTTTTATTATTATTGTATGATTAATGAATATCCGGGTTCTGCGGTTGGATGAAGGAGAGTACAGTATCTGCCTCATTCACCAGCATTTGTAATCCTCCGTTGTTTTGTGTGACAGAAGTGCAGAAAGGGTTAAACCACATGTGTGGAAACACAGTGTAAAAATATTGTGTCTCGAGTCTCATCTCATAAGGGTGTAGTGTTCAAATGTATTGATTTCACGCGCCTCCTGTTAGAGTATTCTTTCAGACCTTGTGGAAGCTGTTCTCAGTTTTGGAGGGAAACGATATCCCCTCTGTGGTACAGAGGAAGGCGAGCGGGTTTATGGGTCGGGGAATTGCAGCATATGCTCACACAGCTGCTTTTTTTTCAGGGCCCTCAAGGAGAGCCTGGACCTTCTGGACAGCAGGGAAACCCAGGAGCTCAGGTCAGTATCAGCTGCAGAGGAGCACCGAGCCAAAAGGCATCGCCCGCGCACCTGTTTCTCTGATCACTCTGCTTCTGCCAGAGCGCTAATCTTCTCTAAATCACTGAAAGGAATCAAGCAGGCAACTGCTTTTAAGGGCAGGTATTTAATTAAGGAATGTAGTCGGTTAACCTCAGAGCGATTCTTCACCTCTGCACTGTCCAATGTTCTCAGGGACTGCGCTGAGAAATCAGCCTGCTTTTGTGGGTGGGCAATATTCTTACAGGGTGTCAGAACCTTCTAGAGATGTGTAATCTTACTGAATGCCTTATCGCCATAGGGTCTGCCAGGGCCTCAAGGAGCCATCGGTCCTCCAGGAGATAAGGTAAGTCCCCTTCTTCACCTCTCAAAGATCACCCAGAGATCAGCCTCTGGATTCAATCAACACCTGTCCACTTGCAAATAAATCAATGAGTTATAAACTTCATGCTTTTATTTAAATTTGACAAGAGTCTCATTCACTCTATTGCTTCATTTGAACATATGAAGGGAACTTTGCTTGTCTTTCACCAGTGGTTGAGAGGCTCTTAGTGAGAGAGTTGGTAATCCGGCGATGATCATGCGTTGATTGTTTCTGTCTGGCATCGTCTTTATTGCTTACCCTTGTCAACGTGGAACCTAATAATTACATAGTGTGGATTAGTGCCATGATCAGTTGGCTTATAAAATACACCAAAGTACCTGCAAATGATCAACTATCAACTCCACCTAGTGGTAGCGTACAGGTACTCTCCACTCTGTGATGAATTCACCTTAGTACAAAATTGCTTTGTTTTCACGAAAACAGTAGAGGATCAAAAACATTTTATAGTTTTCCTTAATACAGTTTTAATGAATCCACTTGGATTTGTGTGAACCCATTGGCTGAACCCAGTCCCAATATAACAGCAGTTAGTGCATCCCAGGTCTCTTAAAGTAGCAGCTTATGAAAGGTTAATGTTTAAAGTAACTGTTGAGCTGTGGGTCAGGAGTTGTTTTTCTCATACTTGCATGCACAGTAAAGGGCATGCAAGTTCTCAAAAAATCTAATTTAGCTTTGATGTAGTTCTAAAGTGGAACTGAGGATAGGATTCAATGGCGATAGTCTATTTGTAAACTAAAGGAAATGTCAGTGGATGAACCAAATTCGTACCAAATAAACAGTTCATAAAAGTGCTTATTGACACTATATTAGTGCATCCAGAGCATCCAGACAAACCTGGATTTATTATGCAATAGCTTTAAGTGCTTGTTCGTTTTACATTCGTTTTGGTTTGACGTTGTGCTGAGAGTTTTAAAGGACAGGATGAGAAATGCTGGTAACCTTAGCAACACATCATTCTGACTGTGTCTGTCTTCCGCCCGCAGGGTCCGAACGGGAAGTCAGGCCTGCCGGGAATGCCAGGAGCTGATGGACCACCGGTGAGTCTGTGATTCCCACTTTTCCCAGACGGTCGGGGGTGACGGACAGGGTGCCCGGGGACAAGTAGACAGCGCAAACACAGATGCCGCCACGAGGCAAGATGAGACGAGCAGAGCACCTGGCGTTCTTTGATGTGCAGGGAGACCGCGTTCCCCATAGTGTCCACGCTCCTCTAATTGCCTCTGATGTGGATCCTAGAGGGGGAATGCAATGCCCTATTCACCATCTACACAGATGCTCTCCGCACTCATGAATGTCTTTTCGCCGTCTTAAAAAAATGGAAAACAATCAACAACAAAAAAAAATGTAATTTCAGATAATGAAATCGCGCAAACCCAGAGTTTGCCGCGTGTTTTATGCGGAAACAGATGTCCCATCATAGTTCCCGAGTCCCATTCACCGGGCATAACTGCTTTGCATACTCGGACAGCAGAGCAGGTGTCCCGCCCGTTTTGCAGGGCTTAGAGCTGGAGGAATTGAATGAGGCGATAATGATGGCCGTATTTAGAGCCGTTAGGCATCATAGTGAGCGGAAGATATTGAGTCTTGCGTCTCAGAAGAGAGACGCCTCCATCCCTGGCCTTCTTCCAGTGAGCATGCCAATAAGAAACTGGTCGTCCTTGCAGGGAGGGCTTATCTGGAATTATGAGAGCACAACACGTCGCTCTCTGTGGGCCTTCACCTACAGCCATCAATGCCCATTCATTACTGATATTGAGCTTCAGAGGCCATGAAAAACCATGAAAGAAATGTGTTTGTGTTTGCAATTTATATAATACTTCTTATTGTTTTAGTATTATATTGTTTCAAGTTGTTGTGAGTGTATGATTTTGAGATTTTACAATAACTCACAGGGTCACCCAGGAAAAGAGGGACCATCAGGTGATAAGGGACATTTGGTGAGTTTTTAATGCAACATGCAACACCTGCCTTGTAATATAAGATTCTGATTTGTTCTTCTGAAATGAATGTCACTGTATTACCTGCCATAAGACCTGTGCAATAAAAATCACGTCTTTTGTTAATTTTATTTTTATTTTTGTTCTTCATAGGGACCCAGTGGTCCTCAAGGCCCAATTGGCTATCCTGGACCCAGAGGCGTTAAGGTAAATTCTAGCATACAATATTATATGGTAGATATACGTTTGAATACCCTAGTAATGGTCTCTGTGATTGCATGTGCTATTTCTCTGTTTAAAGTGCTATTAAAACATTGGGCCTGTAACAATGTACCTATACAACAGTATTATAACAAGTTCAATTGTTTGTGTTAATTATTTCCCTGTAAATATAAAAGATAAACGATAAACTAATATATTGCGTTGCTTTGAGGACATGCGATCATAGAGCAATGCCCATACCTCAGCATAGAAACATGTGTGTAATCCTATAGTGCTACCACTAGGGGGAATAGGATTGTTGACGTTTTAAATGAGCCTTTTACATTCACTTGGCTCTATAAAAATGCATGTAAATCCTTCTTTTAGGGAGCCGATGGAGTCCGTGGTCTGCAAGGAAACAAGGGTGAAAAGGTAAGCTTTTGTTTTGAGTTATCAATGTTTTGTTTCAATATCAATTTATTACCGACATATATATTTTTTCTATTTTGTATTAGTACCATTATTATTTTATTCCTGTGGCTGGAATTGTCTCACCGAGAGAGAAAAAAACACAGTAAACACAAGGCAATGCTGAGGAACAGTGTTTTTACAGATCCAATATACCACAGCTGATCTCCGCAGCTAGAGCAAGAGTTTCTATGGCAACAGACTGAAATAAGGTTTATTCTTTCCCCCCCATGTGCCGTGCGTCCTGTGTTAAGATTAATTAGCCCTTCCACCGTTCACAGTGCCACAACAGCTTAAATAAATCTGTGGTCCCGGAGCGTGTCCTTAATCACTGAAATGATCAAGGGGGAACAGACGTTCTCATTTTTGTATGACCTCACGTTTTCTTCCTGTTTCTTCTCTGACAGGGAGAAGATGGCTTCCTTGGATTCAAGGGGGATATGGGAATTAAGGGTGACAGGGTATGTGATTTTAATTTTTCAATGCACTGTATTATACACTGCCTGGCCAAAAAAAAAGTCGCACACTCTAATATTTCGTTGGACCGCCTTTAACTTTGATTACGGCGCGCATTCGTCGTGGCATTGTTTCAACAACCTTATGCAACGTCACAACATTTATTTCCATCCAGAGTTGCATTCATTTTTGGCCGAGATCTTGTATTGATGACAGGAGAGTCGAACCACTCCATAAAGTCTTCTCCAGCACATCCCAAAGACTTTCAATGGGGTTAAGGTCTGGACTCTGGTGGCCAATTCATGTGTGAAAATGATTCCTCATGCTCCCTGAACCACTCAAACCACAATTTGAGCCCGATGAATCTTGGCATTGTCGTCCTGGATTATGCCCATTGATGGGATAACCTGGTCATTCAGTACATTCACCTACTCAGCTGACTTCATTTTATTGCTGCATAACGTTGTTGAGCCTAGACCTGACCAATTGAAGCAACCCCAGATCATAACACTGCCTCCAGAGGCTTGTACAGTGGGCACTATGCATGATGGGTGCAACGGCGACTTTTTTTTTGGCCAGGCAGTGTATATCGCACACGCACGCACGGACACACACACACACACACATTGACTTGACAAAATCCACTTGAAGACAGGAGCCAGCTGGAATCGTGGAAGCATTTCATACTGTATTTCAGTGCACCCGTGCAATAATATAGGCCCAGGTTAGGTAAAGTAAGCTTTGTTCTGTAAATACTTTCTTCATGAAAATTCCGGAGGGAATGTATACTAGAGAGTGTATGCTCTGCCCGAAATATTATGGGTACAGTCTCCATGAATTTTACCAACGCCAGATCCACATCTAATTGGACAGTGGTGTACTGAATAATTCATGTTTTAACAACTTAATATGAGAAACACTGATAAATATATTAGGGATTCTTTTAGTTCACAGTATATGACTGACCCTCAGTCTAACTGGAATGAAGTCTAAAAGTGCAGAGGTAACCTTGACAGTAACTGGTCGATATATTGAGCCTCTACGTTTCTCCTGTTGTCATAAAGCATTCTGACCCCTGAGTCACTGTGTAATTGTACATAATAAGCAAACACAGACTGTGCCTCTACGGCACAGGGCTCAATGTTCCTGTAAATTAGATGACACCCGCAATAGCCATCATTTCCAATTACTGCTGACAAGCCGTCCACTCTGTGCCAAATCCCCATGGAAGAGTATTGCAGGGTCTGTGATAGACTCAAAAATTCCCCTTTCCCACAATTCCTGTCTTTCCTGCCTTTCCTTGGGCCTCGTAAGGAATTTGGTTAATGGTAAAGTAAGTCAGGGGAGAAAATATGCAGTAATACTCTTTCTATCCATTACTTCAAACAAGACAACCACAATCCCTAACTAGCAAGTTTCCAGAAATCAATACGCTGTTAAATCCCTTCAAAGTAGAGAGAGAGAGAGAGAGAGAGATTTCAAATTCTTTTGAAACTGTCATAGTCCCTAATTAAAGAATAGGATTTGACAAAGTCCTGGTTGCACATCCAAGAGACAATATTACCACGGAGAACCTTTACAGGCTAAGGGTCAAAGACAATTGAACCGAGATACAGTCTGTGGAGTTGCCACAGTAACGGTGTACTGTCGGAGCCAGCTTATGGCAAGCTGCAGGAGTGAAGGTGTCACTGTGTTATGGAACTTAAGATGCATGAATATGTTTAAAGACAGAGAGCATAACGCAGGCTGCAATTCATGCCGCAGTGTATGACAGCTCTGGAAATTGCTTTGTCCGTTTCCTTTGAGGGACTAAGTGCACTGTTGTAAATACAGCAGAACGGTCAAAGGCGAGTGTCAACGTGCATGAGTAGTAATTCATACAGGCACGGGAAGCCATGTAGTACTGTCAAATGTACATTTCAACTTATAGAGCAGTATTAGAAGTAATCAACTAGGGAAACTGTAGAAGGTTTCTTCTGTGTCTGTTTTATAACTTTTTTGGTGTATTCACACAGGGAGAACTGGGACCTTATGGACCCAGAGGTGAGGATGGCCCTGAGGGTCCAAAAGGTCGATCCGGGCTTCCTGGAGATTCCGGTCCACTCGGGGTTACTGGTGACAAGGTGAGTGTTGGTGAAACGCCTCTGATGCATATGGTTCACTACATAGTCTGTCCTATGAAGAAAGTAGCATTTGAAATATATGTATGATTATTCATGACTCCTCTACTCTTATTATATGAAAGGAATTGCAAAGTTTCCCAAAGGATTTACTAAATTAGAGCATTAGTAAAGCAGCTAATTTCTTATCGGAATTCCCACCCATATTAACTTGGATAAGACTTAAATGAGAATGTAACCAATTTGTTTTCCTACTGACCCAAATCGAGTTACAAACCGAAACATTTGACAGCAAGCCTGTAGTGTATTTTGTCATATGTATGAAGACATCAAGACATTTGCAATCATACGAATGAATAAACAAGTGCTCACCACTATACTGTCCATCTCTGCTCACAGTGAGGTTTGAGTGACACATTCAGTGTTATGTAATGAATCTAGAGGAAACGTATTCTCAAAGCACCTCATTTTATTTGTTTCAGGGCAAGCTTGGTGTTGCCGGGTTGCCAGGTTACCCAGGTAGACAAGGTCCAAAGGTAAGTTACCCCAGGTCTTGCAGTTCTCTTTAGTTGCTTCACCTGATAATGCCAGAGTTCTGTTTTTGTAGTATCTGCAATCTCCTATGGTGCCCACCTTGGGCCATATGTTTCCGAGGGTCCTTCATTAAACATGGCAGACGGTGCACCTTTTCCGGTCCCACGGCCCTCCTTTGACAGCCCAGGATTTGAAGCTGGCACCAGACATGCCTGAACTCTCCTGATCAAAGCATATTAGATTTAGCATGCCGTTTGCTCCACAGCACAGTACAATATTCAGCTGAGCAGGCACTTCCCTGCTTTGTCTTTGAAGGGCATTTGGTTAAATCTTGTCCTGCCTCTCCCCCAACCCCCCCTTCTGTATTTTAGGGATCTCAGGGATTTCAAGGTTTTCCGGGAGCGAATGGAGAAAAAGGAACACGGGTAAGTAAGGGCCGTCCATTTTCAACTCTCAGCCGTCTAGGTGAGCAACGAAACGTTGACGAAGGCCAATGTGGAAGAGACGTTACGAGAAGAAACGCCCACTGGAGGTTAACATAAGCAGACTTAAAGTTTGTGTTCTTTCGTAAATGGGAAAGAGCTTAACAGGGACCACAGGGTGCATTCCTCAGCACATTAGCACCACCTTTTTTAAATGTATGAAAACACTCTCAGAATCCGTTTACATGTTTAATTAGAGCTTGGTCATTAGCACAGCCAAAGCATTGGGGTTTTGAACTGTGGAAATTGACAAAAAAAAAAGAACACCATACACTGCTTTTCCCTCCTACAGAGCTAAAACGATTTTTTAAAATATGCAGCTTGTCAAGGATTTTCTCAGCTCATTGGCTTTCATTTTTAGAAAGAACAGAAGAAAAGAACACAACTTTTTTTTTGCCAATATAGCATTTGCTTTAAGGATAAAGTATAAAATGCATGTTCTTTTATCTGAAAGATTGCTCATAAGATTAAGGAAACATTAAGATCGTTTAAACAGATTATATGTTGTTGTTTTTTTTAAAATTTGCATTAAAAAACGACTCTTGGTTTCAAACGATCCTTAAGACATATTCTCTGCCATTGACATATATTAATTCCTTAATTAATACTTGTAGATGAGACAAAACCCGTATAGAGGGTCTTGTATACACAGGGAAGGTGGGACATAGTGTCAGGAGGACATAATGGATGTAATGCCATAATGGCTGACCCACACTTTGTCCAGTGTCTGATGACCTGTCTGCTGTTGGTTTAATTCTGTGCCTGAAGCCTACCTACACAGAGGCTCACATTTGTCAAGCTGTCCAGGAGAATGGCTTTCATCTCTTCAGGGCTGAGATCAGAAGGGTGGACAGAGTGCACCTTTTAATTCTTTTTGTCACCGCCTCAGGGTACATCAGGAAAGTCTGGGCCAAGAGGACAGAGAGGACCGACAGTAAGTTTCCTTCCTCTCTTTTTCGTACAATGGTAGACCCTACGATGAGCACTGGTACAGTGCACTCTGCACCTGAGGCTTGTCAGGTTGCATTCTGTGTTAGACCCTGATGTGCCTTTTAAGCTGTATATGTTGGTTGTAGAACAGAACATGTAAAAAGAAAAGTGTTGCCAACCTCCTTGATCTGGGCTGTGGTCATCATCTAAGCATGTGCTTCCTTACCATGTTATGTCGGTACACTTTATCGGCCATTTAAAAAAAAAAACAATAATTATTTTTCTAACTGCTTCCAGTTATTAAGTTTGGTTGAGGTGTCTGGCTTTCATGTCACTGGACAAGTAGTCTGCATAATAACAATCAGGCTATCAGACAATTAATGATCAGATCCCAGACCGGAAAGATGAGCACCTTGAACCATGAACCATGATTTCTGACATTTGTTTGGAGGGTGGCTGATAGACATGTCATTCACCATGTTTTCACACTGTGCTCTAGGGTCCACGAGGAGAGAGGGGTCCAAGGGGTCCAACAGGAAAGGCTGGGCCTAAGGTGATACATCCTGAGTTGTGTCACTTCACCCGTACACTCCTATCAGAGTATCAGTCCTTATTGACCTCAGACTGAGTGTAATAAACCCTCTCCTACCTCCACAGGGTAACTCAGGAAGCGATGGTCCTCCTGGTCCACCAGGCGAAAGGGTATGGTGCATCATTCTCATCATTGTTCAAAGCATTTATACGAGTAGTTAAATCAGTTGTCAATTTGATTTCAAATAATGGGAGCCATCACCAGTGACCAGAAGGTTGAGCATTGATGCAGGGCAATAGTAATTTATCTCTCCTCTGGCTGTTTTTCAGGGTCTTCCAGGGCCTCAGGGTCCAACTGGATTCCCCGGACCAAAGGGCCCACCTGTAAGTAGAAAGCCTTTCCAAAATATGAGCATGCGTTTCTGTGAATCTTTCATAATTGCTGATAAGATCATAAACTGTGTCCTGCATCAGGTTTTCAGCTGCTTCATAATCCTTTTTCTATCCAAGGCCGTTGGTCATTAAAATCATGTATTTTTGTTCCATTTGTTCCAGGGTCCAGCTGGAAAAGATGGACTTCCAGGACACCCTGGGCAGAGAGGAGAAACTGTGAGTATCACATAGTAAGCTGTGTTGCTCAGTTACCCTGGGACAAAGAATGCAAGCGACTGAATAAGGGTGATGAGAGGTAACAGCGCACACACAACCACTCCACCAGAGCGGAAGACTGTCAAACGGCTGTTCACAGAAGAGACATCACAGCTGTCACTTGGTATCTTCTTGAGAGTGATTCTAACATGTCCCTTTCACCACAGGGCTTCCAAGGCAAGACTGGACCTCCCGGACCCCCAGGTGTTGTTGGACCTCAGGTGAGTTACTTGTTCTTAACCATCACTCAGATGAAGCACACAGGTACCACCCCCACCCCCCGCCTCCCAACCTCCAAACGCCCATAATGTTTGCACACACAAGCACACATACCCCGACATACACCTGTAGGGACTGTCCATGACTACCTCATTCATTTTCACTGCTACTTGTAATAACCGCTCAGATTAAATACATGTTGTTCCCTGCGTCAGACACTCATTTCATAATCCTCACTTTTGGAAGGATTTTTGGATTGAGCTCACAAGCCACAGTTCAGTGGGTCTGGGCAGGGCTTAGCTTAGCAGAAACCACTGCGCAGGTCCCTATTGACTTTCATATCAAACATGGCTGTACTGCAAGCAGGGCAGATAGCCCTAGAGTGAAACAAACTGAAAACAGTAAAAATGCAAGGAACTGACAATATAACCAAGACAGCCTCCATCAACCATGTTGAAAATAGAATCGGATGTGTCTTGAGAAACGAATGGTTTATTCTTCCCCTGCATGCTATCAGATGAAAGTATCAGTGGAGGAGGGATTGGGTGGAGATCCAACTAGCAGGCCTCTATTATTGATCAATAAAATGATTCTAGCCTTGAAGATTGTAAAACTGTCATTCAAAAAATATGACCATCGGTTGCACTTTTCTTTTCTTTTTTGACCTCACTTGACTCACTTGTCATAATAATTGGCCATTCAGTTATGCACAGTAAAAGCTTAGGCCAACCCATGCATTGCAAAAAAACTAAATCACTAAAACGCTTTTATTTCCCTATTCATATATTAATGGCTAGGGCACAAGAGAATTGCCAACATTTAAGGAGAGTAAAATAAACATCTGTTTATATGTGCCCTTTTAGCAGTGTTACTAAAATATTTAATATGGTTTAAATCAATTCTAATGGACGGGAAAGTGAAGGCAACAGCCATTAGACGGGGTGTTTTCGGCCATATTCGTACCTCAGGCTGGAGGCCTCCAAACAGCACATTTTTCATGTGCCAATGAGCACCATGTCTTTCCTCTCCAATGTAAGCCCTTCCCCATTCATTCATTATAAATGTCCAGTCAACAGTCAATTTCCACGCCTGAGCTTTTTCCCAATGCTAATTGCCAGCACTGCGTATATTGACGTGCCGTTCTGACCTCTCCGAGTCTTGGCGCAATCAATGACTGGAAAACCTGTGCTGCTTTCCTCGGGATAAACACGAGACCACTCTTCGTTGCCCGACAGAACAACAACACGTAAAATGTGAACATGTAAAATGTGGCTTTCTTGGGATAAAACCACAGCAGCAATAGAAAAACTGACTGCTGTTAGCTGGCCCATAGCCGGTGCTGACAAACATGAACGAACACGAGGTGCATGGTATAGAAATGAATGCTGGAATGTCCTTGTGCTACATTGCCTTTGAAGTAGTCAGTCTAAAGGTGTAATGGCGGAATCACCGTGAGCTGTAAGAGTGACAATGGCCTTAACACACTCCCTCCGCAAACTAGACAGGCCTTACAATGAAGAATGAAGGTCAAATGCCAGTTATGTGACTGAGTTATGAAGGACACTGTCTTCTTTACTGAGCAGAGAATGTGGCTAGGAAGTTTTCCGATTCACAGTTGAATATCACTGGAAAAAAAAAAATTATAATAATATTTTAACAACCTTAAAATTGATTCTACCATAATATTAATATGATGCTGAATATAGATTTCTTATTGGTCCTTTTAGACTGAGGGCTTTGTCGATGAGCAAATGTACAAGGACAACACAATAACGACACTTTTGAAAAACAAGGTGAAGGGTGGCAAGCCAGCCGGCACCAGTCAGTAACAGTGTGATTCCTGATAACTTATTTCCATAACTGGAAGTTCCATAACTTCCAGTTACAGAAATAGTGTACATAGTTACCATAGCAAGTAAAAACTATTACAACAGAAGAAAAGAATGTGACATTTAAATGATATGGCCCTATATGTCCATCTTTGTGTTACCACTAACTTAGCTTGTTAGACTGCAAATGTTCTTGCTCACCTATAAGGCCTG
This sequence comes from Synaphobranchus kaupii, assembly GCA_029718625.1. NCBI lineage: Eukaryota > Metazoa > Chordata > Actinopteri > Anguilliformes > Synaphobranchidae > Synaphobranchus > Synaphobranchus kaupii. Next base: position 18,608,407 of record CM056392.1, on the reverse strand, counting down.
GGGTAATGCATACCTCTACAACAGGTAACATATTTCAAATCTTTCTTTCGCAGGGCCCTACAGGTGAAACTGGACCAATGGGAGATCGGGGCCACCCAGGGCCTCTTGGGCCCCCTGGTGAGCAGGGCCTTCCAGGAGCTACGGGAAAAGAGGGAGCCAAGGTAAGTGCTCCAGCCTCAGCAGTTTGTTGAGCATGTCAAAAGTTGGAAAGTCCCCCAAGGGTTTTCAGTGTGCAAGCCCGGCTCAGTATGTAAAAACGTTCAGATTCCTGTGGCTGCACTAAGCTGAATGTTTTTTGAAGTGATTTTACAGCACATTTGACTTAGTGTCTGCAGAGCATTTGGGGACTTGCTGTCAGTGATGGGAGTTGTTGCTGTCACCACAGGGTGACCCGGGTCCCGCTGGCCCAACTGGTAAAGATGGGCCCCCTGGTTTGAGAGGGTTCCCTGGAGAACGAGGCCTGCCTGGTCCAGTGGTGAGTACCGCTGCCTTTCAACCTCATCCTCAGTTTCATGAATAGGATTCTGTACTGTCCCTCTATGCATTATAATGATTTTGAAAGGGTCTTATTTGAACCACTTGAGATATAAAACTAACATTTGAACAATAACATGCAGATAATCCATGGTCTTCACTGCAATGAAATAAAATTAATAAACAAACATATGGGGAAATGTAAAGATGAGAATTGTCGTTCTTCTTGAAAATATGGAGTTCAGAAGCTAGTTTTACTATCTATAGAGCCTTACAAATTATGTCTCATTAACCTCTATATTTAGAAGTTCTTCATACTCTCAGTCTCTGCAGTGGAACATGCAAAGTGTCTTCTAGGAAAAGGTTATGTAGAATGTCTTTATTAGGCTTAATTATTGTTTTAAAGACATATTTCACTCTCTGTAGGGGGCAGCTGGTTTGAAAGGAAATGAAGGTCCCAACGGCCCTCCTGGACCTGCGGTAAGTACAGGCAGATACGTTCACTTTCAGAACTCATACCTATCAGACATCTCCATGGCTGGAATAGCAAACGTATGGTTTTAAAGTTAATGCCTCTATTTGATTCAGGCTTGATGTGTCGCAGCCATATTGTGTATTTCCAAATTTCAAGGACCCTCTGATACAGTGTGATTAGTGATACACACATGTAGTAAAGTTTTCAATATTTTTTATGTTATTGATAGGACTTTATGGATGTATGGTTGTTGGACTATATAGTCCTCATTAATAATTAAAAGACAAAATGTTTTTATTGAGTTCATTTTCACACAAGGTATGGCAATTACTTTTGTTTTGGCTGGGTTTTAGTGGAGCAGAATACATTTTAATAAATGCTAACAGAAAGGAATGCACTGAATATTGGTCCATAGTCCCACCAATAATTTGAATTTTATGTACCACCACAGGGTTCTCCTGGTGAACGAGGTGCTGCCGGCCCAGCTGGACCCACCGGACTTCCAGGACGTCCCGGACCCCAGGGCTCACCAGGCCCAGCTGGAGAGAAGGGTGGACCGGTGAGAATTAATTCTGCTCTCTCTAATACATGTTATGTGGGATTGAATGTTTCACCAGTCCCTATTGATTTAACTGTATGTTTATGAGTCCTTGCATTCTGGGGTTTCCAGTCTGGAGGCATTCATTCTTCTTTTCCCTGAAGAATAATTAGCCGTATTTATTCTTACCAGTGCACGTCATAGCATAAACCTATTATTCTTGAATTTCCCACAGTGGGGAACCCCATCTGCACTCTGTGTATTCTGTTTATGCAATTACCCCCATGAGCAGAATGAGTGGGTTTGCTGTCTCGCTCTATAGGGTGAGAAAGGTCCTCAAGGTCCAGCAGGAAGAGATGGTGTCCAGGGTCCTGTTGGTCTTCCAGGACCAGCTGGCCCTCTAGGGCCCCCAGGAGAGGATGGAGATAAGGTAAGCTTGAAATGGATGAGCCTTACCATAGCCATATGTACACTTCTTGTTTGGTAGTGGCTCTGTAGTGGTCTCCTCAGACTTGCACCTCGCAAGGGATTTGAGATGGACACAAAGATCAGTGTCACACAAAGACCCACAGCACAGATGGGAACATCTGTCTTTTAAATCACTCACACAAATGATAAATCAACCTTTCCGGATATGAAGGCCCTCTGTCAGCAGAGATTGAAAGGATAAGCGGTGACAGACGTCAGAAAGGTGAAGGTGTGGGAATCGATCATGTGACGGCTTTATTTTATATTGAGGGTGATGTAGAGAGATTTCATATTAGTATGCATTTATGCACTCAGAAGAACACATTTTGGGGATATCAATCTTTATCTCATCTTTTCTTTTTCTGAGAAATAGATTGTCTTTAACTGACTAATGACTTGTCCGCTGGTGATAAAGGCTCAGAATATTCAAGCATTTACATTTCAGACTCAGAGAGAATCTGAGAACATTACAAAATCTCATTTAATGTTCTTTTAGAAGGAAAAGGCTATTTTCTGAGAGATGTATAAAAGGCCCTTTATTGGGGAAACAGAATAGAAAAAGTGATGTTCTTATTGTATTTTAATATTTATTTTCAGTCAGCTCATGCTGACCGTGTTGAAACATTAGAGCCTGCGACGTGGTGTGATGTTCGGCACTTTGTGTGACAAAGACATGTCTGCACATCCTACATGGTTTCGAATTTGAATTTGAATTGACTTTGACGTGTCTGAATTAATTTGGCTTGTGGAAACAACCCAGCTGGTGTTCTCACACACTCAGTCATCCCCTGAGAAATACAAGAGCTCTCACTTCCATCCCACTTGTCCCGAATGAGACCCTCACAGATGTAAGTCACAGACCCACGCTGCAGACACCCACAGAGCAGCCATCTACACTCACGGCGCAAAAGAGGCGCATTAGAAAATCCCACTGGTTTGTGTCAGTCTGTGACTCGGTGACTGGAACAGTACACCCTGCTGATAATATGCAGTCAGCGAAGTAAAGAACAGTGCTGTGATCTATAATGGATGGCAAGTATTGACCACTCTCTCTCTTTTACCGCCAGGGAGAGATCGGTGAACCAGGCCAGAAGGGAAGCAAAGGGGACAAGGGAGAACATGTAAGAAGTTTGTTTATCTATTTTTCTTGTACTCACTGTTATTATTATATCCAGTGTTTTTGATGTGTAGTTTAGTATATAGATACAGTGAGAATAAACCTTGGGGTTATTGTGTTACACCACCCTCTAACTTTGGTTTTCACACTTGTAGGGCCCACCTGGTCCGACTGGGCCTCAAGGCCCAATTGGACAGCCTGGTCCCGCTGTAAGTATCTCGTATCATTCATTCATCATTCCTTTACAGCATCTCTTCACTCCTTTCATGTCAACAGTGTAATGTGCTAATATGTGTTTGTGTGTTGGCGTGAGAGTAAATATGTGGACGTGTGTGTGTGTGCGTGCGTGCGTGTGTGACGGACAGCGCGCTGAATGTATATCATCCAATCCTGCTAGCGCCTGAATGTCTGTTCTCTGGTAGGGTGCTGATGGGGAGCCGGGACCTCGAGGGCAGCAGGGGCTCTTTGGGCAGAAGGGTGACGAAGGACCCAGGGGCTTCCCTGGACCTCCCGGCCCGGTCGGGCTGCAGGTGAGAGCCGACGGCCATGTTCAGAGCACTAAACCACTAAACTTATTTTGTTTTGTTAAGAAAGTTCCCCTATTACCAGTAACAATATCTTGTCGATGCAGGGTTTGCCTGGGCCTTCTGGTGAGAAAGGCGAAACTGGAGACGTTGGCCAAATGGTAATCTTCACTCGGAAATCTATTCATGTATTCATTGACTTTTTTCCAAATTCATTCTGCAGTGGAGTTTTTCATGCTTGCCTTGCACCTTAACTTTCTCCACTCAGGGCCCCCCCTGGTCCCCCTGGCCCCAGAGGCCCCTCTGGCCCCCTTGGAGCAGATGGCTCTCAAGGGCCCCCAGGCGGCGTCGGCAACCCTGGATCCGTGGGAGAGAAGGTAAGGCTTAGTTATGCTCCTCCAGAGAAATCCCTCTGGAAATGTTGCATCCTGGATGAGTTCAGAGGTACAGCCAGAGATATATTCTCCCAGACTGGAGCACTTGGACATTTACACACCCAATGAATGGAAGCACACCAGATCATGAAATAATACAAAAAGTATATATATATTTTAAATCCCTTTCCCACCTGAAAAACTAGAGACATTTAAAAATGCACAGAAAAGGCCGTGCTGTTCAAGGCGGTACTGCAGCGAGTCTAATAAATCCTTAGGTTACTGTGTGTTCTTCCTAAAAAATGCTCGTAATTATTTTTTTCTACTAAGTCAATAGTTTTGCCTGTTCAGAATGCAAGGGGCTGTGTAGGGGCCCACCATCGCTTGCATCCTATTAATTCCCATAATGTGGGACTACTCTGATTGCACAAAAAAATAAGTAAGCCTTTTACAAAATTGTCCCCAATGACTAGAAAGAAATCCGGGTTCCTTATTTCCTTAACTCAAGATCAGACGCATAATGTATTTTCTATAATGCTTATCAGACTACTTTTTAATTCCCAACGTGTCTAATGCTATTATACAAACATTTGTTTGCCAGCAGCATGTCTTGTATACTGTAGGTCAGGTTGATGAACTGAAAAAACTCAAGGCATGGTATAATTATGTTGAATGGTTGAATGATAGTAATAAAACAGTGCATGTGTTAGTAAGTTTAGTTGGTATATTTCTTATAACACCTCAACGACCATTTGTTTTGAAAACAAAATTCAGGCCGAATCGCTGGTTTTAGAATGCAGAATTTGAGGGTATAAACACAGTGTACGGTGCTGGATTTTTCTCACAACAGTTGTTTCTACGATTGCTACCAACTAAGCATGACCGTTCCCCTGTATAGTATATATACTGTATATATAATTGATTTTTTTTTATTTGATTTTTTTAAAGCCAGCTTTAAGGCAATGATGTCGAAGTTTGAAGTTGAAAAAGGTTATGATGATATACATCATACCACAGTCATGACAAATGCATGTGCTTTATGAAGTGCTTGGTTGACATGACATGGTTATTTTGTACACACACACACACACACACACACACACACACCTTGTGCTTAAGAGTTGTAGCATTTATTATGAAAGAGCTGTCTAGGCAAAAAAAAAAAAACATTTCTTTTGAGAGGTTCTGCTGTGTGGAGCTCTCAGCATTTCCACAAATGATAGTTTGATTTGTTTCCTTTCCGTTGAGAGAATTACCTTTTGCCTGAAGCCTCCCAGCAGAGTGCCCTTCCACAAACAAAGGCTTTCACTGCATAAATCTCCCCCATTTAGCTGCTATAAATTGATCTGGAGGCCCTTCCCACAGCAGCCTGCAAACAGCTAACACGAGAAAGAGAGCTGCAGCCAGCATTTACGGTTGCTGCCCAAGTCTTTGAGGATTTACAAAGCTGCTCTGGACTATTACGAGCTGGCAGCAGACCTATTACCAACAGTACACCTGAGCTATTTCCAATTTCAGAAGGAAATATAGAACCCATAGTTGCCCCTCCCAGCCCAAATGAATCAGTCATATTGTTTCCCATTTTACTAAGACATAAATGCTGAGGGCAACAAGAACCGACTAGAAATCTACAATAACACATTGCAACATGAAATTGCAAAAAAAAGTCATAGAGGCTCGACAATTACCACTGGACCAGAGCGATGTGGTGATACAAATGCCTGCTCATATTCAGTTACCACCCAGCAGAATGTCTGATGTGTGTTGAAAATGTGTTTGCTCTGCCGAACTCGAGATGGGCACAGTTTATTTGACAGTGAGAAATGGCGATGGCAAGAACTCGGGCCACTGGGGGAGATAACACAAGTAAAAAAAGGAGAGAACAATTTATGAGAAGGGAGAAGTCCCCTAAGGTGCCGTTGTGTTCTTTATTTCAGAACCAAATCTGACACCACTTTGATAGATCGAAATCTCTTCGTTTCTTGTGGCGATTGCTGCATTTTCTTCTGACCTGTTGCTGACCAAGGACATTGAGACACTAAAAGTGTTATTTCATATTCTTTCATATTTTGTGTTTTAGATATTGGTACAGCTTCTCACATCCAATTCAAGCCTCTCTCTCTCTCTCTCTCTAAATTCAATTCAATTCAATATGCTTTATTGGCATGACAAAAGTTTATAGTTATATTGCCAAAGCGTGTTGATGAGAAAAAGGAACATGTCAACATGAGAAAAAATACAAAATAACAATGATAATACATCTGATAACATAATACATACATACAGTAACACAGTAACAGGTGTGTGTGTGTGTGTGTGTGTGTGTGTGTGTGTGTGTGTGTGTGCATATTTGCATGGATTTATGTGTCCGTGCGTGTGTGTGTTCATATTGTGTGCATGTCAGTAAATGGTTGTGTTCCATCACTCACTGTCCCTCAGACTGTGGCAGGCAGCAATAAACAATAAACTGTGCCGCAAGTGTAGAGCACTCCGCTCTCTCCCCCAGTAGTACTTTTTAATTTTCCTCTCTCTCTCTCTCTCTCTCTCTCTCTATTAGGGAGAATCTGGTGAAACCGGAGAGCCTGGTCTTCAAGGAGATGGTGGCCCACCGGTATGACAATCTATGATATTTAACATTTTCCTAAAACATTATTCTACCCCACTATTCCTTAAACCAGATTGAAGGGTGACTTTTCCTGTTATTGCAAACAGTTGGTATTGGGAAAATGGGAACCATACTTAATTAATAAGCTGCACACCATTGGCATGCACTCTTTATTGTTACATGATACTAGAAATACTAGAAATAATGATAAAAACAAGCCAGCATCTTATAGTAATCACTATGGTTAGTGCCTGCACTTTGTACCATAACAATATCAACAGCACAAATGATGCACAATGCAATTTTCACAGTTTGTTAAGTTAAGGCATTCAGATTGTACCAGAGGCACTTTTTTGTATGACGTTCGTTTCTGACAAGGCGACTCTACTTTGGACAGGGTCCCAGAGGGGAACGGGGAGAGAAGGGTGAAGCCGGTCCCGCTGGTTCTGCTGGCCCTCCTGGTCCAAAAGGTCCCCCTGGAGATGATGGCCCTAAAGGCAGTCCTGTAAGTGCTAATGTCAATGCTAAATTAGCCTCGCATGTATAATTTACATTGTTCTGAATTGACTAGATTTTGGGCACACTGTAAGAAAGTAAGACACTGTTGTTTGGTAATAAACTATATATATATATATATATGAGATATCGCACACTTATCTCCATGCAAAAATAATTTAAAATTTTTAAGTTACCAACATGTTTCGGCAGTATGCCTTCATCAGGGTGTAGTAATGGTATCTGTTCAACAGGTCATTATATCACAATAGGCGGAAGCTTGGAAAACACCTGTGTGTAATAATCCATTTATCCAATTATGTGTTCAAGCACGCTTGAAGCCTCTTAATTTATAACATTTCAGTAAAGGTCATACATTTACAAACATGACAAATCTCCAATGTAGAAAAATATAATACAAATACATAAACTGAAGTCTGTCTCTTCTTCCAGGGTCCAAGCGGTTTCCCTGGTGATCCTGGTCCTCCTGGAGAGCCCGGACAGGCTGTATGTTCACATTGATTCGGTCACATATGTTGATTCCACTAAAGCTTATAATCTTTGAAATGATAACCTTAGTAACAAGCAAGTGGTCAAGCAACAAGTACAAATTGGTCAGTTATATGATGGCTGAGATCCCGTACAGATGTACAGTACAATGTAAAATCACATTATTAAGTATTGCTTCTTGCTGATGAAGGCCTGTCACTTAATTCACTCCACAGGGTCAGGATGGTCCTTCTGGTGACAAGGGAGATGATGGAGAGGCTGGTCAACCTGTAAGTACGCCTGTTATTTCCTCCAAGGTATGTCACCTGTTGTGATATTTGATATGCCCACTGATTTGTTATTTCCCCTCTCACTCCCATACCCCTAGGGTTCCCCTGGGCCTACTGGTGAGTCAGGACCTTCTGGCCCACCAGGGAAGAGAGTAAGTTGAACTGTTCAATATATCCGTTATCTCTCCCTCCGTCTTCTTTGCTACATTTAAAGGAGCTGTGAGCTAACTTATTGCCTCTCATTCATGTTCCTTTCTCTCAGGGACCTCATGGGGCTGCTGGACCTGAGGGAAGACTCGGAGAAAAAGGAGCCAAGGTACGGGAACGTTTGCCCTTCGGTCATTCTGCCACAAAAGCTGCGTCGCCCATCTCTGCGCACTAACGACCGTGCATGTTTTTCTACAGGGTGAGTCAGGTCTGGAGGGTCCACAAGGCAAGACGGGTCCCGTGGGTCCACAAGGCGCTCCAGGAAAGACTGGTTCCGAAGGCCTCAGGGGCATCCCTGGTCCAGTTGTAAGTAAAATCTCTTTGATTATCTCAAAAAAAAATTTATTATCTCTCTCTATCTCTTAGTCTTAGCTTTGGGTTAAGCAGGGTCCAACATTAACAGCCGCTAAGTGCCAACTGTGGGTAAATATTTCTGGTGGGTAAATCAAGCAGGCCAACCGGCCACTCTGGTGTGTAAAAAAGTGGAACTCATAATTATATTTTTTGGTAAAATCGCCCTAATTTTGGGTTGAGGAAAACTAAGATTGTGTGAGAGACACAATCGCTTGGTCCTCTAAAGACGCCATAACTTGTTCATCACTTCAGTTGAAATTCATACACTTTGTGCACGCAAACAGCTGGCTTTCTGAAGAACTCTCCTTTTGTTAGCAGCTAAAGCTTGCCAGCTAAAGATTTAGATTTAGATTAGCTATCTCATTACAATGTGAAGATATTTTTCAGTCAAACCACTACAGAAAAAGGATGATAATGTGGACAGAAAAACATAACGTTACCTTACATGATATTATATATGTGAATTAGCCAATCAGACTGCCATGATATTAATGACAAAGTATATACCTTTACTGATGGATACTGTTAAAATGTTATTTAGTTAGAAACAATCTAAAATTGTGTCTTGAATCTGTCTTGTTTAAAAATGTAGTTTAAAACGTTGGTATGAAGCCTGTGTAAATAACATTATGCATTTTGTTGTAGAAATGTTACTTAATCCTTAATAATGGTTAAGCCTATCATTTAATAAATTATCTTCTTTGCACTAAATCCTTAAGTGTTCTATTTTTCATGTAAAATTATTATTGCAGTGGGAAATTGTTATTTTGTTCATCAAATTGATCGAAAATTTCATAGGCGACCACCTAACGTTAAGATGATATTGGCCGAGCGCAATTTCATTATTTCGGCCAGTAAAGAATATGTTTGTCCAGTAATTTTTTTTCTTCTACCCGCCACATTGGCAGGTAAGTCGAAAAGTTCATTTTAGACCCTGGGTGTAAGTGTATACATGATATATGCATCTTAAAATTAATTTCAGTCTCATGCATGGAAATCTTTTTTTTCTCTTAAAAGGGTGAACAAGGCCTCCCTGGGTCACGTGGCCCTGATGGACCTCCTGGACCTATGGTATGGACGAGTAAAAAAGCTGCATTTCTCACGGAAATGTCTTAAGTCTCTCCCTTTAATTGCACAGTAAATTTTGAGATTTGAAGTTAAAGACTGCTGCAATTGTAAATGTTAGTTCTGATGCTCTCTTGCAGGGTCCACCTGGTTTACCTGGTCTGAAAGGTGACTCTGGTATTAAAGGAGAAAAGGTGAGACTTCTGGAATGTAAGCAAAGCTCTGATGCTGTAGGTCCGAAGCACAATCTGGGTTTTGTGTCAACATGGAACGAGGCTTTTTACCTCATCGGTGACAATGGCCTTAAATATAAGTACATACATCTGTGTGGTGAATCATTGAGTTATTTATTAATAATTCTGTGGGGTTGTTCTCTTCAGGGCCACCCTGGTCTGATTGGTTTGATCGGACCCCCGGGCGAGCAGGGAGAGAAGGGTGACCGAGGTCTTCCAGGCCCACAGGGAACATCAGGCCCCAAGGGCGACACTGTAAGCAGTATTCTTGTGTGCTCTCGGGTTTACGCTGTTAACCTAAGGTACGTGTACAGTTACGACTTGACTCTCACCTATCTGTCTGACATTGTATCTCACCTCCAGGGTATTGCTGGCCCCTCCGGTCCTCTCGGCCCCATCGGTCCCTCAGGTTTACCGGTAAGACCACAGTGCAGATATCAGCTGAAGTGTCATGAATCAAGCTCATGTTTAACTCGATTATAGAGATGTGGTATTTCTCCAAGTTGTAATGGTGTCAAAATGGCCTCACGAGGCAATTGTTGTAGTCCTAAAATGAAGTCACCATCACTTGTTGTTGAATTCCCCTGATATGACCAGCTAGGTCTTTAAGCTCCTTGGTTATCTCACATTGTGAAATCTGCCTAAAGATCAGATCAGTCTGAATCGTTCTTGAATGATGGTGGAATAAATCAAACCTTAATTAATTGTATGTGTTCAGAGTGTGATTTCTTTTCCGCCTCTTGCAGGGTCCTCCTGGTCCTAAGGGTGCAAAGGGTTCTTCGGTACGTTTCACTGTCTTCATTTGTCTCTGTTTTATATGTAGATCTCTGCCATTCAGATGCAGTCTGTGATTCAAATTGATCAGCCTGTTACCCAACGATATGAAAACAGTTTATTGTACAGTCACTGAGTCTTGTGGAGAGAATGTGTTCCTCCATCTGAGGTCTGGGCTATGTAAATTTGGCAGTGTCTTTGATGCCCAGATGTAACAGTGTACTTTGTTTTCCAATACAGGGTCAGACTGGTCCAAAGGGTGAGTCGGGTGTTCCTGGACCCCCTGGACCTCCTGTAAGTTTTCATACTTTTTTCTTACATTTATGAAAATGCGTGTTTCAGAAAAATATATATGGTGTATGGATTAGCAGGTTTAAAACATGTATGTATATATTTGTGTGGATCAGCAGGTTTAAAAATAAGCTTTAAAAAGTTATATGACAGGATGCGCCCAAGATGAATTTCAGTGCAATACGTGCATTCCCAGCTAGTTCAATGAGAATCACCTCTCTCAAGTTTTGCTAACGTGTCTTTGCACAACTCCTCTCCTGCAGGGTCCTCCAGGTGATGTCATCCACCCCCTGCCCATGCAGTCCCACCACAAGAGGAGCAAGAGGAACATCGATGCCAGCCAGCTGATGGACGACGAGGCCAACCCCGAAAACTACAAGGACTACGACGACGGCATGGAAGAGATCTTTGGCTCACTCAACTCCCTCAAGCTGGAGATCGAGCAGATGAAACACCCGCTGGGCACTCAAGCCAACCCCGCCCGCACCTGCAAGGACCTGCAGCTCTGTCATCCCGACTTCCCCGATGGTGCGCAATTGGCCCGTTTCTACCACTCACCTGCCAACATCGCTCTGCTTCTCTCAATCCTGACGAATTGCTGAGCTACTCCCAAAAACTTGTTGATCTTGCCAGATGCACATGACGCACAACTGTAGTGATGTCCTTATTCCTTGCACACACCCCACCCCCCTGCACCCAAAGAATCTGGGCTCATTTCTGGAACCATGGACTTGAGGTGTGTTGAATGTGGGTTGTTCTTGTTGTTTTACAGGTGAATACTGGATCGATCCTAACCAGGGTTGCTCTCGTGACTCCTTCAAAGTTTACTGTAACTTCACATCTGGAGGAGAAAGCTGCATCTACCCAGACAAGAAGTCAGAAGGAGTACGTATACCCTAAAAAACCGTTGCATTGCTTATCGACCAAGCTATCCTTAGGCTATAAAGTAATAAGGCATGCTATTAATGCACTTGGACAACAGCTCTGAATGAAATTTAAAAAAAAACTGAAGTACTCCAGCATTGTTTTTAGAAAAAAAAGTTTAATTGTCTAACCAATGAGATTTTAAAAACAAAATTGTATTTAAGTTCATTTTAATTCAATTGTATTTAAAGTGAATCATGCACGTGTTTGATTGATTGGTTCAGACAGATTACTCCTGCTCCCCCCTCCCCCCCCCCCCCTGCAGTCCAAGTTTAGGAGAACTGAAGAAACAGCAGTTAATATTGATCTTCCATTGTGGCAAACGCAGATGTTTTTAAATTAATTATTTCTGATTTCAGTGCTTTACTATTGACTCAAAGAATAACAATGAATCACTGCAAAGTCCACATTATGTTTTCATCTAATTTGTCCTAGCAGGGCCCTAGTGGTAAATGCCATTTGTAATGAGCCTGGCTGTATTAGAATGAATATTGATATTTTGACTGTCCCAATTTTTTCTGATATTTTGACTGTCCCAATACACCTCTGTACTTCCTTATACAGCCTTATCACAGAGAGACAGTCTGGTGCATAATGGAGCAGATTGGGACATTTAATGATCTGGCTGTAACTCACAATTGGACTGATGAGATTGATAAATTAGTTAAATTAGTTGGAGAAAAAAAAGTCTGTTTGCTGTTAGTGCCTTGCAATGTTCTTGTTGTTACTGTGCTGAGGCACAGAGAACCATATGGTACTGTGGCACAGGTACAGAATCAAACAAAACATTTCAACTGAGAGAATGCTGCATCCAGATCTACGGTCACTGTAGGGCAGTGGTGTCCACTCCTGGTTCTGGAGATCCAGTTCCTTAGACAGTATTCCCAGTTTTCTTCCACATCAAAAGTGAACTGAAGATAAGAATATCATTACCACATATTTATTTCATTCTTGTTTATTTGGAATTGTTTATGGTGAGGGTATAGGAAATACAAGAAAGGTATACATTCAACTCGCAACAAAGACAAGACTTTATTGATTCTCTGGTGGACATCACTGCCACAGGACACTCAGCTCCGCCCCTTTTCTTTGACCTGAGAATAAGTTGACGTGATGTTTCATCCGTGCATAGAATTGCGTGAAAGCTTCTTTCAGCACGTGCTCTTTTATTCAGATTGTTGGATGTTCATAATTATTGTATGCCCTCTAACCCCCCCAGTTGCTCTCACTGACTCTGCATAGCCTTAAATCACAACCACGATGCAATTTCCCTCTTTAACAAACATTTTCTTCCTCTCTGTCCTGCTCCGAACACTAGGCTAGGCTCACTTCCTGGGCAAAGGAGATTCCCGGGTCCTGGTTCAGTGAATTCAAACGTGGTAAACTGGTAAGCGCAACTCCACTGTTCCTTTCCCTTCCCTTAACAGCTTTTATATTTTACAGAGTAAAATGGCCCGTTGGCCCAAAGACACGCCAGGCACTTGGTATAGTCGGTACAAGAGAGGGTCTCTGGTAAGTCGCACGCCGAGGCCCGGGGCCCTGTTGGGTCTCGGGCCTTCAGTCCTGCACGTTACTGGCACATTGCTTTTCCCTGCCTGGTGCATGCCTCACTACAGCTCATCAGAAGTCATGCAGCGGAGGTGTGCCTTCTTTCAACTGACGGAAACTGTGGAGATGGCAGAGAGCAAACAGGTCCACTTCCCTTTCAGGAAACGCTAGTTATTATTAGTCACTCGGATGCTGTCTCAGAATGGCCTAAAGCCATAATTATTTGGTTTGTGATGCTGTTCCCCATATACAATTTATATGTACTTTCCATTTGTGTCCTATGATGGGAAAGTGGTTCTCTGAATGTACCTGCTTGACCATAATTCCTTTAAGTGAGAAGGTGCCACCTAAAAGTGACTAGGTGCCTGAAGAGTAGTATTTGTGGTGAACTAAGTAGGCAGACTCAAACAGTAGATACATTTTATCTACTGTTGCTTATTGTGGAATGCTGTAACAGCATACCTAGCTTTCAATATTGTACATCTGTGTCTTTTTACATTGTATGTTAAACAGTCACAATGGTGAATGCAGGGCTTTTTTATTCCAGTGCTTATTCCATTACATTGCAGTGTATTGGTATACTGGTTCTTGAATAAACCGAATACATGTAGTTTCCCATATGTTTCCTGATGAAAGGCATTATCATACTAAAGCAGCAGTAAGGCACTGAGTCACTGTCCAGGGGCTTCTAGGTACTCAGCCACACTTGACTTGCGGCTGTGACGGAGAGGTAATGTCTCAGTTGTGATGGTGCGCTGGTTCTACACATGGAGCGGGTGGTATTGGGTGGCTGTGGGGAAGCTTGGACCGGAGCAGAGGAGTTTCCCACCCACCACACCATGTGACCCAGTCACTGGTGGAGTGCTACTCCTGTTCTGAGCCACTGTACAGACACTCAACATGGACATACAGGACAACTGTCTCAGCTGATACTCCAGTGTACCTCCTTACTATCATATAGTTTCTCTAAGTTAATAGTGTACTGACTGTGTAGTGTTTTGTGATTTTGTACAATGAGTACATAAAAAAATGTGTTGCAATAGGGATTTCAATTTAAATATGTAGATATAATGCTTCAGGCTCCTAGATATCTCTCCCGCCCTGGTTCCTGTGTATCTCTGTCTACTGTTGTCCATTTTGGGTGCCTGTCCAAGGTTCTCTGCTCCGATCTTATCAGCCAATGCATGCGCTTCTTTCTTGGTCAGTCTTGTTTGTCTGAAAGAAGAAACCGTTTGGATCAAAAGGAGCAGAACTGGTTGGTATGGACACCGATTTCCCCATGGGAAATATCAAACTCCAAGACAGTAAATATATATTCATAATGGCAAGCCGGGAAGTTGAGTGAGATCTTGGAGACGGCCAGTTTCCAGCAGTAACCTATTTAAGCTCAGTCATTAAAAATTCAGTCATCCATTCTCAGGGCTCCTTACTAAGAATCTTGCTTCCGAAACAGAAGTAGGTCACGGTGAAACCTGACCACAGGCTGCAAAACATTTTTATGGAATTATGAAAATTATTTTAATTAATTTTTTATAGAACGGGTTTTAGTTAGGAACTAAATATCTCCAGCTAATTTTATGGATTCCAAGTGTTTGTGAATGAAATAGTGTTTTTACTATGAAGAAGAATACCTTTAATGAAGATATATTATCTTCCCGGTCAGTTGTGTACATCCTGCACATTTAACCTTCTTGTGTTTCATTGATGTTTTTTGTTCCTTTTATCAGTATTACTCTTTTTAAAGTAGATATACGTAATAGTAATTACTACTTTTTGTCACCGCTATTGATGTACCGGTGTCTGGCCTGGTTTTTAGTTCATTCTGAAAATGCAATTAAAAAAACCCAGACTCTGAGTATGCATACTGCATATCTATAATGAGCATATTTTAAATAGCTTTAAATGCCTAGTAAGAAATTTTCTTTGCATATATTTTACGACAGGAAAGTTTTTATAATTGAAATGATTACGTGAAGCTGTAAATTGCAGATGTATAGGTATAGAACTGCATTCCTGTTTTTTCATGTAATTCTGTCATTATAAATTCAAGTGTTGAAGCGAACCCAACACCCTTTAGGAACCAATCAGATTTCACATATCACCTGTTCCACAGAAAACCTGCTCTGGCCATTTATCTGTAGGCTGTATATGACATTATTTTGCCCCATTCTGTAGAAAGGAGTACTGTGCTTGTCAGTATTATTTCCATACTAATCCAGCTAAATGCTACTACAGTAAGAAGCCACAATATTTAATTTGTTGTAATTTGGTGTATAATTACTATAAACATAAACAAATAATCTATTACAAAAGGTTTACATTATGCATAACATGTTACAGATTGGAATTCCTAGTAAACAAGGTATTTGACCTTGAAGAACCCATGTGATTTTAAATTTTTTGTTGTGTGTGTAAGCAGTGGGCCCAATCTCATTTCCATTAGAGTGCAGGTTATGCTATGAGTAATGAACTGTGCTAGATGACTCCACCTATGAGCCGCGGAAACATGGCAGATCTTACTTCCAGTACCAAGGGGAATACATCTTAGCATGCGTTGTCATTTTCCAAACGCCCCTGCCTGTATAAGTTGTATAAAACACAGATATGTCGGCAAAGAACTTGTCATGTGTGTGTTTAGACATATTGGTATCATTGGGGTACCTTGCAGCGCTACTGTAATTCCACTAGACCCGGCATCATAAGTACTGCATGTCATTATTCTCGGAACAACACGACATGTCAGCCAATCCAAAAAAAACGTTGCATATTAAACAAAATGTGTCATTCCTGTCTGCTCCAAGCCACCTGAAAAGGATTCCAAGCCAGTTACAAGGGCGCCCTTGAAATTTAAGTCCTCATCTTGGGTGATAGCACCAACCTGGAGTAAAGTGCGCAGCATTGCAGGCCTTGTGAATATCTGTTGTTTTTACTAATAGTATTCAGCTAGGTTGGCCTACTGCAGTAGTCGGTTTGAGGATATCTTCTGCTGTTCTGCAGGGGCTTGTATCTGGTTCCGTTGTGTTCCCATGTCTAGACCGTTTCTTTCCCCCTTATGTGTCATCGACTAGCTTTCCTACATGGACTCAGAGGGCAACCCCATCGGTGTGGTACAGATGACCTTCCTGCGGCTGCTGAGTGCATCCGCCCGGCAGAACCTCACCTACAACTGCTACCAGTCGGTGGCCTGGCACGAATCAGAAGCAGACACCTACGACAAGGCCATCCGCTTCCTAGGCTCCAATGATGAGGAGATGTCCTATGACAACAATCCTTACATCCGTGCCGTGGTAGACGGCTGTGCGGTGAGTAGTCACGGCTTGAGGGGAAGGACATCACTGCAGACCAGTTGTTAGGTCTAGTGGATATTTGGGCTTGTAGTACAATGCCCTGCTGTTGTAACGCCCTCATTCAACTAGCTGTGTATGGATGGGTCATATTGATAAGAGTAATAGCGAGTAATGTTGACCGGCTGGATGCCCTGTGCGAGGAAAACTTTAATTAAATGTAAGTTTACAGGAACAAAAATGTAAACATGACTTTGTATCTGTCATTTATCATAAGCATTTTAAGGGAGGTATTTCAAGATGAAGATGTTTCTGAATCAGCCTTATTTGTCAGCTGAGCAAATAATTCAGCAATGTAGGTACAGGAACATTCCTTGTGACTGTAGTTTTCTGAATTTTTATGGGCGTGTGCTCGCAGAGCAGCTGAGTAATGTCACGGAAGGAAGACGAGCGTTTAATTTACTTTTTGCCAGGAACTGTGTTTTTCAAGACTAGGAAACTTAATTTATTAATTCAGTGAGGTAACGGTCTGTCTGTCCCCACTCCCTGTTTTGCCTTTCCAGTTGAAAAAGGGCTATGAAAAGACTGTACTTGAGATCAACACGCCAAAGGTGGAGCAAGTGCCTTTTGTTGACATCATGTTCAACGATTTTGGCGGAGCCTCTCAGAAGTTTGGATTTGAAGTGGGGCCTGTCTGCTTCGTCGGATGAGACTGTGTTTGCTGAAAAAAATATAATAATTAACTCAAAACAAAACACACGGCAAAAAATATATATATATATATAAAAAAACATCACATTTGTAAAACTTTGTGTCTCCGAAAAGAAAAAAAGAAAAAAATTCAAGACAAGGAAACAAATAATTCAATAAAAGAATTAAAAAAAACAACCTTGTAACCTCAGTGTACCTTCTCCGTCACATGCAGGTTTTGAAAACTGGATGAGCCAGTCGCTTGCTACCATTCCGCACCAGCCACCATGCACCCGCCCGCCCCATGTCTCTCTCTGCCTCAAAGTACCAGCGCTCTTGCTATAAGTAAAGTCACATCGTCCCCATTGCCTTAAGACAAACTCGGGAACCGTACACGTTCAAAATGGCAGTAGTTTTTTTTCCACCCCTTCTTCTTCATTGAGTTTATTCTTCAGGCTTCATTTTGTGCATATTGTCAACCCATTCTCTGGAATGGTGCTTATATATATAAATATATATATATTTTTTTGTATGTTTGTAAGTACGTTTTGTATATTTTCCTGGTATTGTTTATTGATTCCGGCTTCAAAACATGCATGTGACCTTTATATTGTAAGGATGGAGATGATGATTATTTGAACAAAATGAAAAGGTGGACAGAAATTAATTGGGTGTGAAAACGTAGGAGTCCCGTTGTGCTATAGGTGTGAAGCACACCTTATTTGTAATTTTAAAAAAACGACGGTAATAAAAGACAAAAAAAAAGCACACAGCGCGATCATGTGAGCATTAATTTTCAAAGAAAAATAGTTTTTCACTACAAATGACTTTCTTTTTTTGTCTACCGCCCTCTTTAAAAATCGCTCTTGTAAACTTGCTTACGTATAGTTGCAGATTATTAATTTAAGGTGGTTAAGACTGTCATTTTTCAATACTTCCATATTTGTTCTATAAAAAAGTATATGCAATGGGAGATTATATATGGGAGGGATATCACATTATTATGGAATAAAGAAGACACATAGGTGCTATTTTGAATTCCGTCTGTGGTGCTATGTATTTTATTTTCACTTTTTTAAAAATGTAAAGAAAAACACTGGTGATGTCCAGCCATTACCATGTCTCCCAAGATGTTCCTAGCCCTCGCCTCCTCCACAAAAAGGTTATCCTTGCTGCAGTTGTAGGGAATTATTGTTATGCATGACATTTCTTTTCTTTGTACTTGTAGGAACCATATTTCTTTGTTGTTGTTTTAGCTTGTATGGCCCATGCAGAAACAAGACATCTGAAATAACTGCCATATTAGGTTTGAAATAATAGCAGATTGTAATCAATTGCTGAAAGTGGTGCTAATTTATATATTTCATCCTCAGAAGCAGACTGGGAAAACAGTTACAATAGTAATTTCTTTGCATGGTGGCTTCTGGAAATGGTGCGTTTTGTAAATGGATCTCAGTGAGCAGAATATGTGCAATGGTCTCTCTTCCCACAATTAGCCACCACAAAGGCTTACATTTAGCTTTACAAATGTGTGAGAAACCTCCTTATGGAGCCTTTCTGTTTTGTGGCAATAAACCTCTATGAGAATCCCACGAATGCTTTGTGGAAAAGTTACAATTTTGTAGTGTATGTACCAGAAATCGTAGATTCCCTACCTAGTTTTGCAATAACTTAGTTTTCCCCTGTTGAAAACAAAGAAGGCCCATGACCCATTGGTTTCTAAATCGGACGGCAGGCTCTCTTCATCTGCAGAGCAGTTTCGTTTCGTGTTATTATTTCTCCAAAATATCACTTGAAAAGACTAGGATTCCCCACCCGATAAAATGGAGGGTACAGGCCAAAATTCTGTGATCATGTGGTCAACATAATTTCTTTATTTGCTAAAATTTAGTTCTTTGACACCCCCCCCCCCCCCCCCCCCCCCACCCCACTATAGTGCACTCATGAGTTCAAGCAGCACACTTTTCTCTGAACTTGCCATAGACCACTCAGCAACTACCACATGCATACTATTTACTGTCCTACATTGATAACTTGTTGTTTTTTTTATCTGTGACTTGAACCATTTTTGTAATTAAAATACACCTACAGAGCATGGATTTTGGTGCAGCAGGCCCAGTTTTAAGTATTGCTGTCAACAAAGCATTCTTGTAAATTTTTTTGAACCAGCAGAAATGCTGCCAATAAAGTTTTTGTTTTGTTTATTTTGTTTGTGCGTTTTTTAAGGTCTTGTCAAACCTGTGTAAGAAAGGACAGAAGATATATTGGTGTTTATGTCAATAAATTCAAGTTTACTGTGCCCATCCACTCCTTTGAGGTGTGTATCTTGTATGTGTTTTAAAGCATTAAAACTTACCTGTATGCATGAATCTGTAAGATTTTTTTCTCTTGTTGTAATTTAGAATTAGTTGCTATCAAACCAAATTGTTTAATGTTTAAAAAATATTGATTGATCAAACAGACATGTCCAAAATTGTGAAGGGGAGAGGACACTGATATTGTAATTCTATACCAAAACAACTGTTTCTTTGTAGTATATTTATTGTATTATTTAAGAAAATAAATGTAAATTGACCTGAGTAGTATTACTGAAGGGCCCCCTCTTTATCTCATATACCTCGAGCTTTCTTAATCCGGTTTATTTAGAAAGATCAATTCAGAAAATGCAGTGAACGTTTACAGACCTTTATAACATGTATGCATGGAGTTACAGCCATTACTCTTCTGAAACGTAATATAGATTGAGTAATTATGTCAGCCACTTACAAGATACCAAAAGCATACCAAATAATTTGTAAACTTTTGTAGTTCCCTCTTTAATGGCAGCTTCCCATCTCCTTGGCATGCTGTTGAACGTGTGGAGACTACAGTAGAGCAACGTGCGGTATACAGTGGTCCGCATCTCCCAGCAATTTGACAGTATTTTTTTTTTTTTTTATATATAGTTTTTTTTTAAAACTATTTAAGTTTATTTCCTTATTTTTCCTTTGTCAAAATAGAATCCTGACACTTTGGTAATTTTGTAACATACATTGCATTGTATCAGTATCAAATTAGATTTGGTTTAGATTCAGCATTTAACAGCTATTTCATTCAGTGTCAGTATTCTTTCTGCCACTAAAATGAAAGTGTCGGTGTCTGCATTAGTTCTGATGAAAACATGCAGAATTAAACATTACCGCAGCTGTCCAAACTAGCCTGATATAACTAGAGGAAACTGTCAGAATGGGATTAAAGGAAGCAACACATTGTCGATGTGAGGTATGATGTTTTTTTTTTGTTTTTTTTCATTTAATTTATTTTGACGGGCAAAAATATTAAAAGCAACATGTGCAGAGATGTTACAAGAGTAGACAATGTACTTATGAACCTGAGTCCAACTCAGTTTAAAAATTTATTGGCAGCGGGTTTCCTGTCCTGCCGCTTAACTAAGGACACAAAAAAGAAAGGAAAAGAGAGGACAGGTATGAGTGTGTGGAGGAGGCACTATGTTAGGTGTGCCATCGACAGAAATAAGAATGAACATCTAACGAACGCGGAAAAGGACGATTAAGAGAAAAAAAATGGCAAAAGGAGGTTTGATTTTGGGAAGCTGGTTCAGAGTAAGGGTCAGTGGGGAAATGACTGGTTTGTAATCAGCTGCTGTTTGTATGTGTGTGCTTGAAAGATGAGGTTGATGTGATAGTTCTGAGGGATGATGGGATTCCAGATTTTGGTGGAAAGATCTTTGGTTATTTTTGTGTGTGATGCCAGGTTCTGGAGGTCAGTGCTGGAACGTACGGTATGGTAGTGTTGATGTCAGGAGTGTTTTACATAATATGATTTTACCATTTACCTTATAACATTTCATGAGGTAAAGGAGCAGTAGATTTCAAAAGTATTGGGCTGTTGCAGGTTGAAGGGCTGTACAGTGGTGGGTCCAAGGTGGGAGTTGTGAGTGTGTTTTATATGCTCTGTTGTATAATCTCCAGAGGGAGAGGTAGTAGGATAGAGTATACAGAATGATGGCATTCGGGTAAGCAAAGGTACAGCTGTGGTGAGATATGACCAATTTTTTTAGTAAACAAACATCTTTTATTAAGAGGTTTTCTGTGATTGTGGATACGTGGCCTACATGTAAGGTCAGAGTCCAGAGTAATGCCCAGGCATTTGCATGTATCTGTGATGTTGAGTGGGTGTTGTGCCAGAGCGATGGAGGCTTTTATGTAGTTGTTTTTGCAGTGACCAGAAATACATGCATTCAGTTTTCTTTGTATTTATGGACAGATGGTTTGAAATCTTCTGAAAGTCTCTTTGTAATGTAATTTGGTTTGACTTCATTTTCACCTTTTTACTATTCTGATTTAGGAACGTTGTATTTTGTGCAGTTTGAAATGATGCACTGCCTCCGATTGGACTGCCACTATTTCAGCACACTACACTTTGTGCGAATAGTGAAAAGCTCTGCAAAATGGCATACACAGTGTGTGAGTGTTTGTCTTATGTCATCCCCTGAGTAAGAATGAAATATATAAAACACCCATATACAACATCTATTTAAAAATACACATACTTGGCTTTAAGAGCTTTTGTTGTCAGATTTATTCCTTCTAAAGCCCATTTCCCCTTATGCCTACAACGCCATCCAAGAATAAATGTGAAAAGTGAAATGAGATAAAAGCAGGACAAGATACGTTTAATATTAATGCTGGCTTAAATATTTATGAATGTTTGCATCTCTTGCAGCCACACAAAAATATGTCAATGTACATGACTTGCAAGAGGCAGCTGTGTGTAACTCTGAGAGTAAATAGAGAAGTGCAATAAGCATATGTCTAGGACACAGCATCGGCTATCCGTCTCTCTATCTCTCTCTCTCCCTCCCTCCCTCCCTCCCCTCCCTCCCTCCCTCCTAATCCAGTCTGTCCCAGTCCAGCAGCACTCGCAAAACCACATCTGTCCCAGGTACCTGCTCACTGCAAAGTGAGCTTCTGCCTGTGGCAGGGAGACGGATGGTTGCCAGATCTCCTGCATACCTTCCACCTCCAGACTTGCAGGTGTACATCAGTGAGCTGTCTTACCACTGACAGATGGAGGAGCACTCACTCACCAGTCATCATTATCACCCGTGAGAAGTGGCACCTACTTTTTCACACTAAAGATAGCGAAGCTTAAAGTGTTCCCCTGAGAAGCACATGCACTGATGGGCTCCTCCACAGATGTGGTGCTGGATATTCTGAATGCAGTGATTTTTTTGGGGATTGAAAAAGCTGATATCATGGTGTCACCTAACTATCACACGAGCCGAGCTCAGCCCAGCATTTCTAATCTCTTTGATGCTGTAAAAAAAATAATCCAGTTTTTGATCAATGTAAAGATTTCCATGGGCTGCTGGAGGGAACTGACAGGTTGTCCAGATAGGCCAACAATGTGCATATGCTTATAATGTTGTGTATATACAGTATATGTGTATGTGGTGCACATTTAACACCCTTGGGTGTTAAATGTACATCAGCAGTGTTACATTTACACCGGCATTTCTCTGTGTATGTACGTATGTGTATCTGCTTTGAATTCATGATTCAGCATTTACCAACATATATTTGTGTGTGTGTATTGGGGGAAGGCTGTGGGAGCTGTTCTGCTTTGTGCAATACTCAATGTCAAGGAGGCCTTTGTGTCAAATTGGCTTGAAAACATAAAGGGAAGCACAAGTGTAGATGTGTAATTTCTGTGAGACGTAATTATAAGACCCATTTATCTCACAGTCCCTGTGCAATTGCCCTACTTGCATATTAAGTAAAACTGAGTGTTAAAGTGCATGTCATTACCATATTCACTCTAGCCTGAGGTATACCCCATATTTAATTGAACACCTTTAATGGGGCCTCCTGGTGTTTACGGGCCTCAGACCATTTC
>CM056392.1:17850879-17984790 GCA_029718625.1 Synaphobranchus kaupii | reverse complement strand
CAGGGGTCTGCTGGTTTTTGTTTTCACCTTAAATACAGCAACTACTGAAACCAAAGAAACCAGGTGAGGTGAGTTAACTGTGTAGTCAACTGCTTTAATTGATCAATTAAGTTGGGAGTAACAACTAAAACCAGCCGACCCTGCGGCTCTCCAGGACCAGGGTTCCCTACCCCTGCACTAGTGCGACATTCCCAATAAAGAGTCAAATGAACATACAGGCTTTCAAGTCATGCAATAATATAATGACTCTAATTCTCTCGTTACACACACTCTAGGTTACTAGTTGGTAAGTTATACCAGGTAAAAAGCTTATTTGTCGCCTAAGTTCTTGTTATATTTAAGTTTAATGTGTCTGTTACTAAAATGAAACAGGTTGCATAGCGCAACAGGGGCATTCCGTCAGAAATCAATCACTTTCTGACCTCACCCTTTCAGATTTGAAAAATATTTTTCATAGATGTTAACCTATATGAGAGGGTGTTAGAATGTGCTTTGATTAACCAGAATGACCAACCATTCAGGAGACAGGGGCCCTCAAAGCTGAATTATATTGGACCCCCCACCCTACCTAAAGATTTCAAAAATAAACATAACAGTATGGTTCTCTTATTATTGGAAAGCTTACAAACAAGGTTATCCACATTTTCAATACTTTTCGTCCAAAATAAATGAATATGCGAATGAGTAGATTTTTTTGTCCTTCAACCGTAATTTGCAAAATACATGTAAACTCTTAATTTTATTAAATTTTTTTAAATATGCTAAAGGGTAGACACTTCTTTCCATCTCCTGAAGTTTATATGTTGTGCCCGCTATCAGTTGAGCAACAGCAGACTTCTGAATAATGGTGGATAGGTCAGTCTAACAAATTAATTCTTCACTTTGCCTATGATTTTCTTTTTCACCTCAAATATTACTTCAGTTTTCCCATTTGTTTATTATCACATGACTGAAAAAAAGAACATTTAAATGAAATTACATAATAAGGAAGCCCAAGTCAGCAAAAATGTGTGTAGTGCAAAGCCATATGAAGTTCTTTACGTTTCATTTTGAAGCCACTGGTCAAGGGCTGATGATGCTTTGCTCATTTCATTTGGACGTAGACAGTCTGTTTTGCCTGTTGCTGTGGATGGCTCCACTGATGTGAACACATCAGCCAAATTCACCACTAGTTGATCAGAACACCTCGGCAAAGAAAATGATCTGGAAGGTCCCTTTGGGTGCAAGATTTCAACCTGATGCTGCTTCAGATCAACAGACACTAGTTAGGAATCTTCACTGCTTTCAACCCATTTCCAGGAGGAAGGTCATGGCACGGCAGTTCTTCTACGCAACAATTCAAATAGAAGAACCAATCACAGTTGAAGACGATGTCCTGTCCTTTGAAGAAATCAATGGCTACCAGTTCAGTATGCCAGAGCATGGTGGCTTGGTATGGTGGTGTCTGTTGATGCGATGGTCAGTTTACGCATTTTTTTGCAAATTAAGGTTTAAGGACAAAAAATCACCTGTTTGCATATTATTTACTTTGGATGAAAAGTATTGAAATTGTGGATAACCTTGTTTTTAAGCTTTCCGCTAATAAGACAACCATACTGTTATGTTTAGCTTTTTTGAATATAGCTAGCTTACAGTTTAGCTTTTTTGAATATTCTAGTTATAATAACTTATATTTGGTATATATTTTTTTATAGTTAGCTTGATAGTCCCTTGTTTTTTGATAGTTTGTTTTTCAGTCTAACTTAGCAAGTAGCTAGCTAGTTATTTAAAAAAAAAATAATAATAAAAAAAAAAAAATATATATATATACTTTATTAAAAATAAATATATAAAGCATAGTTGAGCCACACGTTTACCTTTGCAACGTCGACACAACAGAGAGTTAAGTGCAGTGACCACATGTGCACCCGTTGAAATAAAAACCAATATCGTTGATATCTTGCAGGTAACGTTAGTGTGATTGCCTACAGCCTGTGTAAAATGAGTAGCCTACATGGCATGGGTAACTATTTGTACAGCGTGTGATTTGTTGTTTGCTGGCCGCATCATTATAAGCCCAAACGAGGCTATGTGTGCTGCCGCCTACCACTCCAAAACATTGCCCATCCTCTCATTCTCCACCATTGCTTCTGCCTCGGCTACTTGGGGCTCAGCAGCAGCTGGAGCTAGCGTGTTTGTTTGTGTGTGTATGAGGGAGAGAGGTAGTGAGAGAGCGAGAGTGGAACAAAGCAGCGAAGCATGTGAGTGCTGTCCAGAGTAGAAATGAACTTTTGGCTACTAGTGAAAAAAATTGCTGGGGCGTTTGATACCTGGAGCTCAGCCCCTATATTATTATCTTATCACAAATTTCTAAAGGGGGCGGGGTCTAGCTAAACCAGCATGCTTTGTTACCCTTTAAAAAATTCTGAAGGTCAGAAAGTGATTGATTTCTGACTGAACATATTTTGAATTAAATTCCATTCATATCAGGTGAGGTACAATGATGCAGTCATTACATTGACTAGTAATGTCCTTTGTAAACACAGAACTATTTCAAGGTGAGCTTCAGGGCAGTTTTCTTTGTTAGTGTGCACCTATCGGTGTTGTCCAACAGGAAACATGGATGGGATGCTACAGCTGGGATTTTTTTTTCCTGCAGTGCTGAACGCCACATAGTGAGTCCATTGAAATATAACCAAACTAATTAAAAAGATGGTTTTACATAATTGCCACTTGATTCCCAAGTGTCATGGAGCAATTTACTGTACCTTTCTCCTGTTGATAATGGCTCAGTGTACATATGTTCAGGAACCACAAGCATATTGTGATCCTGGGAAATGGCATTATAACTAACTAACACAATAAGTGACGTTAGTATGGACATTGGGCAATGTTCTTTTGACTGCTCATTCAAGCTCTTGTCTAATAGATTTATTGAACCTTTATTGACTTCCATCAGTACACACAAATAGCAATTATCATGCATGGATCCGAGGTACTTGGTCATAACTCTTTTGAAGTTGCAAACAACCTGCACATTTATAGTGTGTGTACCCTGCGTGAAGCCTCTATGCCTCACTAAAAAAGGCCTTTAATAGTGGCTCATAATACTTAAAATGACATGTTAAGTTTGCTGTGGTCTTTAGTAGAATAATTATTTTGAATAAATACCCCGCAATTGTATGAACAAAATCACATGAGAATTACAGCACAAATCCAGAATGCTGTAATTTGCAAGTTCTACATTCCCCCTCTGACTGTATTTGGGGAGGATGAGGAGGGAAAGGGAAGAAGGTAGATGGGGGAAACCAGGTAAAGCCACAGGCTGTAGACCATGGAGATGACAGAGAGAGAGAGATATGAGATATGGGAAGTTGTGAGGAACACATCAGGGACACACGTTTACCTGTCTCCGAGTGGCAGTCTCCATGTTGGTTGCAGGCGCAGGGGACACAGCGGACAAAGGAGCCACCGTTGGGGACTTCCCTTTTGTGCCCTGGGGCGCAGTGCTCGCAGAACTGTCCCGCGTGACCCGGGGGACAGGTACACTCCTCCACCCAGGGAGCGGGGGCGTTGGGGCTGCGGGAGGGGGCGGCTGAGCTCAAAGTGACTCCCGACAGCTGCGAGGTGTCTGCGAAGAGAGGAAAAGGGGACGCCGCTTATTCGACTACTCCTTATACGTGCGCCACCATCACCTGACACCCGCTGCAGAGGCGAACAACGGTGCTGCTAATTTATGTCACTTTCTCAGAGAGTCTGGTTTTTACCGGAGCTTTTCGGTTCAAGGACCCTGCTGAAGGGCGCGGCAGGAGCGGGACAGGGGCGCGGGGGGCCTGACACGGCGACTCTCCGACTCGGTACAATCCTTCCTCTCATTAGCTCGACAGGTCATTATCATCGAAGAGGCAGCCTCGGGCTGGAACCTCATTAAGCCGGTCACAGCGCGGCGCGCGGCCCATTCCTACGGTTAGCGCTACCGACCGGTGTCTCGCTCCCCTGCCCTCAGGCTGTACCCCGCATTCTCCGAGCATCTTTAATAAAACGAGTAAATAAATCAATAAACCAAAGGCGGGGGGGGGGGGAGAAAAAGAGGTGGCGGGATTACAGCTAATGTGCCCGGGGATCACCGCGGCGCATGAATAATGATCAAAACTCAGCCGCATCCTCATACCTGCGCCAAAGGTCCTCCGGCAACCCGTGAACACAGCAGAAGGTCATTGCCATGGTACTGGGCCGATAGGGGGGGGGGGGCACCAGGAATGTGCCAGCTGCGATATGCTTGGGTGCTTCGATACCGTTTCCCACTTGCAGCCAGAGCAGGAGATATAGGACTCAACGAGAGCCCGTGGCCGCCATACATTTTTAATTGCTGCTGTCAGCCTGGGATTTCAGCATTTCACTGATGGATAGCCTGAAATAAATTTTCTTGTGAAAATGTTACATTCTAATAAATAATGCCCATCCATTTTATTTATTAACTTATTTGTTTATTTATTTTGGGGGGTGGGGGAGGTGGGGTTGTGCTTTCTTTTCAAGTGCGACACGCAGCCATTGCTGATAAGCTACTTATTACGCAAACATATCCCGAGTATTGTTTTAAAGTGCTGCTCAATATTTGTTCTGCTTGTAATTCAAAGTAAAGAACGTGGTGAATTTTCCCCAGCTGCGCCACTGTCAGCATGCTTTAATCCGTGGCTGGCTTCTTTTGATGGTGCATGACAGCCATCAGATATGAATGATCTCCTGTCTGTGCGCCACTGCAGCAGATAAATGACCTTGACTGTTGGAGCTTGAGGTTCCCTGACTGCACATATTCAAAAGTGTTTATTCACTGATGAAATGTCTGACTTTATTTTTCATCTTTCATCCTCCTATTTTTCTTATCTTTCTTCCAATTTTCCAATGCCCAGTATTTCTGGGCTCTTCCCATCGTTGAAAGACACTCGTGAAGTATATGAGGCTGGCAGTCTACAGACCATAAATGTGCGATGAAGCAAAGCAGTCACTCTCGCCGGGTGAGATAGGGGATACCCTGCCGACTCACGCCCGCCCCCCCCCTTGTGCGAAACCTCAGTCAGTTACGTGTAGACCTGCAGGGCTTCAAATACCAGACATTGGGGTGCGTGTCACTGAACAAGTAATTTAGCTCCATGTGCCATCTGACAGCCTCCCCCTACCAGACAATTCTTGACAAATTCCTTGTCTTTCTTTGCCACACGCACACCCGTCTCCGTGTGATTCTTTTGTCGTTCCTACAGCCAATTACAGAGTGAGAGGCCATCAGAGGTCGGCTGACTAGTTCCCTTCGCCAGCATCGCAGAAAACAGCGACTGAGAGGCGGCGTTCGTGCGAAAAGAAGCTTTTCCTTCCCCTAATATCGAACCGACCTTAATAAAGTGTTCTCATCCCAGTAATGCGAGAGCGGAAAAAGCAGATGTCACTGGCAGTGAATTCCCTGAGACTGACTGAAATTACCAGCTGCCAATACAGAACGCCTCGAGGGTTACCTGCTGAAAAACCTCCTCTTTAATCTTCCCCTCCAGAGACGGGCGAACGGATTCATTCCACTGTCTGCGCAGTGAGATATTACAGCCTTGGCTTTTGAAGTTAAGGAACACGCAGGTAAGGAGAAAGAGAGAAAGCGCGATATGATGAACGACGCACCGCACAAATAAATAGCGAGTCACAGATATTTTGATAGATGATGGACATAACAGACTGACAGAAATGGACAGATCGAGAGTTTGAGAGAGATTAATGGCTAGACAGAGAACGAAGGGAATCCATAGGGATATATACCGCATGCACATGGGGGGGGGGGGGGGGGGGGATGAGAGGTGGATGTGTGTGCAGAGAGCGCAGACAGGCCGATGAACGCAGACAAATTTAGACAAACAGAGAGGCAGAATGATGGGCAGACGATGGGTTGTTTGCCCCCCCGGCACTCACAGTTGTGTCCCCCAGCGTTGCTGATTTTTAGAGCAGTGAGATTGAAGAGGAGACGCCGGAACTCCAGTGCAGTCAAAGGGGGGCTCAATCCCCCTCCCCTCTCATTCAGCCTGGGAGAACAGAAGAAGAAACAGACCAAACATCGCACTTTTATATCTGAATATGGCAGGGAGGTACTGAGCCAGGGACTGGCACACTCCGGAGACTGCCACCAGAAACCTTCCCTGAGGACAGAAACAAACATATCTACCAATCTGTGATAGATTTTGTGATTGTGTGTGTGTGTGTGCATGGTATGGATGCTCCAACCCTCTCCTTCAAGACAGCCACCAAGACTGCTGGACTGGAGCTATATACGTATGACATTAACTATAGTTAATGCCACTCTTATAAGAAAGGAACACATTATCAAATCAAAACATGTTAAAACCATGTAATTGAAAGTGTTCTTTAGTAATAATAGGCAGTGATTATTTGAATCTGAGCAAAGCATTGACTATGTCACACCTTTACAATGACAATGCACTTTTAATCAGATCAAAGTGAGGGGAACGGGCTTTCATTAAAGACTTGCTTCAGGACTGTAAGTGTAACAGGACAAATTATGTCAGAAAAAAGAAGCAAAAAAATATTAATTTGGCCTATACAACACACACATGTACGCAGGCGCACACACACACACACACACACACACACACACACACACACACACACACACACACACACACACACACACACACACACACACACACACACACACACACACACACACACACACACACACACACACACACACACACACGCACACACTTGCTGCTGATCAGATGACCACAACTACCCTGCATGAATAATTATACCCCCTCTTGCTGTGTCTGCTGAAAGTAATCCTTTCTGCCCCCTGGAGACCCATGCACCATACATACCCTGGCACCATCAAACTAATTTACAGTTTCTCTAAATTGTTTACACATTGAATCTACATCACAAAGTTTAGACGCAGAGGTGCACAACTTAAAACCCTTAATCATTTTTTTTGTAAAACGACAAATACATTCTGGTTATTTCATGTAAATTGATACTTCAGGAAACTCTTCCGTTTAACAAAAATATCAGTCACTACATTTTTCAACCATTGAAGTTTTTTTTCAGTACAAATCCAAATAGTTAATAATACATTCCATAATAATAAATTCTAAATAAATTCCACCCCACTGATTAGGTCAAATACTAATTATTTAACATTATCCTTTATTTTATCAGATTTTTATCATGAAAGAAAAGAGCCATAGGTGAGCACTCCTTCGCTGGAAAAAATATAGCCAATTCAGGGAGATTAGACCCCAGAGGAGGAAGATGTAGAGGAAGATTTCTTCATGTGCAATAATTTTTCATGTGATGGACCAAGGATTGACAATAAGGTAACCTGATCACAGCAGACCTGGAGTTGTTAAAGCATTTAGCAAGAAAGATAATACATGGGAGAAATATCACCGTTCATCATGGCAGATATAGTCCCCAGGCAGTGTGGAGGAAATATAACAATGTACACTGCCATTTCTCATAATGGAGTAATCTCTCACAAACCCACACTGGACCATATAACAAAGTACATCTGGGATTGCTTCTCGATTCAATACATGAATTAAATATATGAACATTTTATCTTGCAACCGATAGAGCTGGAAGTCTCAGAACTTAGAAAACTTTGTCATTGTTAGGGACAATGCCAAGTTTACACTGCTGTGCCCTGTCTGCGATTGTTTCCTCGGTTCATGAACCCAAAGGCTTTTTTCCTAAAAGATGTTGGACAGTGTGATCACAGTCTCCATGAGCAGGTAATACATTTTCAAGCCACGGAAGAGATGTGACTCTTGGTCATGAAATTTGTCATCTGTGACTGCACATCTATTCAAAGGTGGCTCTGGTATAGAGGTGGTTAAATAAATAAATTTAAAATTAGGGAAGGGAAATGAATTAAGTGAATTAAAGTGAAGGTATGAGAGCCGAGTGGAATACAGCCAAGTGTTATGATGAAAAATTTAGCATCAAAAGCAATAACAGTTCCTCATCTGCCTTTGCTGTCTTGAGATGTCCAGTGTCGAGTTGACTAAACTAGGTAGATATTTGGATCTAAAAGACAAGGCAAGCAACTTCAGCAGAGCAATGCGTCTCTGGGATCACAGCTGTTTTACTCCAAACTCCGCCTCCACAACTTTTTTTAAATACATGTGCAGTCTCTGTCTAGTCGGAATGGAGCACCAAACCCACTCAGCCTCTTCAGTCTGATTTGCTTGTTATTCACTGTTGTTATAATAGACGTTGTAGGCTATTGTTTATTTGATTAAGTACTAGTTAGCCTACTCTTGTATTCTGTAACACAATTTGCTTCAAGATTTAAAAAAAATATTCTTACTTTTCATGATGTAGCCTATGTAGGCTATCCACAAATTATATTCTTGTGTATTTTGAGCATTAGCTAGAATGGGCCAGTTAACTAGCCTCCATTATTATGCAATCATTCAGAATGTTCAGTTATGGATATTCCAAACACACCTGTACTGCCTTGCTACAATGAAAGCCGTCATTTTATCGATTCCGTGTCTTTTAATACCTGCTTTCCATTTGTACTAAAATGCACCCACAAATACCTTTCTCAAACTTCCTTTCGGGTTTAGTAAATCACTTTACACGTGCTAAAGTAGGCTAATCAATTTACATGACCCACTATTTCGCAAAATAACGTAGGGACGCCCATTTTAGCATATTCATTCAGGCTAACCCGCAAAAATTTGAAATTTACGTATCTTTCAATTTTGGCATATGCAATCGTCTTTACACCTCATTAGTTGATCACCTCGGATGATTTTTTGCAGGTGGTAACAGTTTTACACATGTTTTTGTACACGAAAACCTTTAGTAAATTGACCCCTATGGCTACATTTATGCTACAACTATGTCTCTTCTGGCATGCTCTTTAAATTGCTATGACATGTTCAGTTAGTCTATAAATTGAAGTTTAATACATTCCACAATGTGGTATCATTAATAGCATGTCGACATAGCTACATATTCGGGTGAGGTGCACATGTTCAACTTTATGGGCTCAAATGAAAGTATAACTTAAAACTAGAGTATGCAACTTTTTAAAATAAAAAAATATCAGGAAATGGTCATGCTTAGTTGGTAGCCATCATAGAAAGAACTGCTCTGACAGAAATCCAGCACCATACACTGTGTTTGTACCCTCAAATTCTGCATTCTAAAACCAATGATTTGGCCCGAATCTTTGTTTTCAAAACAGAGTGGCTTATGACCATAGACCGAACCAATCAACATGGTTGACCTTGCCAGTTTACCAGACATTTCACAGCGACCCGTTACACCCACGCTATTTCATACAAATAAAAATAAAAGGGAATAAGGCCTAGTATATACTCTACGCAAGGAACATGAACGCCAACACAGATTCGGGACATACGCAAGGTGCTTACATACTATATGCGCGTTTACCGGCTTCTTTTCGCCCTGTCCGCTAGTTGGCAGCCTAGGCTAATCTGGTTGGACTGAGTAACCTTAAACCGGAAATTAGTACTTATTTGTGTGTAGTCTGCAATTCTGCAGGTATGGAAAAGTATTTACATTTAGCACCTCTAACGGAAACGCGTGGAATTGCACCACACGTTTGCGTCGTGTTACAAAATTTGGACTGCACATTTTGCTACGCAAGAACGCGAGAAACGCCCCCTGCGTTGCTCTTTGCGTCGTTGCGCGCGTTCCTTGCGTAGAGTATGTACCAGGCCTAAAGCTCGTAAACATAGGTGCTCATTTCAGAAGATGTTCGGGAACTAATTGGTTTAAAGACAGATGTGGAGCTCCCATATTCTATTGGACAGGTAGGTCAAAAGTTTCAACACGAATGGACTTTCTGCTTGCCAGAAAACTGTAATGACCTATAATGAATAGTAGCTAGGTTGCTATTATTCATAACATTACTTTATTCGGTGGCTAGTTCTTGGAAGAAGGACATGCTTGCTAACGTTAGCTCAAACTGGCTACGCGGCTATGTTACCATGCATACCAGCTGTAGCCAGATAATGCCAGGTTCAGATTAACGCTACACAAACTCAATGTTATGCAACAAAAATATTTTATTGTTTTACCTGGACTTTTAGGTGACATTTTTACTGTAATGTTAGCAATACCAGTCTGTAATCCTGTAACCGTATCTAGAAGACTTGCACGTTCACAATGAGGTCTGTCTGAGGAAGAAGTGGGATGGGGGTGTGTCTCTTTCTCTGTCGGCAAGGTCAAGGGGTGTTGTGACTTTGACAGCAAATGTGACCGTTGGGAAACGTTGCATGCTATGTAACCATAATATTTAAATAACACAAACAAGGTCATTCCAACGCATTCACCACAGGTGTCTTCTAAACACACATGTGGCTGACCTCCCTCTGACTTTCCTGTTCCTCTTGAGATCCGTGTATTCCATACAAAGCTCTATGAAGCCAACCAGTCAATGTCAAGCATTGATGAAACCAAAGTTTAAAGGGAAGTAAACTGAAATGGAATGCGTGCAACGTAAGAAAGCTTAACTCCATTACACCTATGCCATGCATGATGCAGTAACATTTATGATCACAAAAAGACAGCAAACACATAACACTACTATTCATTTACTATTCATCTCTGCTGCAGTGATACATTATAAATTATGGGCTCAAATGAAAGTATAACTTAAAACTAGGGTATGCAACTTTTAAAAATAAAAAAAATATCAGGAAATGGTCATGCTTAGTTGGTAGCAATCATAGAAAGAACTGCTCTGACAGAAATCCAGCACCATACACTGTGTTTGTACCCTCAAATTCTGCATTCTAAAACCAATGATTTGGCCCGAATCTTTGTTTTCAAAACAGAGTGGCTTATGACCATAGACCGAACCAATCAACATGGTTGACCTTGCCAGTTTACCAGACATTTCACAGCGACCCGTTACACCCACGCTATTTCATGCAAATAAAAATAAAAGGGAATAAGGCCTAGTATATACTCTACGCAAGGAACATGAACGCCAACGCAGATTCGGGACATACGCAAGGTCTTTGCTTACATACTATATGCGCGTTTACCAGCTTCTTTTCGCCCTGTCCGCTAGTTGGCAGCCTAGGCTAATCTGGTTGGACTGAGTAACCTTAAACCGGAAATTAGTACTTATTTGTGTGTAGTCTGCAATTCTGCAGTTATTGAACAGTATTTACATTTAGCACCTCTAACGGAAACGCATGGAATTGCACCACACGTTTGCGTCGCGTTACAAAATTTGGACTGCACATTTTGCTACGCAAGAACGCGAGAAACGCCCCCTGCGTTGCTCTTTGCGTCGTTGCGCGCGTTCCTTGCGTAGAGTATGTACCAGGCCTAAAGCTCGTAAACATAGGTGCTCATTTCAGAAGATGTTCGGGAACTAATTGGTTTAAAGACAGATGTGGAGCTCCCATATTCTATTGGACAGGTAGGTCAAAAGTTTCAACACGAATGGACTTTCTGCTTGCCAGAAAACTGTAATGACCTATAATGAATAGTAGCTAGGTTGCTATTATTCATAACATTACTTTATTCGGTGGCTAGTTCTTGGAAGAAGGACATGCTTGCTAACGTTAGCTCAAATTGGCTACGCGGCTATGTTACCATGCATACCAGCTGTAGCCAGATAATGCCAGGTTCAGATTAACGCTACACAAACTCAATGTTATGCAACAAAAATATTTTATTGTTTTACCTGGACTTTTAGGTGACATTTTTACTGTAATGTTAGCAATACCAGTCTGTAATCCTGTAACCGCATCTAGAAGACTTGCACGTTCACAATGAGGTCTGTCTGAGGAAGAAGTGGGATGGGGGTGTGTCTCTTTCTCTGTCGGCAAGGTCAAGGGGTGTTGTGACTTTGACAGCAAATGTGACCGTTGGGAAACGTTGCATGCTATGTAACCATAATATTTAAATAACACAAACAAGGTCATTCCAACGCATTCACCACAGGTGTCTTCTAAACACACATGTGGCTGACCTCCCTCTGACTTTCCTGTTCCTCTTCAGATCCGTGTATTCCATACAAAGCTCTATGAAGCCAACCAGTCAATGTCAAGCATTGATGAAACCAAAGTTTAAAGGGAAGTAAACTGAAATGGAATGCGTGCAAAGTAAGAAAGCTTAACTCCATTACACCTATGCCATGCATGATGCAGTAACATTTATGATCACAAAAAGACAGCAAACACATGACACTACTATTCATTTACTATTCATCTCTGCTGCAGTGATACATTATAAATGATTTTGTGTACTAAATGTTTTTTCATTTTAATAGCAAAATAGCATTTGATTTAGAAAAAAAATTATTATGTTAATAACGTTAAAAAAAAATGATTAATTCATGTTGCAAAGGAAGTTTTGTGAAAAAATATACTGTTTTGACCCTCTTATGTAAACAGTAAAGAAATGTACTGTTCTGTAAACACATAAAATTATGTTAGGAATTTGTGTTAACAATTGAGAAGAACATGTAAACATCTGACTTCCCCTGGCCCTCCCCCAAGTTGTGTGGACTATCAGATTCAGATCTTAAAAAGTAGAATGTGAGAATCTCCTGGGCAATATCACATAGAGACCCTTCCCTTTCCTTCAAAAAGGCAAACCCAGCATCTGGTGACAACATGAGCTCCACTTATTCAGGTTAATATATTCACTCTGACTCACATTAATTAGAAATACTGTCACTCAAGTACCATGTAGAAGGTCTGTTTTCATGTTTATTTATATTTCTAACAAGTTTCTGATAGGGATATGGAATACATGCTAATGCACCTAGTTTTGATTTATGTCAACAAACGTGTGAGGAGTGAGCTGTATTTCATGTTGAAGACAATCACAGGGTACTACACCCTGGCCCACCATGCACACGCACACACACACACGCACACACACACACACACACACACACACACACACACACACACACACACACACACACACACACACACACACACACACACACACACACACACACACACACACACACACAGAACACTGGAAATGGAATTGGTTGAAGTTTGGACAGATGTCATAATCCTCCAAAAAACTCCAAAAATAGAAATAAATGTTTTTTCCTCCATGGCTCAGACATGATCTGCAGATTTCTAATGATGTCCACAATGCTCTTCTCCCTAGAGTGTGGATTCGATGACAGTCCTCTCAGCTGGAACTGCTAGTTTGGAGCAGACTGCAAGTGCTCGTCTCAAAAGGGTGAAGGGCTTGTTACCGAGTCCCTGTCACCAGTAAGCAAACTTCAATCAATCAATCAAACTTTATTTATATAGCATAATCCATGCATGAAATGCAATTCAAGGTGCTTAACATCAAGTCCGGGCCAACTACTACCAGAGGACCTGAGGGATCTAGTGGGCACATATCTTGAAAGCATGTCAGACATGCTGCAAAATCGTTAAAACATTTATAAACCAATAAATATAAATAAATAAAATCAATTCAGTGCAGCGACTTCAAAACAGGTGCGATGTGTGCTCTCCCACTGGTCCTAGTTAAAACACATACGTCTGAGTTTGGTGTAAGTTGGAGTTGAATATGGCTCTTTTGGGTTGACCAGAGAGAAGGGCGCTACAGTATTCAAGCCGGCTGGAGATAAAAGCGTGCAGTAATCTCTCAGTGTTGGCCTGAGAGAGAAACGGCAGTACTCTAGTAATGACATACTATGGCACACAGCAGAAAGAGTTTCTACAATGAAGCTTCTATTGAGCATCAGTCTTGCAGGATTGCTATATTTTGGTGGACAAGAACATATAACTACAGTTAAAACTTAATAATATTCCCACATAGCTGTTCTCAAACCCTTAACAAAAATCAACCGACAGCCAAATCATCTGCATCACAGAGGTGAGAATCTAGGTTGAATTTTTTATAAGATGTGCAGCATAAAATAGCAACTACAAAAGCAAAAACAAAATGCTAGTTCAAAGGTTGGCTGCTATCAAAGCTGTGAGTCAATATACCATGCACACTAGATACAGTAAATCTTTAGTGGGTGGTGAACTTTTTTTTGTTATGTAATTGTCTATTGGATATACTGTAGGTAGCTTATATTCACATAGTTTCACATATTTCCACAGACAGTAAAAAGATGTTTTTTGATCAAAGTTGCTAAACAAGAAAATTGGTGATGAAAGGCTATTTTATCCCCCTCCTGTTGCAAATATTCTAATCTTTTGTCTATAATAAATGTATAAAATATACATTTTTAAAAGTACAGTACTAAAATGATGGTCTGTGCTCCCTGGTATGCTTTCTGAAGCCATCAAAGTTACATAGATTTCTACTTTTTTCAGTTTGATATGAGCTGTCATTATTTTTTAATTAGATTTTGGCTTGAAACTATTTCCACAATGTTCACATACACCTCAACTGATGTCACGGGTAAAGAACATTGCTCAACAGAAATAGGTAAATAAGTGATCGTACATGTTGTCACCATGTCTTGAAATATAACTAGCAACAGTTTACGAGAGCACAATTAATTATCGGCGCTGCATGCTCAGGGAGAGGTCACCCGATATGGATTGGATTGGAGCTCACCTGATGTGCTGGGAGCTATAGGCAGAGACAGAACCTGCGAGTGGATATATTCTGGGAATAACAGGGACTCTTAGAGAGAACAGAGTTCTCTGGCTATAGATGTGTTCAGCTGGGGTCGGTGCTCACCTGCTGTGCTGGAGATGTGTTCTGCTGAGGTTGCCGCTCACCTGCTGCGCTGGGTGCTCACCTGAGACTGAAGGTACGCTGGGGGGCTTGAACAGAGTGAAGGCTGGGCTCAGGTGAAAAGTCAATGGAGACAGTGACATCAGATCCCTGAAGGACCAGAGTCAGTTGCCTTGGAAGGAGCTCTGGGCTCTCTGCCACAAAGGTGATTGCAAGCAGCTGGCCATAGCTGAGCAGCTGGTTCCCCAAAAACGTCTCTGCGAACGGAAACGGAAGGGCACGAGAAGT
Organism: Synaphobranchus kaupii; assembly: GCA_029718625.1. NCBI lineage: Eukaryota > Metazoa > Chordata > Actinopteri > Anguilliformes > Synaphobranchidae > Synaphobranchus > Synaphobranchus kaupii. Next base: position 17,969,802 of record CM056392.1, on the reverse strand, counting down.
AATTAGTTTGGTCTGGATCTCTTCCTGAAGGGGTAGAGAGACGTCGTGTCTTGACCACTTCATTCCAGCAGGCTGCCAAAGAGCACATCAGACGGCATAACGACTGGGGAACTTTCAAATCCCAAGGCATCGTGCTGTTAAACTTCCCTTCTCGCTAATCTCCCAGGACAGTTTCGTCGGAGGAATTCCATTTTAGAACACCACTGCACATGGGCACTGTTAGAACATGTTGGGTGTCTCCTATTAGAGAACTTTCCCCCAGTGGTGTATGTCAATAGCACCAAACTGGGAATTCAAGTGTCTGTTTGTCTTATTGCACATTGCCCAGTATAATCTTTTACAGTTTCCTATCCTGTAAGAGTTGTACAGTGAATTCTGTGCCTTTTGCCGCTCTGTGGCATGGTTGTGTTGTGATCATTATAATTCCCAGTGTTAGTGTGACGCCCACTGTGAAAACGGAATATTTCCTGAAAATGACTTCACACTGTGACTCTTATGCCCCTTATGACTCTCTCAAACTGCTGGGTGTCACACACACTGAGACCAGATTCAGAAAATGTACCATTAGCTTGGTTGTTTTCCTTGATTTCAAGTAAAATGAGAAAGAATGCTTCCTGTCCCTAAGCAGGAAGTCCACTGTGCGTATTTGAATGATTTTATACCTCTGTCTGGCATCACGCAGGAGGAAACCTTGACCCTTGTGTAAATTCTCAAGCCTCGGTGCCAGGATATAACAATATTTATTGGACTACACAAGAACCTGCGATGAATATAGATTCATCTGATTAATATTTTCTCCAAAATCAGTTAACCTTCATTTCATTAAGAATAAAAATTCACATTTAATCATTCAACTTCGACCGGCAGTTTGAATTTGGATGATGGTAATATAGAATGGCATGACATACCTGTGGTCACAAACTAGTTATTGGTTCAAATAGGCTGGGATGTCTGTGGTTGACCTTGATTTTGCTTGGCCATACTGTGCCTGGGGGTTCCATGGAGGCTGCCTCTATCCCCAGGCAGACTGTCGGTAATGCAGCTTTGTAGCTTTGGTGATGGTGCGATATCCGACACGCCTGCCAGTATGTTCCACCTCAGTAATATATAATCGGCTCTATATTTTGGCCTTGCTAACTTTGCTATGGTTGCCCTTAGAGGCAACTGAAGGCACTGCTGTCCTGATGCCGCCTCTTCTCTCCAGGTTCCTGGTCTTGAAGTCAGTTTTCTCTGCTCACTCTTCCTTTGAAGAATGTGGCGTTCCAAACGCTGCTGTGAATTTCTTTGCACAATTTGTCTCTTGAATGCCCTCTGCTAAATCATAAATGCAGGCCTGCTGCTCAATCACAAGGTTTTTTTTTTTTCCTTTTCTTTTTAACGGTTTCCAGCACTGTTCTTGCGAGGATTGTGGCGTTTCAGAAGCAAGGCACAATCCTTTTTCTTTTGTGTGTTTTTTTTTTATTTTTATTTTTTTATCTGAAAAGGTATTCCTTCCCCCCTCTTCTCTATGCTTCTTTGAATAACTCCTCATTCGCAGAATCACAGCCGCCTCTATTTCCATGCCAACAGAAGCAATCTTGTCACTGGCTGACAGATGCCTGCAGAGTGTAGTGCCCCTATTTGCCCACCCATCCTCTCCTTCATGTATCAGCACACTATCAACGGGAAAGCGTAAATGTGCTAGTTCTAACAGAAGAGTCAGGCCCACCTGAAGTTTCTGCATTGAACTAGGTTGAACTCCCACCAATTATAGGCAGGGGTGTTTTCCGTCGATATTGCCCAAATTATAGGCAGGGGTGCTCCGTCGATATTGCATTGTCGGCGGATATTTCTGGAGCAATAGGAAACGTGCCTGCATGCTGCGTCTTACTTATGTTTTCATTTCATGAAGATGCTGACTGATCTAATTCCTTTTTACGTGGAAAGTGTTACAGGGAAGACATGAGAAAAGATGAAAAATGGTTCAACAAGAATAACCAAAACTGCTTTTCTTCCGTCGTTCTCAGTGGCGTCGTCAGTCAGAATTATACCTTATTGTGAAAAAAGCAGCGGATTACAGATGAAAAATAGAATTAAAATGTGCTGGAGTTTAATCTTTAAAGTGACAGGTGCGCACGCAAAAGAGGAGAGAAAGGGAAAACGAGATCATGAAGCTCGGTACCGGACGAATAGATCGCGGCAATTTTACGATGTGACAAACCAGGGCTGGGACAGTGTGACAAGACGACCCAATAGGGCACACTGAGAGGTGAGAGGTGAGCACTAGTCATTGGTTAGTGGCCAACTCAGACACAGCTGCAAATGATGAGCTTCAAAAAAGAAGCAATATATGGAACAAAATCCCTAATACTTCCCCAGGTTCACAATAGATCTCCATTCTGCTTTTTCTCACAACGTCTCGAAGAAGCAGGAAATTTAATGGATCTGGTGATCAATATCCGAATTTGGCCATTGCAAAGACCGTTCTATGGCTGTCAGTTGTCTGTCCCTGTGTATCTTTCCTCTCATCTACTTTGCCCCCTCAGCGTTCTTCTTCTTTGGTTTGGTTCCAGGTGCTCCCGCTCTTTTTCATATCTTCGGTTCAACCTACCAGAAACATTTCTCCCTTCTGTTTGTGTTTTCAAGGTTGTACCTTGCAGTGTGGTGGAGATTGTTTTCTTTGCCTGGTGACATTTCAGATGGCTGCCGGCCAGACAAGTGGCCCGTCCTTCAGTACTTATTTAATATGAGAACGAAATTAGTCCAGTTGGAAGGGGGTCTAACTGCTCCCTAGGGTGTTGCAATTTGCATAAGAAACAAGAGCAACAGGCCAGGGGGCTGTGCAATTACACACACTATGGTGATAAGCACGTACATTGGACAGTGATGAGCAACTGAACAACAGCCTACCCCAAAAAGACTGGAGGCTCCTTTTCTAAGCACAAGTCTTCATAATAGATTAGATAGAGGAAATATAACACAAGAATCCACAAATATCATCTACTGGATCATGTAACACTATCCTTCGGCAAGGAACAATATTTGATGAATAATGTATTTTAGCATTGAATTTTTTGTGGTCTGTACAATCTTGGGTCAGAATTTTGATTAAAATTTAGTTACAAATACGAACATGCGAAATGTTCATATCAATGCACGCTACACTAGAGCCCAGCAAAGTCTTTATTTCATGTGTAAACAAAAGAATTTCAAGGGGAATAACACAATGATTTTTCTGTTCTACAAAAGGTTGCAGAGACTGTTGACCTTCAGTAATAAATGCTGGGGAGGTTCAAAGCAGATATAAATACAATAGAATAATTAATACTGGCTGCAAGATGTGAGATGTGCTGTTCCAAAATATCACATCTTTGTCTGAGCAGCATATTACTAGTCTTAATAGAAAGATATCTGTTGACCCTCTACACCCCTTATATTTCAAATATCCAAGCAGGATCCAATAGTTCTGGCTTTATTTCTCTTTTGCCTCAAGTGAGGATGAAAAAAAACATACAAAACATACTTTGAGCTAAAATGGCATCTTTTTCTCTTTTCACGGGATCGCTACCCTAAACTCATTTCTGTTTAAATATGTATGTGTATTCAATGATTGTATCTTCATACACAGTTTGTACTGGAATATATCATATCAGTTGGAACCATCTGTATATTTTACAACCAGCGGACAAATTAAACTTTTGAAATACAATAGGAAGTTTCAGAGTTACAACATGACTTTTAGTAAGCAAGCAATTTCACGAGACGTTATATAACACTTGTAAAAAAAAAAAAGACACCTTAAATTAAAGTGCGCATTTTCCAGGATGGCCGGGGAGAGGTTTTAGATTAGATTTGTGCCAGTTTAGTGAACGTGTAATTGTTTTCTTATCATTGGAAGGAATGTTGGATACTTTTACTTAGCTATACTTGTATCAACGTCACAGCGCCTGCACTTAGCTCACCTGGGGCTTTATAGAAGCCAATGTCGTCCTCACTGTAGGGAAGCAGGTACACCTCCCCCTCTTTCCAGATCAAATGGGACTCCAGTCCACCAGAGAACTCCCCTATCCAGCCATCTGGGTCTGGGGACATTGGACAGAAATAAAGGCAATTCTTCTCTCCTCTCCACCCTTTATCATCCTCAGCGTTTCACGGCAACTAAGGCTATATATTACTCTGGATTTACCGGGAGTCAAGACAGCCTGTGCTGCGGGGAAACACACAAATTAGGGTTGGACGAGCTAATCACCCGTAAACCGAAAAAAAAGGGGCACCTTACAAATGGGGCCGTGCAGTAACCAGGAACGGTGCCGGAGGTGGGGGTGGGGACGGACAGAAGGCATGAGCGTCTCTGCGCCAAGCCTGATTATCTTTATTCCAGAGCAGAATTACCTGCCTCACTGATTACCTTCCACAAAGTCAGAGGTCAGGCTGATTGCCGAGTAGCGGGAGGAGGAAGCGCAGGCCACCGAGTGTCCAAAGCAGAAGCAGCTCTCGCAGCCCGCAGGGCTGTCAGACGCCAGGTTAAACGAGCCGGGCTTGCACCTATAACATCGAGAGTAAGGTCATAGTGCCAAGGACCACTGGTTGCTTATTAACACCACTGACAACATAGCCATGAAACATACAAAACACAGCCAACATTTTCATTTGTTGCGTCCCAGTAATGTATTTGGACAAAATAAGTATTTGCTTAATACTGTAAACTCATAGGTTTATTATGGTTACAGTAGTTACCAACAATTTATTTTTCTTTCCTTGATTTAGAATCTAAATTAATCTCCAATATAGTCTTAGTGACACAGACAGAGAGCACAGATAAGTAAAGGCCTTCTTCAAAAGCCAATAGCCAGCAGTTCCACACTTCATAGGCAGTAGGCGCTTGTGACAGCAACAATCCTGCCCATTGCTGCCCTCCTTCCTTGGCACATCACTACACTGGAACATCTTTCAACACATCTTTGTCATCCAAGACACTTGTATTATGTCAAAAACATGTAAATATGTAAACTTTTTTTCCTGCCGGGTCTCAGGAGGATATGATTATGAAACTACTACTACTAGTGCAGAAAAGCCGCAGGAAGCACCTGTCACATGTGTGTCCCTCGACGTTTTCCTTGCAGGGACACTGTCCATCCAAAGGAGAGCAGGAACTCACACTGCCAGAAGGGTGACACTCGCACGGCCTGCGGATGACAATGACCTGCCGCTGTGAGGAGGCGGCCATACCCTCGCCCCGAGTCACCGCCACGTGCCTCCCCAGCCTCCAGAGTGTAAAGTGTACGTGTGCGTTCACCAAGGGAGGGACATCCCATCCGGCGAAGATTCTTATAGCCTTTAATCTTGGAAAAAAAATGTTTTCCTTCTTTTTTTCACACACCCGACCACTTTCATTGATTGATTGTATTTCCACAGAGCTGTAATGCAGAATCAATGTTTTAACGAAGGCACCATAAAGAATAATTCAATTATCCGACAGCTCCTTTATGATGTTCTGCTCCACCGGCTTGAGTAATTCACACTCCAGTTTAACTGGTTGGGAGTGCTCTACTCGTGTGTGAGTATACAGAGTAGAGTATACTGGGGGCAATTGTAACGGGTCAATTGTAACACCATTTTTTTTACAATTGCCCCCAACCCTGAACACATGAAACTAGCTCGCTTGCTGGATAGAACCTCAGCTCTAGCTTGTTTCAGATTGGTGCAATTTTAAGGTGTCGCAATTGCCCCCTGTTACAATTGCCCCCAGAATACTCTACACATTTAATATTTCTTTCTTTATAATGCAATTCATCCGGGAGATTGCATGTTCTGATATGAATATTCATACTTTCTGCTCTCACCTGGGAGAAACAAAATGCTTTGATTTTTTTCTGCTCAAACCGATCTCTGCCAAGCCTTCCGATTACAGAGACATGTGTAGCAGCGCACGCTGAGCAAAGGGTGGTCTGTAATTTATATGCAGTTCAACACTGCCATTTCTTCTCACTACATTAAAAAAGGTTGGGTCATTCAGACCTGTAATGGAGATCACATTAATAAATCACAGAGGTCCGTCACCATAAGTAACACAACACCATCCGTGCCATGGGGAAGATACCTGTACAAATGCTCGATTATGCCAGGGCAACCTAATAATGTTGCACTGCTTATCTCTAATTATTTATACTCATGCATGATGTTCCCTGTAAAAAGTTGTCCGGGAAGTGAGGAGAAGATAAACGTTTAGTTTATTGAACACAAGTGGTACTCCATGCTAAAACCCCTCAGTTAAATGTAAAAGTGACTATGAGATTAAAGTGCAGACTTCCAGCTTTAATTTGAGGGGTTTTACATCCATACTGGGTGAACCGTGTAGCAATTGTAGCCATTTTTATACATAGTTCCCCCCCCCCCCCCCCCCATTTTAGGGGACTATGTATAAAAAGGACTACAAATCCAATTTGCAGTACAGTGCCAAAACAACAAAAATGTGTCACTGTCCAAATACTTATGAACTGCACTGTATATTTTATGTCATTGAATTTCATAATTATTATTGAAAATCACAATCATCAATTAAATCACCAAGTTCAATATACCATCATGGGCCTTCGCCGGTTGATCACTCATTCAATGTGAAAGAGAGGGAAGCATTACACCAGTCCTTTTTAGCAGAATGTTAAATTTATTATGAATATGAAAGTTAGATTCAGGAAATTTAATACTTAAGGTTAGTCAGAAATAATAAAAATCTAACATCCATGAACAATCATATAAGAGATTACAAACAAGCTAAAAACAGGAATAATAAGTAATGATACCAATAAAGACAAATACCGTGAATAATCGGTCACACTCAAAAATACAATAGGAAATTAACTGATCAATGTGTTTTGTTAACTAATCAGAGGCACATTTAACCAAAGAATGTATTATTATACAGAGACAGAGTGTAATCTGATACGAAAATAAGGAAGTAAGGAAGACAGGAGAAAGGGAGGGATAAGATGGAGGGTCTCCGTCAGCTGAATGCGTCAGTCCACCGGTGTTTAGTAGGAATGCGAGATCAAACAAAAAGCAGAGATTGGACCATAGAGCGTATATCGGAAGTGGAGAGGGTGGGAGGGGCCAGGCAGTGAAGTACCCAGACTGCAAAGGAGCAAATTGACTGCAAAGGAGCAAATTGACTGCAAAAGAGCTTTCTGCCCATTGAGTTCAATGGAGAAAACCAAGCTGATTTGACAACCAAAGAAAACCTCATCTTTAATTTTTTTGTGATCATAAAATGAATTATATGTTGCAGTTTGTGAAACAATGATTGTTTTTGTCCAGACGTTTTTGGAAAATATTTATTAAATTTACATTTGCCTCAAAAATTTAAATATATGAAATATAACAATCATTAATCAAGTTTAAATTAATAAAAATTAAAAAAAGTTTAAATTAATAAAAATAACATTGGGTAAGTTTTAATTTTGCATTCAAATGTGTGATATTCCCCATTCATTTTAATGGGTGCTCTAATGATTTGCACTCAACATGCACAAGCCTACTTCCGGGTGCTTCATGGCTTTCCTGTCTAGTTAAATATGCATGTCGATGGGCTGGACGTTGATACTGGGTCGGCGCAATTTGACCATGTCGGGCTATCCACCGCATCACATGGCTGGCGAGGGAGGAGCTCACTGCTGCAGTCAAGTATAAACGGGCTCCCTAATCGGCAGCGTGCATCATAAGCAAAACAAAAGATCCAAAAACCAGCATGGCTCATTTGGAACCCCTCGTTGCGTTCTTAACAGAAAGTGAGCTGACACCCGACAGTGGATATCAAGAACTGTCTGTTGGCTGCTATGCTGTAGGCTATTAGGTACCAAAGGTAAGTTACTTGCTAATTCAAAATGACGTAGGCTACTCAAGAGTTGTTTGATGCGTTTGATGTCATTCACATGTGCTTCGTCGATTTTGCGCCTTTTGTTCTTAGCGGGGAAAGCGGCGATGCCTGTGGGTCGCTTTTTGTGCAAAAGGAGTGCAGAACACGCCCACTCGGTTATGGTTGGATGTCCTCCCACTGTCAAAACGAGTCCACCCAATAGGCCTAATTAACTCGTCACGAATCTCATCACCGGGGTGTCAAGTTCAAATAAAAGATGTTTAATAGATGTTGATGTTAGATGTCTAATAGACCTCTGTGTAGATGTCTAATAGACATCTATTTTAGACATCTAATAAATGTCTATGTTAGACATCTATTAGACGTCTATTTTAGACGTCTAATAGACGTGTATGCTAGATGTCTAATAGACATCTATGTTAGACGTCTATGGTAGACGCCTAATAGACGTCTATGGTACACGTCTAATAGACATCTATGTTAGACGTCTAATAGACGTCTATGTTAGTCGTATAATAGACATCTATGTTAGATGTCTAATCGACGTCCATGTTAGCGTGTAACATAAACTTCTATTAGACGTCTAACATAGACGTCTATTAAACATCTTTAATACATCTAAATGGTCACTGGAAAAATTTGTTGAAATTGGGTCGTAATGTGAATGTCTAATAGACATCTACAAATATACGTTGAAAAAACTTTCACTTTTGAACTATTTTTAGATCTCTATTTAACAGCTTTTAGACTAGCAATTGCTCACTGGGTTGTTTGGCTGACCTTTGATCAGCAGTTGCAGTTCCAAATGTTTTATTTCGCGTATGAAAAAACGATTGAAGATGAAAACATACGCAGAAGGTGAAAGACTACATACACCACGCAACGGATCTCTCTAGCTCCAGATCTCTACATGTTTAAAGATGCTCAGCTGTTTACCTTTGACCTTTGATGCATTTTTCATCACCTTGGTCATCTCGGGGACCTCAGGAGGTGCCTGAGTTGAATGTCAAATTTCCGAGATTGTTGTCATTAACTCGTCACTATTTCATCACCGGGGTGTCAAGTTCAAATATAAGATGTTTAATAGACGTTGATGTTAGACATCTAATAGACGGCTATTTTAGATGTTAAATGTTACACATCTATTAGACGTCTATGTTAGACGTCTAATAGACTTCTGTGATAGACGTCTAATAGACGTATATTTTAGACGTCTAATAGACGTCTATGTTAGATGTCTAATAGACGTCTATGTTAGACGTCTAATACACATCTATGCTAGACGTCGAATAGACGTCTTTGTTAGATGTCTAATAGACGTCTATGCTAGATGTCTAATAGACGTATTTGTTAGACGTCTAATAGACGTCTATGGTAAATGTCTAATAGACGTCTAAGCTAGACCTCTAATAGAGGTCTATGTTAGATGTCTAATAGACGTCTATGTTAGACGTCTAATAGACGTCTATGGTAGACGTGTAATAGATTTCTATTTTAGACGTCTAATAGACGTCTAAAAATAGTTAAAATACGAAAGTTTTTTAAACGCATATTTGTAGATGTCTATAGACGTTCACATTTAGACCCAATTTCAACCAACTTTTCCAGTGAGCATTTAGATGTATAAAAGATGTTTATATGTTTATATATGTTAGACGTCTAATAGTCGTCTATGTTAGACGTCTAAAATTTGTTGAAAAGTGAACGTTTTTGTAGTTGTCTATTAGACGTTCACATTTAGACCCAATTTCAACCAATTTTTCCAGTGACCATTTATTTTTAGATGTCTATTTAACATCTTTTAGACTAGCAAATGCTCACTGGATTGTTTAGCTGACCTCTGATCAGCATTTGCAGTTCCAAATGTTTTAATTAGCGTATGAAAAATCGATTGAAGATGAAAACATAGGCAGAAGGTGAAAGACTACATACACCACGCAACGGGTCTCTCTGGCTCCAGATCTCTACATGTTTAGAGATGCTCAGCTGTTTTCCTTTGACCCTTGATGCATTTTGCATCACCTTGGTCATCTCGGGGACCTCAGGAGGTGCTGGAGTTGAATGTCAGATTTCCAAGATTGTTGTCATTAACTCGTCACGAATCTCATCACCGGGGTGTCAAGTTCAAATAAAAGATGTTTAAAAGGCCTTTTAAAATTAAAAACCCGGTGAAGCTGGAAACATTAAGAAACGTCAAGGAAGAGGTTTCTTTGGGGGACGAACCAAAGACCACACCCAGATCACAAAGAAAAAGAAGAAGAAAAAAAAAAAGTGGGATGATAGATAATTAAGACAAAAACCCACATACATGCCACGAAAACCCAGGAAAAAGCCACGAACAGAGGCGTGAGTTATTTTTATAACTTTCCTTTAAGTGTGTGTGTGTTTTATGATCCTATTGGTTGTACGAATTGCTCACCCCTTGGCCGTCATAGCAACAGCCTCAGTGGGTTGGACCCAGCTAACTGCGCAGATATTCTGTGGGAAATGATAAGGATCAATAATTATTGAGTTATGCTAGATATGGAAATAATTTTTGCATATCTAAATTCATATTGACCTCCTAAACAAGTGCATACTACCAAGAATGGTGACTCCCAGTTAATGTAAGTTAAAATACTAAAAATACATGTCAAAAATAGATACAAAACACACGCAACCATATTCCTATGGCCATATTATTCACCGACAATAACCATTACGGCGCCAACGTAATTAAAAGTCACATTATTTTAGCTGCCAATAATCTAACTTTAGCTGTCAATGAGAAGCTGCTGTTCCTTTGCTGTGCAAAAGATGGCAACGTTGATGTGTGGTAGCTTAGAAGGAATGTGAGCTATTCATGTGGATTAAGATAAGAGCGATTGGAGCCAAGGAGTACCACCACTACGTGTCTTGGTTTGCTTATAAAAGGGATGATTTGCACAGTAGGGAACGTGTCTGGCAAGGAAGTGTTAAAACACAGACACGGGTTTGATCGCATAAGGAGTGACAAAAGGGAGGACAATTTGGTTTAGATGGGTTGCGGATTTTCGTATCTGGTTCTCTATATTCCAAGGTGGGGATTTATTACTCTAATACCTTCTTTCACACCGAAGCAACGACTCGGGTAAAGCCCGTGTTTGTTATTGATGTGAATGGGCCAACCCGTGTTATCCGGTTCCGCGACCCTGCCCGCAACCCAGATTTATGGGTCAGACACGGCTCGGCTTTGCTGTGAAAGGGGCGACATGGCTTACTCTACACAGCATGGTTTTCTGACCAACCCTCGATCTAGACATGTATTTAACTTGTGCAGAAACGATGTTCCAAAACTTTTAAACAATAGAAACCGAAGACTATTCATGTGAATGTATATTAGAACCAAATAACTCTGGAACTATCTTGGAAGAAGAGGTTCGCTCAGTTGTCACAGGTAAATAGGCTATTAAACGGTGAATAGCCTATTAAATAATACTTGACGTGAAAGTTTTTACATAAAAGCATTTGCAGGACTTGGAGCACATTTCTGGGATATCGATTCAGGAGTTAACATACTGGGTTAAGCCAGTGTAATGGCAAACTACATTGTATCGGCTAACCAGTTGGCTATCATACTAGCTGTATTAGCAGGAAAAAAAGGAACATGCACAGAAGTGAACTTGTGGACCCGTACTTTCTGAAATTTCCGATCTTATGCCGAACCTTCCTATTATGTTAAAATTTTACTGCCATTTGTGTTAAGGTGATATTACAGGTCAATAATTCTCTGGGATGTCATAAGGCATTTGCTGAAAAAAAGAACCAGTTTGCAATTATACAAAAGTAATTTTGGGTAATACAAGCCCTAGCATAATAGGAAGGTTAAGCAAAGCTAATAAAACACAACAAGTTCAAGAAAACAATTAACAAGTAAAATGTACTGAACAGGTCCTTTCAGGTTTTAATCTAGATCAGGGGAATGTTATAAGTTTGGCTACATTTTCAAGCAAGGAAGGGCTGTGGAGTGCTGATTCCATCTGAAAGGCAGCCAAACACACCAAGACAACAATCTGGTGGAAGGGACACTGTAAATATGAAGCCATTAGAGTGGAACAGGTCCCTGTTTGGTGGAACACACAGCAGAGTGTGCAACAGGTTGATAAACAAAATAGTTGAGAACCTGGCGACTATTCTGTCAAACTTGAAACTCTGTGCCCATCAAAGATGACATAACACAAATTGAATCTGAGGAGGATTGTTGAGGATTGAAGATGAAGTTATTCCTAATACATAGGCCTATCTAATTTGTTGTCTTGGAAGGAAATTTAAAAAAATATATTTTTATATTTATGTTTCCCTATTAATTTGCTTTTTGTTAAACAGACTGCATTTGAAAAAAACATACAAACATTGTGGTAAACCAATGTCATGTTTGTTGACATTTTGACAACACTTTACATTAAGTTGCGCGTATACCTGTTTAGTTAAATTGTAACTAATTTGGTAACAAGAGGTTGTTACTGAGTAACTCCAACATAGGTAACATGGATCAACAGTTAGCGGTATTCTTAATTGCACATGTGAATGTTTTATTTACACTCATAGGCCACATCTTCATAAACAACAATCCACAACAAATAAACCTTGCCTGTTCATTTCACAAGGTGTCTTTATGATATGGAATGATTTCATTTCAGCAGGAAAGATGTAACAGGGCTGGCCTTGTTTCACATGTGTAATTAAGAATGCCACTAAGTGCTGTTCCATGTTACCTACGTTGGAGTTACTCAGTAATAACCTATTGTTACCAAATTAATTACAATTTAACAGCACAGGTATAAGTGCAACTTAATATAAAGTGTTACTGACATTTCTTAAAACCCATGGTTTTCTCTATGTGTGCAAATAATTTGCAGTGATCCCTCAAATAGGCCCAATACATAAAAAACCAAAGACATACTTATGACTTATTAAAAATATTGTTAACAGTATAAATTCCCAAAATTACCTAAAAATTTCTAAAATTACCTAAGAATTCCTCAAAAAGGGAAATTTTCCTGGAAATTTACAACCCTAGGTATAAGAGAGAAAAAAGACCAGAAGGATACTGAGTAAAAAAACTTTAAATACGGAACTACGGAAAAAAATATATACGTACATATCCTATTGTAGTACATGCATACTTGAAATAAAATCATCAACTGCCTGACAAAGTCGATTGATGGGTCTGCCCATGATCTGATAATAACTTGGTTAACAACAGCCTTGCTTCCTGGTGTGGGGGAAGACTGGCAGAAAACTCTGCTCCCCTCCAGCAAGTACTGTCACCTCACCTGCAGCCGGCAGGCCCTAGTGAGTGGAATCCAGGCTGGCAGTTGTCACATTTCTCCCCGGTTACACTCTGTCTGCAGTGACACAATCCGTCATTCCCACACTGCAGGCTTGACGACCCTGGTTGGGGGATGGAGTGGGTGGGGGCAGAGAATGGTTGGAGGGAGGGGCATTTGTCAGTGGACATTGCAAAGTCATTTAAAAAACAACTATCACCACTAACTACCAACTTGACTGGTAGAATAATTGCCACTACTACAATTACCAGTACTACAGCTACAACCAACTACAGCTACTATGACAATGACTACAACTACCACTGTCTTGTACAATAACTACAACTGCCCTTAACCACAATGACTACAACTACACCAATGATTACAACTAACAGTATAACAATAACTGCACCTATTATGACTCAAATGGCTGCAAAAGTACTACTAAGCAATTATTGTGACCCTGATTATAACTATTATAACTGATTATACCACTATTTACCCTACAACAACTAAACCTATTCCAAAGATTTCATTTACATTTAAGGTATTTGCAGAGGCTCTTATACAGAGTGACTTACACAGCTTATATTCATTTTTACATACAATCAATTTATACAGCCGGATATTTACTGAAGCAATTCAAATGAAGTACCTTGCTCAAGGCTCCTCCTGTGAATCGAACCTCCAACCTTGCAAGCCCAGTTCCCTAACCATTATACCGCTCTGCCACCCATATACCACTACTGCCACCATTATACCACTACTGCCACCATTATACCGCTCTGCCACCCATATACCACTACTGCCACCCATATACCACTACTGCCACCCATATACCACTACTGCCACCATTATACCGCTCTGCCACCCATATACCACTACTGCCACCCATATACCGCTACTGCCACCCATATACCACTACTGCCACCATTATACCGCTCTGCCACCCATATACCACTACTGCCACCCATATACCACTACACCCATATACCACTACTGCCACCATTATACCGCTCTGCCACCCATATACCACTACTGCCACCCATATACCACTACTGCCACCCATATACCACTACTGCCACTGTGACAACTAAAACTACAACTATTACTGCTACAATGATTATTACTACTGCTATAGCTACTGATAAAAAGAGAGCAAAATAGCTTAGAGCTAAAAAGAACTTTGCAGAGATAAAGACAGTCAAAGGTGTGCAGACTTGCAAGTGCTGTGGACTGTCTGCTTAGGCCTTTGATCAACATCATTCATCCAAACTGCTCGTGTGCAGCATGAGAGGACATTAATCAGTATATATGTCTAGACGCTGAAATATGAAATATAAGATTTACGGCCGCTGGATTATATTGCCATTCAAAAATGTGCGCAGGGTGGGGCTGCAGTTATAGGTAGCCTCTACACCTAGTGCTGCATTAAAGGGAACAAGAGGGTGACCTTTTGTCACTTCCGTGGTTTTATTGGAAATGTAATTAATAGTGATTGCACATCACATGGGTACTAAAGTATCGCATAACACAATCCACACTGCTTTTGTCACCGTGCATGACCAAATGTTCCATCAGCCTGTCACAGGTTATAATTCAGCCTCTGTATAACAACAGGATTGGGTCCTGTGGTGCAAAGGAGCTGTCGTCCTGAGGAACTGGTGTTTCGCAGCGCTATGATTGAGGCTTTGTCTTAGGAGGTTGGACGTCCGCTCACCCAGGACGCTGCAGTTGCAGGGTAGACACACATCCCCTTGGTAAGCGCGATAGAAGTTGTCCCTGCAGCGTTCACAGTGCGGACCATCTGTGTTGTCGCCGCAGTTCACACAGCGTCCCCCGCTGCCGGTACTGCGAAACAGCTCGGCATCAAACACACACTCATCTGTCCGGCCACTGCAGTTACACGCTGCAGAGAGGGAAATTAAGAGACACGGGTAGTCTGAGAGATTAGCATTTTAACATTTATCTTAAAATGTAATATTTGAGTCCATGGGCAAGTTCCCTAAAGTATTAACCTTTGATCAGGAGCCAAGTAAAACAAACTGTTAAGGAAGACTCCCTGTGTACCATTGAATAATTCTAATACAATAACCATATTAAAAATTGACAAGAGAGAGCAACCTTTATCTTGTGAAGGAGAACATTTTTTTTCCACTCAGGGATTCATCTTATTTTCAACACAAGCAGCAATGAAGAAGATGGAGTCTGAAACTGGTTTTGAGCAACTGAATGCAGACATAAACGGTTTTGTGTTGTTTTTTACCTGAGTTTTGACCTCTGGCAATAAGTCAGCTGAAGCTCTGCACCATTTAATCTCCAGGAAGTGTTCACCTTTGCAAGATAAGGGTTGCTCTATCTTCTTCTTGGTTATTACTTTGCCAATTTTGGAGCAGCTTATGTTTTCCCCACATCTTCCTTTGACAAAATACCAAGTTTATCATTACTCATACTGTGTATTGAGTTTGAAATAACTGCAGGAGTATTTTTTCCTTGAGTGGCAAGTTGTTTTGGCATTTTCTTTACTGTGATTTCAGAGGGAGCCTTCTGTGACAGTTGCAAGTGTGCTACAGATTGATAAACTTGGGAGTAAGTGATAAAGAGGCCAGACAATATAGCAGATCAGAGATTATCATAGTTCAATGCAAAAAAACCTTTGCAGAAAGAATGAAACAGAATGACCTGCTTTAGCAAAGTGCTCGAAAAAATGCCCCGTCTCAAAGGACCAGAGATAAGAAAAGGTATAGCATATTGATGTTGGCAAAATTAAACTTCATTCCTCATATAAAAGAGGAGAGAGCAGCAAGTTTGTATGTGGCAGTATATGATTGCCCTTTTCTTTATCTGAACATCAGGCATGATGAAAAAGACACCCATTGTCAATTACCTTGTTTATAGCTTGACAGAAGCGGCATATGGTACAATTTTCATATGAGTGCGTTGTAAATCAAAAGATTGGTGTAGCAAGCTGAAGCAATTTTTTTTTGTTGGATACAGGAATTATATGTACTTATTGCTTGCTTGTTTCACATTTGTCGCTTTTTTAATATGCAGTCTGCTCAAGAAGCCATCTGTTTAATTCGAAGAGCTACTGTAATTAAAAAGCATGTTGCTTAATTTGAGCATAAAAACAATTAACACTGTGCTCTCCTTTATGTATTTACCAGTCAGCCAAATTCACTGTTTTATTTCAAATTGCCCTGATGTCTCTGTTCATCCAAAATCCAAAATTACAAATTATGTTACAAAGCATACTGACAGGCACAGACACACATGCCCAAGTGCACTCACTCTTATTTACCCACATATCTTATACAGTATGTCAGAAAATATATTACAATCCATGCATTTAATGACAAATGTCATTATGGATTTTGTGTACCACATGTTGGATTCATCCAATCAAATCCAGTCTTGAGCAAATTAAATGAGAGCCTTTTTTTGTACTGTCACAAACTGATAGCTTTGCTTCTCTTAGCTCTAGAATTGGGGTCCTGTTGGCCTCTATCCCCATAGTTAGTCACTGTTCTACTTTTGTGAAGTTAGCGCTCTCTTTGGCCCTTGCCCTTGGAGAGTGGCACACTTACACCGGCACTCATTGGCTGAGTCAGCAGTCGCTCTTGCCCACGGCCTGTCCTGGTAAAAGGGCTGACATTTTTGGCAGTCTGCCCCATCAGTATGGTGCTGGCAGGCACAGACCAGCTGCCCATCATCCCCAGTCAGACACTCACTTGCATGGCCGTTGCATTTGCACCTAATTCCTTGCACACACACACACACACACACACACACACACAGAAACACACACGAGTGCACACGCAGACACACACGAATGGACGCACACAAGGGGAAAAAGAGCAGAAAGGGGAAAGGAAGCATAGCATGAGGAGGTATTTTCTCACCGCAGGAAGCCTTCACATCCCATTACATTTCTCAAACTTGAATATTGCCCAGGAAAAGGTTGCGTCTTTATCCCCATCGGTGACTCGGCTCTTCTTGCGCGGCTGCATTGCTGTGCTCCTTGTATATTTAATTCTCCACTGCGCACGCTTTCCCACAGAATCATGAGCGACGTGCCAGTGGTGTGAGGAGCCAGACTAGTACTCTAATGAGGCTAAATGCATAGTGTGGGAAGAGCACTTAACGTGGCTGACTGGTAAACAGCCATGACAGGCATGAGAGGGCATCGAGATATTTCATCCGTATACACCGTACTAATTGTGGATACGCTACTTTCCATTGTACTTGGGAGGCTGTGCTCATTCAGCAGTCACGGTACAACAGCTGCTCACTGGACACACATGACCCGGCACGTGGAGAAAGTGGGCACTCACAAATGCAAAAATGGAACACAGTGTGATGATAGTGAAAAACCACGTTGAACAGGGTGATGAGAGTGAAAATAATCTCAGAGCTGGATGTTTCCAGCAGGCAGAATGCATACATGGCAACTCAAATATCACATTACATAAGATGCAAATAACAAGATATGGATCTATCCCAGCAAAAATAAAAACAACATGCGCTTATCAAGATGGAGTCTAAACCCTTTATAAACAGCTCTTGGCAATGTACTAAGTCTCCCCGGTTTTTTCATTATTCTATGAAATGTCGAGATCTGGGGCCTATGGAACAGCATCAGTGGGAAGATTATATGGGTCTGTCCAGTTTAAATGGAGCTTGGCAGATGCAGAGCTAACCTCAAGCTATCAAGTCACAAATCTGTTTGTCAAACAATTTTGGCTTCATTTGGTTTGTGTAGACAGATATGAATTTGGAGGAAGTGTTGTGTTTTTTTCTCTGTCTACTCTTTCCCTGTCCAATTGTACAGTTCATCAAATGTATATTAAATTGCCACACAGTTAAATGTATCAGCTGATTCTTTCATTCTTTGAGGGAAAAAAATGTTTTGCGTTACGTATGGATTTATTATAATATGTTGTAAAATAATGAACAGATACTAATTAGCTAATGGTATTTCAGTTGTAGTTGTGATTAAAGATTTGTAATAGTGACATTTAATGCTGATTCAAAGGAGAAGAACTGGATGTGTAAGTAAATAAATCTACAGATATGTCAATGAAGCCAATCTACAAATTTGAGAGCTTATGAACTTACTGCATTAGCAACTATAACTGTCTGTTTACAAATTTGGACAAAGCTGAACACACTAATTAATGTACTGTTCACTGAACGGTGAAATCTCATTATATATAATATAATAGCCTGCGGTGTAACTTGGTAAATATGAAAGGATCAAGCCTTGCCCCCCAAAATAAATGTGCTGAAGGTTTGCTCCCTCACAAGGGGTTCAGAAATAAAACATTTTCAATTTCTTTCTGCCAAGTGTCTTTTACCTGCCTCCCACAGAAAAATCAGAGATGGCGTAGTAGTAGGAGCGGAGGACCTTGGCGTCCTTGAAGAACTCATCTCCAAAGGTGTTCAGTCTGTCTAACGAGATGAGCAGGTCTGTGGCTGTCACCCACTCCTGGAGAAGAAGGGAGGGAGGAGAGGAGGGTTTGGGAGAAGGAGACTTTTTTTTGTAGTTGTAGCCCTTGGCAATATTTGAGCAAGTTATGCCCACAAATCATTCTGAATTTAGAATTTGGTAAAGATAGGGCAGAAAATGTCAGGACACAGAGAAAGAGAGAGGAGGGATTTAGACGTAGAAAAGTGCAAACGCGTGAGGCTGAGGGTCAAGGCATTGGAAATTGAAATCGACAATGTGACATTCTCTGCTCATACAGAAATACCTCGGAAACCACAGCAATGTTTTACAAGTTAGGACTGCGGCGGAAAACTCAAAGGCAGTTTAATCTAATGTTGTCACAGCCCCTCTCCCCAGTGATGTGTTTGAAATTTGTGGAGGCACTGGGGGCTGCAGATGAAAACAGTCGCTACGGTTCACGCGCTGTGACTCAGCATTCTAACTTATTAGGCTGCCAAAGAGCCAGCTAGGGAGAGACTGTGAGGACACAGCTGTGTCCCAGGACATATCCCATCATGCCCCTGACTATCAGGGCCCGTCTGGTGCAACAACTCTGAGTGAGAAAAGGTTACATTCCGAGAATTGACAAAATGGCAACAAATTTAAAGAGGAGTGAGGATTACATGGTGAAAAAAAACAGGGCCCCAAACCCCTTGGGAGATGCCAGATTTGCAAGCATGGTCAAGCGCAGTCATGTGAGTGAGAGGAGAATTGGCCCTCTGGAAATGTAGCCTTAGCGCTTTTACCTCAAATATTGGAAGGGTAAACATGCACCATAGGAACTAGCCACAAGTGAGCCTGTTTGCATTGGCACTATATCGGAAAGAACTGAATCACAGTTGGGAACATTGGATAAGGGTCTGTTTGGCAAATCTGCTTGGCAAATAGAAATGTGGTACCGAAGCGTGAAAAGCCTTCACTTAAACCTGGTATGTTAATGAACAACGTGACAAATCATATATGCTTACCCTCCTCTCTCAATCCATACCTCCCTCTCTCTCTTCCACCCTCTCTCTCTCACAGGCTCCTTTCAGATTCCAAACACTGCCTGCCCCTGGCATGGATTTCCAGTGCGATGTGGGACAGAATTGGCTTGCAGGTCGCGTTTAGGCTTGCTTATCAACACACTGCTTGACTCCGTGCCTCTCCACTAATGGGGTTTCAGGCCAGTGGCGCCTTGGGCATCGGGGCTGTGGGTTTAAATGCATGGGCATTCTTCATATGCTACTCCAGGCTATGCCTTTGTAAATATATGAGTGAATGGAGAGCAGAGCAGGCAGAGAACATCGCACATGTGGATGTGGGAAACATTCATAGTCCAAAGAGATACAAAATGGATGACTTGTCGAACCCCAGCAAGGTCAGAGGAGAGCATAGTCTGGGAAGTTGTGTCTGAGTTAAATAACTGAGCCTGCAGGGGTGCACTATGCTCTTATAACACTTCAGCATTAATCATAATGAAAAATGGCTGCAGCGCTTCAAATGGAGAACTTTTATTTGCCTTTCTTTAAGGGATTCAGTGCTATCATTACCACAAGATTCATGGCAGCGATAATCGCTGTGTTGCTGTGATCAGTAATCCGTACATTACAAATTGGGAAAGGCGTGACCCTGTTGCCTGTAGTGAAAGGTTACAGGCAGGGCGATCTGTTTGTGCTGCTTGTCTACTGATAGTCACTAGGCCTGGCCAGCTATTTAAAAAATGTTTACTCCGTAAAAATTCACATCCCCTGCATCAAATGTCTTACTGACGCTGAGTTTCCGTTTGTTTAAATTATGTTGCCCTATACCATGACTTGATCTGAATTTCATGAACTGCTGCCTCCCCAAGGAGAAATCGAAAATGAAGCATTTTGCTAGCTACACCACCTATTGGGAATGTTTGCAGAGAGGACAGAGAGTATGAGGACAGCACAGACATTAGGCTATATTTGTCATTTTCACTACCTTGGCTAGACCTACTTTTTCTTCCTTCCATAGTCTGTGTTTTACACTTGAAAGTAAACTTTGCTTGAAGCCAGCTCTTTCAGGAACCTTGAGTAAATCTAGCATTCCACATAAACATCCTTCAGAATGTAATCTAATGTTGCACCACTGTTTGTGATTTCCATCCCAGCACAGTCTAGTTTGTTAAAAGTCTTCACTGCATGCAGCTATGAGCCATCTTGCACTAGCCATCTTGCAAGCAAAAATCATACCACATGAAGAGAATGTATTTAAGAACCAAAATGCTTAAAGGGGATCTTCAGCGTCATTCGTCAACAAGGCAGCTAAAATAAAGTTTCTTTCTGCCAATAAAAAACTGCATACTTGAATAATATGATAATGTTAAAATGAACCAAAATAAATCTGCTGAAGCTTGCAATATCTCCCTGTCTACATTCTCAAACTTTCTCAAGAAGGGGACAAAATCATAAAAAATGAGGGAGACTGGAAACCAATGTGAACTGGCAATGCTAGTTTGAGCCCTTACAAATCATGAATTATCTTTTACTTGGTGAAAGAGTAATGAAGGTTACGACTGTAAACACGGTTCTATGAGTTCCGGATGACCATTAGGGTCGACAACTTATAGAATAGAATAACTTTTATTTTCCCGCTAGGGAACTTCAGTTGTAGCCCCAGCAACAACAAAAAAGACATAGACCCACAACACACAAACATATCAAACAAAGACATTCAATATAATCATTGCATTAATCAAACTAATTAAGTGAATTAAAGTTGAATACAGCCATGATTAAAAATAGCCCCCGCTGTCCCGAGATGTCCAGTGTCATTATTAAGCAATCCAACACACAAACTCCGCCTCCACGACTTTCCTCCATACACGCAATGTTGCGGTCTGTGTACACTGTCGAAACGGAGCACCGAACTGCATCAGCCTTCCCAGTCATCGAGTCACTCCTCCCCCTCATTATCTTCTCCTTTCTCTTCCCTCGTGGCCTTTTGAAGATTGCCTGCAGTCCTAGATCAGTCCTGAGTCCTGACATCTTCAACTCCGGTGAACGATGGTAAACTTTGTGCCTGCAGATCCAACTGACATTCCCAAGCATATGTTGTGGTGACGACCACAAACAAAATTATCCCGAATATACAGTATGTCAATATTATCAAAACGAGCAGCATGAGTGCCCTGAACAAACTTCTGTGGTAAACAGGTATTCCACAGGTAAACAGGTGATGCTATCATGACTCTGTATAAAAGGATATCGAAAGACTCTTGATACCTTATTTCCAGGTAGAATGTGCAATGCTGTTATCAAGGCAAAGGGTGGCTACTTTGAAGAATCTAAAATAGAAGACGTTTTTTATTTGTTTTACACTTTTTTTGGGTCTTTGCATAATTCCATTTGTGTTATCTGATAGTGTTGATGTCTTTACTATTCTAAAATGTGGAAAACAGTAAAAATAACGGAAAAAAACCTTTCTACGAGTAGGTGTGTCCAAACGTTTGACTGGTACTGTATGTGATTGCTGCCAAATTACATAACACCAGTAAAATGGTTCATTTTTGTTTCAAATACAGTTACATAACACTACATTCTTAACAATTGAGGCCTAAATAAAGTATTCAAATTTTATGTTTCAGTTGGGTGAACAATGCAGCCATGTGGCTGATAGATTTAATGAACTTCAGATGCAGCATTGCATTGTGGTTCCTTTGCTAGAAATTCTTATTCCAAAAAAATAAAAAAACTGATGTAAGACGGTTTTACTGGACCGTACAATAGCTAATGTATTTCCTTAAAAATGAGTTAGAAACAGCTAGGCACAACTTTGTTCACTGATAGGATAATTAGAGTCATTTTCAATGTAAAAGGAGCATGTTTATGAAGTTTATGGCTACAGGAAACTGCTAAAAACATAAAGGGGCAAGAGTCCAGTTCTGTCAAGCACAAACATTTCTGCCGCAGAATAATTATGTAAATGGGACTGGCGCTGTTCATGGAAATGACTGGGAGAGATGCCCATGCAAAACAATCTTCACAGGTAGATAATGCAACAGAGTTGTCACGGTAATGGAACCTCACAATGACACTCAGCCTCCTGTGTGCTGTCAGATCAGCTCTGGCTTGGTATGCAGAAGGTATAATGGCACCACCCGCCTGGTGATTAGGAGACTGAGACAACCAGCGGGCAGAGGTCTAACCACATACTTTCCCACAACTCAGTGGCCGATACTGCATCACTAATCTCCCTTTGAATGGGAACCATGGAAAATACCTGGGAAAGAGGAGGAGCCCATTCAAGTTGGAACACAGCATACCGCCTGTCCATCAATCACCTGCTCACCAAACCACCTGCTGAGAGCAAATGCCCTGTGCTGTCCACCGTGACCTTTAAGTACACTAACAGGACTTGTAGGGACTAAGGTAACACCACACTGATGCAGAGGTGCATGACTTCAACATCCTCATTATCGCCAAACAGCCCTTGTAAGCTTCAACCACTCACATCAATACAGAGCAGATCACTGATAAATCTTGTGTAACTAGGGGGAGGCTAGTTACACAGCCTCTCGTCCATATATTCCCCTTCTGAATGAAGTGCTGAGCATACACCGGTTGGCTACCCTGCATCAACCCAAACACTTCCCCAGGGGACAGCCTCTGATCGACGGAACACCCTGTCTCTCACAGAAAGTGCAGATTGATAAAACTTCCCCCCTAATTCTGACTTAATAACTTTTTAATTCCATTGTTAAAGTCCATCATGTCTTCACGTTAGCTCATTATCATTCATTGCCAGATTTCTAATTTTCCACACAAGCTTTCCTGCTTCATCCAGAACAGAACAAAGAGAGTGTCTCTGTGTATGTGTGTGTATGTGTGTGAGAGAGAGAGGTGAAGTAAGTGAGAAAGAAACCATTTAATGGATGACTGAGCAAATTAAATTTGAATTCACTGACTGGCTTCAACACCATGGTGTTCTAGAAACTTTGAAATAGAATCCTTTGAAGGAATCCATTGGTTCAAAGGGAAGATCTACTAATATTTCTGAAAGGTGAGAGTGTTTATTTTGCAATGACAAAGCAGGAGGGTTACATATTAACACATACACAGTAACTTCATTATTGGTGAGACACAAATAATGCAATATCCAAGCTCCACTGACCCTTATATAGAACATATTCTATGAGATATTTGTGGGATAACATATGGTACACAGGATGCATTTGGCATCCAATAGGAATCTCTGTTTTGTTATCCACCACTGAGCTTAAATATTGCGTCTTTTGCATGTCTTTTCTTTAAAGACTTTTCCCAGACAGAGCCAACACATTTAAAGATGAGAAAATAATAACTCAGAAATCTTTACACAGTATATGGTCTCATATGCACCATGGGAAAAGCAAAATCATTGACAGTCCAAGGATTAAAATATTAATAAAAAGTGCAATTCCCATTATAATCCTCATGAAATATGCATGTTCTGTAAGAGTTATCCAATGAGTGCTTCTGAATGTATCAGAGAGTTCATTTTATGGTCTGTTGACAATTCTAATACAAACCATAAGTAATATTCCTCAAAAATCGAGGGGTACAGGTAGAATATTTAGCAATCACAATGTCACTTCTACAATATTTCCTGATTATAGTATCATAATGACATTCAAAGCTGAAGTTCTTTCTGTCTTTTGTGCATTTTACTATATACACTATACATATACATTTATATACTACACATTCCCTGGATCATTGTCCACATGTGTACAAAATCTGAGGGTGATATACACAAGTACTAAAGATCTCATAAAAGATCTGATGCAAAATGTATCCTGTTGTCCCTTAGTGTCTCCATCCATCCATTATCTAACCCACTTGTTCCTGATCAGGGTCGCGGGGGGTGCTGGAGCCTATCCCAGCATGCATTGGGCGAGAGGCAGGAATACACCCTGGATAGGCTGCCAATCCATCACAGGGCACACACACCATTCACTCACACACGTCATTCCTCTATGCATAAAACCTATGGTAGGATTGAACGTATATTTCATATTTAGTAGCAGATATTGATAGTAGAATGACGTGTTATAATTGCACAAGATTTTCACTTGTTTATTTCACTATTAAGTGAGCAACATTTTTCACTGCTCTATTGGTATACCTTCAGGCTATTGTTGGCTTTATCTTGTTGCTATGATGGAATACACATTTTTTGGCGGTGAAAGAATATTTTTATGAACTCCGAGATGGATTCTATTGTTCAATGTGTCACGCTTGGGTCGGAATAGTTGCAGGTGAAACTCTGCCGGTATCCTTGCCACTGGGGTGTCTGTGAGAAGGAGTTAAACTTCAATATTACATTGTTATAAGTTACATTTAGGCCTGCGGTAGATGTGACAATCTCCTTTAGACACTGCGCTTGTCACAGGCTCAGCTGGGTCCCTCCACTGCTGACTTACAGTCCCCAGGACTAATGCAATATATGCAATAAAAGTATGTTATGTATTTTACAAACACTGCTATTCTGGCCAGCTCATTATCGATTTATACAGCAGGATAACTTACTGAAGCAATTCAGGTGAAGCATGGTTACAATAGCACTTCCCCACTAACAAGTTTAACCAATTATCTTCTGATTGTCATGCCCAACTCCTTCACCTGAGGGAAATACAGGGATATACAGTGGGGTACAAACATTTTTCCCTTTTTTATAATTTAGAAAAAAAAATTAAATAAAAGGTAATCCTGCTTTAAAATTTGAAGAAATGTGTCATGTTTAAAGGGTAAGTTCGCTATTTTGGACCTTGGACCCTATTTGCGGTCCGTCTTCCATGAACCTGACCCATGAAGTCAATTTTTTCGCTGATCGGTCCAGTATTGAGTTCGGTACAGATTTCCTGTAGGCTCTCACTGGGCTACAATGGAAGTGAACGGGGCAATCAGAAATGTTCGATAAATGTGCTTTCATGTACAATAAATGAGACGGGAAGCTCAGGGTGTATTGTTACCGGTCTCAGTATGCTCTCCTGTGAAATGTATCTCTATCCGAACATTTTTACGTGCTTGGCATGGCTTGGAAGTAAGCATTTCTCTGTTGCTTGTTTGCGCTGCACTCGCGGAGTACTATGTGTCGGGGGTAGGGGAGCGGGAGGGTGTGCCGGCCGTTTACGAAACTATCTAGCTGAGCAGTCTGGGTTTGTTTACCTGCAGCAACGTAGGCTACAATTTCCACAAAAAAACTTGGATGATGGATGACTATAATGATTACGAAGACGAAGAATTTGATTTTGACTTTGACGTTACTGGCTACAGATTTGAGCCAGAATACACGGACACGGAACTACAAGAGATGGATGATAAGAGAGCAAGAGAAGAGAGAGAGGCTGAAGTTGCGCAGGTAATGTTATCCGAAGTCGCTGCCGAGGCTAGACCAAGAATTTCGGGGGACTTTTGGTGTTCTTGCAAGAGGTGCAAGCAGATGCCCAGAGAGGAGGAAAGTTTGTGTTGTAGGGAGTGGGATCTGTTGCTACCGAATGCCATTGAAAACCTGGATGTATCCGTGGATGACACTGGATCATCTCCATTGATTACCATTACACTATGACTGCCAACAGATATGTGATAGATGAGAACTTTGGACAGGACACCATGCATCAAGCATTTGTAAATAAAACATTATAGAATTGTAAAAAGTTATAGTTGGATTTTGTTAGTTGGTATTGAGTGCTGGGTCAGAGGACGCGCTCAAAAAAAATAAAAATGTTAGTAACGTTATAGCTAAATATAACTTACCTCCGCTCCGGTGCTTGATAGTGCTGCAGGTCCGACACGAGGAACAGCTGTGTTCTTTAGAAACCAGTGTCTTGCTTCTGATTTGCGGTTACAGAAATCAGTAGCGTCGAAATGCGCTCCACAAACTCGCGAGTCTGCCAAACGGAGTTGATTGACTGGAGTGTTTATGTCGATCCGTAAGACAACCAGCCAAAGTCTCAATCTTTCTGGGTCAGAGAACGGGAGCCTGTGAAAACTGGTATTTGAGCGTCCAGACATTTTATTCCCACAACCGGGGACTGCACATTCGCGCACCATTGCTGTGATAAATTATTACAAATGATGATTACAAAAACTGCGTTACAAATATTTCTGCTGTAGGCTACTAGCTAGTAAACTCCAACGGGAGGTCAGGATTTGTGATCAACTGCTTTTCAAGCGCCCCCCCCCCCCCCTCTCTACAACGTAGCTAGACTGCGGAAGTTTACAGTGCGAGGTAGTGCGGTCGGAGAAATAGTTCTGTTTCAAATGGAACTGTTGTTTCAACGTTCGGTTTGCGTTTGCGATAGCCTACATTTCACAGGAGAGCATACTGAGACCGTAAGAATACACACTGAGCTATGAAAGCACATTTATCGTTGTTTTTCCATAACATTTCTGATTGCCCCGTTCACTTCCATTGTAGCCCAGTGAGAGCCTACAGGAAATCTGTACCGAACTCAATACTGGACCGATCAGCGAAAAAATGGACTTCATGGGTCAGGTTCATGGAAGACGGACCGCAAATAGGGTCCAAGGTCCAAAATAGCGAACTTACCCTTTAACTTTGTACCATTTAGAGGTCAGGTTAGCTTCTGTTCACAGATATTCATTGTAAAAGGCATTTTGACCAGGGGTGCCCAAATTTGTGCACCCCACTGTATCACTACAAAGAAAATAAGATAAAACGGAGTATCTTATGGGTCGAACACATGCTGGTCACATATAACCTTCATACCATGTGACGTCATGTGGTGCTGTAATGGCGACATGTAGTCCAGCTGTCTCTCATGTTCGTGTTTGTTAATTTGAATGTGTTTTGTCTCGGGCTTTTATCTTTTGTTTTTTTCATGCGCATTGTGTCTGTTGTGGGACAGGGAAGTGGGCTGGAGATTTTTTCAGGGCACTCCTGCTGCTCGTTTTTATAATATTGACAAATTGTCTAGTCGGGATAATTTTGTTTGTGGTCATCACCATGGAGACGCATTCGCAACATATGCTCGGGAATGTCCACTGGATCTGCAGCAACACAAAGTTTACCATCGCTCTTCACCGGAGTTGAAGATGTCGGGACTGCAGGCAATCTTCAAAAGGCCACCAGGGAAGGGAAGGAGAAGATAATGCTGGGGAGGAGTGAGGCGACGACTGGGAAGGCTGATGCAGTTCAGTGCTCCGTTTTGACAGTGACCACAACACTGCGTGTATGGAGGAAAGTCGTGGAGGCGGAGTTTGTGTGTTGGACTGCTTAATGACACTGGACATCTCAGGACAGCGGGGGCTATTTTTTAATCATGGCTGTATTCCACTTTAATTCACTTAATTAGTTTGATTAATGCAATGATTATATTGAATGTCTTTATTTGATATGTTTGTTTGTGTGTTGTGGGTCTGTCTATGTATTTTTTTGTTGTTGCTGGTGGCTACAACTGAAGTTCCCTGACAGGAAAATAAAAGTAATTCTATTCTATACTCATCATCACTTTGACCTGGCTCTTCCAGTAATGTGGTCACAAGATTTCCTATCCATCACTTAATTGTTGAAAATTGGTGGACATCTTTAACAACCCATACCAAATATTCTGCCAATGTCAGAGAAACCCAGAATTAGATTGAACAGATGTTAAATGTTCATTCATCTAGCAACTAACAAGACAGCACCCTGGTCTGTGTGATAATTACACAATCATAGGGTGTAAAATGTTGCCCAAGGCAATTTCAACTTGCATGGTTTATTTGACAGCCTATCGAAGTCTGCTTGGTGTGTCCTACATGAGGCACTCAAGAGCATGTGTTTGTGTGTCCTGAGTGAAATGAAAATTAGACTAGATTGTACCCACTATTATACAATCACCAAAGGACTCAAGGAGGATATCAGATGCTCCCAAATGTTCTCTATTTTAGATGGAATCTTTTTGCATTTCCATCCGTAGAGCATGTATAAGGATTCCTGGTCACTCAGCCATCCACAGGAATATAGAGACTTTTTATGCAGTCAGGAGTAAAACAATGTAAAAGGATAAAACTCATGAACGTCTCTTGTGCTTCTCACAGACATTTATGTTTATGGTGCTTGAGACAGAGATTTTGCACTTCTACCTTATTATATTGCAAGCCTTTACATACAGGTATTGTGCCTTGGCAATCTGATGAGGATGATTGCTTTGCAAAAGCTGCAGGTCAAAAGGTTGTAACGATACATCAAATGGTGTGCTGGTGGTACTATGCACTATGGGGACTTTTCTGTCCATGTTGTTGCAGCTTCGCTCGAGGGTGCATATGTGCCTAATCTGGCATAATGTGCCTTAATGTCAACAGACACATGCTGCAATTCACTGCTGTCGGAAAAGGTCAGCTCACCATTATGAAAATGTGATAGACATCATCAGATCTGCACAGTCACTATGAGGGACATAATTACAATCAATGCATTGCCTTTCAAATATCAAATGGGAGAGAAAAAAATACCTAATTTATGAAATAGCTTCATTGATTCCCCCTTTAAATTGAAAAAAGAATGATCATTCATTTGACTTCAAGCGCAAGAAATGGAAAATAATAATGATAATAAAATAATCCCAGTAAAGAGATTAAGATCTGTCGAATTCGATCTGCTTATCCAACAATTTTTATTGATGAAAGCCTGGACACTGGAAACCTTAAAGGGAACTCACCAAATAGTAGGTCAGTTGAGTATTTCCTGATTTTAATTAAATCAAAAAGTTTTTTTTGTTGTTGTTGTTGTAATTATGTATGAAAATGAACACTGCGCCTGAAAGTAATTTATTAAAATTATTCTTCTTTCACAGAGGTAAAGCCCTCCTCAGAAATATGCTCTTGTCATACACATTCAAGAAAAAATGATTAATACAAATTTTAATCCCCTTAAACACACCCCAGCTATGTGCAACTAAACAATATTTATAGATTAGCAAAATGTAGGGATTGTCATGGTTTCCTGCCTGTTCAGGCTCTGTGTTCGGGCGTTGCCTCTCGGGGCCGCAAGAGGACGCGCCCGTCTTAGTTCTCATTCTCCGGGACTAATTATTTATTTCCTTCAGGTGCACTCTGCTCTACTTAAGCTCCCTTCACTCGTTGTTCGGGGCTTTTGTGTCATTTTTGCCACTCTAAGCCAGGTAACGCGGTATAGGAATTTCAGGCGACCACTTGTACTTTTGAGCTTCAAAAGAACACGTGGGACTTGCCTGTACAGTATTAGAGTATTTAGTTATTAGGGTTCTGTTCTCCTTACTCTTTATTTCCTGCCTTGGTTTTCTTTTCTCTGTCTTGCTACTAGACAGTAACCTCGGCTTCGCCTCATTTCCATTTGCCTTTTATTTTAGCTCTAGTCTAGTCTAGTGATAGTCTTTGAGCTAGAGCCAATTCTGTTCCTTTCTATTCTCTGCTCGATTGTACGAGCTTCGCCCTGTTTTTCGGGTTGTTATTGGTTTGGCTTATGCCGGGATTCTTTTCCCTTATTTATTTTCTCTGCTCGAAATCTACGCGTTTTCACCCACATTTCTCTCTGCTCCGTTCACTGACTCCCTTAACCCTTTTTAGTGCTTGATTCTCACACTTCTTGGGACAACTTTCGAATCCCCTTCCAGTCGCGTCTGGTCCTCCAAACCCGACCCCTCACAGGGATAGCCTAAATGTAAAGGTGTAGTTCAAATCACTCACCAGGGAGGTCACTTAAGCCTTGGGGAGCTTATAGTCTCAGTCCTGTTTTGCTGTTTGAGATGGGCTTCTAGCAGTGATGTGCTGTCAGGATAGGCAAGGTAGACACTGCCAACCCTGTGATAATGAAACTGAGATGAGGTCAGATGCCAGACGCCAAATTTAAGGCTTTATAAATGCAGGTGTGAGCATCACAGAGACTTGGAACATGGCTTAAGGGGAGACACCACCCGGAAGTTCATGATTTTCATTGCTTACATCAATTTTGAAATATTATGCTTTCATGATGACTCTAGTTTCATGAAATGTACAAAATAATGGTCCAGAATGATTATAAATAGTTCATTTAGATGATTATATACCACGTTTGCTAAGTACGCAATGTATAATGTTAGCTTGTGTTAGCATATTTCATGATATTATGCCTGTGCGATTTTAGGACTGAACTGATTGAGTGGAATATCGTTGGAAAGCTTATTTTCCGGAGCGTATACCTGGCTAGACCATATTTGCCTATTTCCTATACTATCTTGATGACAGAGGGCTAAACACAATTAACACATATTTTCAAATTAGTTACAAATCTGTAACAGCCATTTTCTCAAAATGACATATTACCCATGCACCAAACACGTTTTCTGAAGTTTGGTAGAAGGTACAAGACATTTCACATACAGCTTCTTTATGAAATAGCTGATAATTTACAGGGGCTTTTCTTGAAATCTTATATATTTTTAGTGGTATTTTAGCTGTTAAAACAGGTAACTCGCGTCACCTATTTGGTGATGAACAGTAAATCCTACATGAGTGGGCCTAAATTTTGCAGATAGTCACATTCCAAGCAACTTATCAGTAGACTTAGAAAATTATCTCACAGAAATATTAGTCAGTTGTCAAAATAGGAATTAAAGCAAAAATGAGCTTTTAACGTTTTTTTATCCTTAGAGTAATGCTAGTAGCCTAGATACATTCAATTCTAGAATTACTGACACCCTTGATGAAGATGGCGAAAAAGATGGTATCAAATAAACAACACTATAATTAAGTGTGTTCAAATGTGAAAATTCTATTATTTTATACTGATACAATTTTCAGTGAAAAAATACTTTCTTTCTCAAAAAGATTATTATTAAGCAATTATTGGCACCCTCTTCTCACAACAGTAAAACTACGGAGTCTTCTATAGTACTTTATGAGATTAGTGAACATTTTGGGGGAGGATCCTTGTGACTGATATGAAATAAAAGCAATACCACTGAGTGAAATAGTCTGTATCAATCAGGACAGCTGAGGTGTAGCTATAGAATTATTATTAGGATACTTAATTTCAGTTCATTTGAAAAAGTTTCTTGAAATTTGTTCTCTAAAGACTGAAGGCATTAAAAGAAGGCTAGCCAAGAAATTGATTGATTTAGAGTTGTAAGGGGCATTATGAACCATTGGTTCAATAAAATAGGCCTTGCTTAGGCTATATGTAAAATACTAGCATAGTAGGCTAGATTACTACAAATCAGAAGAAGCATAAAAATGATCATTTCAAATGGAGGTTAGGCTGTTATGGAACAATTTCCCCATAAAGTATGGCCAAAACAGTCATAAAGGTATGTTTAATCTTTTCTATGTGTTAGGTTTCTGCATTCTGCCTGTTAGTTTGTTTCAATTATGTTTATGATTTTTACCATGTTTATTTATTCTGATTATTTTGTGCTTTCACTGTTCCATGTTTTGTATTACTATCACTCCCTGTCATCGTCACACTATTCGGGAGCCTTTGGTGATTTCGGGTTTCGCTGTATTTCCACTCTTGTTTACTTCCTTCTTTACTAAACTACCCTTGTTTATAATACTAATCTACTAATCATTACTAACCGCTTCGAATTAGGTTTCTTACTAATACACTAATGACTAACTTGTAAATAATACTAATCAACTAATTTGCTAACGTCAGGGAATTAGAGTTTCTACTAACCTACTAATTTACTAATGCAATCTCAGTTTCCATCTGCACCTGTCTTTCGTTTCTTCTGTCCTATCTCTGAATATCTTTTTGTGATTCCCTAATTGCTTCACCTGCATCTGATTTCCGCATTCCTCTACCTCGTTGTGTGCACGGGTCTTCTTCGATCCAGGTCATGTATAGTCTATATGTTATGTGCTAGTCCGGTCCGCGTCTTATGTGTTCCCTCATTATTGTATTATCAGCTTCCCTTATCATTTCATTGTGCTCACCTGTGAGCAATTTCCCTTCCCCGCCTCTGCACACCTGTTCCCCATTTTGTCTGTCTTCCTCAGTGTATATAACCCTGTGATTTTAGTCTGTTATTTGCAAGTTCGTCTTCATTGAGTACCTTCCCGAGTTGTCTATTAGTTTTCTGAGTATCTGTTTCCAAGTTTTTGTTATCCTGAGTCTGTCTCCTGTCTATTTCATTTTTGTATTCTGTCTTTGTTTTTGTTTCCCTTTACACCTCCCTGGTTTTTTTACTTCTGCCTGTGATTTCGCAACCCTGATTTTTGGATTCTGTTTGTGCCTTCCCGGTTCCGACCCCAGCCTGTTCTGTGACTACTCTTTGGACTCTGTTTTCGTACCATTGCCCTGTCTCCCCGGTTTTCAACCCTGCCTGTTGTACCTTGGATTGCTGTTTTTCCCTCATTAAACTTCTGCTTAGTCAGTCCCATCTGCGATTGGGTCCTGTTTCCCAACTACCGTGACACTATGATTAACACAGTGATCAATCGGTGTCCAGGATTTTTACAGGACTGAGGTGCAGTGTTTTAAACTTTTTTTGTTTTAGTCGTGAGAAGTGCAAGTGAGTTTTAATCACATTTAGTCAATTTTATCTTTCATAGTTTTATTTTAGTTGACAAACTATCTGGACATTTCATCTCCTTTTAGTCATCAATAGCTATGGACATAGGGTCTAGTTTTAATCCACAAAAATTGTGGGAATTTTAGTCTCGTTTTGGACAACAATAAATCTGAACATTTTATTCTAAAAAACTAAACATTTTTGTTGACAAAAACTCAAGTCTAATTTTCGTCAGATGTAAAAGCAGGCTGTTCAAAATGGTAGAAGGTTGTAGACAGGTTGTATGATCAGGTACACTATTTTTCAGTGAAGGTGGCTACTACTCATTTTAATAATTCAAATGTGTTACTTATCACCACGGACCCACCAGCACCCCCTTTAAGTTGTAGGCTAATGTTGAGTGGCTAGCTGATGCAGCACCTGTTTTATTAAGTTGAGACATGTACCATTATTTCTTTGGAATATTTGTATTGATTTATTGAATCCACCAAAAATGCCACACATCAGAATAAAATTTTTTTTTTTTTTAAACTGAAACATAAATCAATGAATCAATCAATGGCCTTGCAATGCCAACCACAACCAGTGCTCACACAAGTAAATTCCCCCATCAACAGTTCCATTCATTACCATTACTTCAGTGATTAATTTTAAGGAAAGCACTCCTTTCCAGGGTGAGCCTTGCCCTGTTTTGGTGGCCACAGACAAGCATATGCTCTCCTCTGAAGCATGTGATGTCAACTGCCACTTCTTATTACACAACAGTTTGCGAGTTGGGCTCGTATAGACATGAGTCGGTGGAAGACACTTCATGTGCAGGTTAACAGGTGGATCTGGGAGTGTCTGATCAACCAATTGCTGGTTGCTGGTAAGCAATGAGACATTCTCATCCTATTTTAGCAACATGTCAGCCACATTTTAGCAGAATGGCTTATCCAAGGACTGAGCTTCAGTGTTAACCAATTTTAGTTTTGGGGGAGTGCAAAGGAACAATAGTAACAGACTACATATTTGCACAACATGTCTATTAAAATGGAGCTGTGAGCTGCGCACAACACAGTCCAGTTGACTGCTCAACTGTACAAAGCAGAAGGCGGTATCATGGAATCATAGCCAGAGTCACAGATTCAAATCACAGGTGGGATGCAACAGTTGTTTGCTTCAGCAAAGCAGCTGGAATTATAAGCACTGCAATACACCCTGGACAGAAATGACAAAGATCTGCAACAAAAAAGAGCTAGATTAGGGCCTTGAATTTGAATAGGGCCTCCTGATGGTTTTACTGAAGACCACGAGCTCTGAAACAGTAAGTGGGGAATGCATAAGACACAATTTATAAGTAACATTAAATGAAACACCAGCTTTTCTCTCTTCAAATTACAGCTAATTAAAACCCAGAGTGAGTAATTACAGCTCCGCTGAATTAATGGGAACGTCAGGCCTGTAATGGAACATGTAGTGTAGCAGCACAGCATCAAGCCTTTAATCTTAAATTCAGAAGACCACAACGATGAAGAGCCTGGAGAGCATGATTACTATACTCAACATCACATTTTCCCTATTTTCAGGGAAGACAAACAACTCCAAAAATGTATGCAATGAAATGATTCGAAAAACATAACCCCTTCTTAGCTTGTGAGAAAATAAGATGCTGTATATGCATTAGGGGTGTGCCCGAAGCCGAAATCCCGAAGTGCACGGATAGTGTGATGGAAACGGATTTTTTCCAATCCGAAGTTGCCAGTTCATATTCGGATGTGGGAAATAATTAAGTAATTGCAGGAGCGAAATCTTTGATTGTATGCCTCTTCTGAACTTTACAGAATTAAGCATTGGATTGTTCATTAAAACATTCAAATATATAATTAGGGATGGAGCTGTTCGATATGGGCAATGTGACTCAATCGGCAGTCCCTGAAATTACGGATACTCAACCTATATCTTTAACGTGCTCGCTATAATCAAACAGTGTGCCTTGTTTATATAGGCCTGCGTCAATCTTGTGAGAGCAATTAAATTAACATGTACATCTTCAATAAGACATATTTAGCTTGATGGATTATGCAGGATGTACAAACAATATTCAAACCAAGTTGTAGAAAAAAAATGTTTTACTTGGCACACGCAACCATAACGTGTGACAAATTCAACGTTTTCTTCAAACCAGCCGTGTGTGTGTGTGTGATCATGCATTCATTTTCAAAGGTTCTTAATATTAATATTTTGGAGAAAGAAAACAACAAAGAGAGACAACATAGAACCTTCTTTTCTACCATCCAAAAAAGTTCTACCATGGACCTCGTGATATCCGTAAAAATGATATGTGGTGATAAATTTACCCCTGGTAAAGATGAGTAAAAAGGGTTATAAAAAAAATCACCTTTTGGTGAATTAGCTTAATCTCACACTGAAAAAAACTGAAAAATCCAACCTTTAATTGAAGTAAATTTATTTTGAGAAAAATAAATAATAAAGAAATAATTATTTTTAACAAAGTTAAAATTATTGGCACCCCTAGAAATTCTTATGAACAAAATGTAACTGAAGCATTTTTTCCATTTATATTTTACTTTTTTAAGTTGATCAGAGTGTTTAGGAAGTTTCAAGCAGTAATCCATGACTTTCTGTTTCACTGGGGTATAAATATGAGGTGACACAGAGGCCATATTCCCTTATTCATAAATCAACATGGGAAAGATAAGAGCTTTATAATTCAGGGAATGGCTATAAAAAAATAGCTAATCACCTGAAAATTACCATATCTACCATTAGGGCAATACTTCAGAGCAACTGGAACTGTTAGAAACTTGCCTGGAAGAGGACCCAAGTTTATTTTGCCCCATGCACAGTGAGGAGGATAGTAAGAGAGGCTAAAAAATCCCCAAGGATCACTGTTGGAGAATTACAGAGGAAAGTAGCATCTTGGGGTCGTCAAGTCTCCAACACTACCATTAGACGTCACCTCCATGCCAAAAAGCCTTTCCTGTCATTTCACCATAAACATAAGTGCCTGGAGTTTGCTAAACGCTACTGGAACTTTGACTGGAACCGTGTTCTATGGTCAGATGAACCACACTCAAGGTGGGTTTGGTGTGAAAAGAAGGATGGCTATATCGAAAATAACCTGATCCCCACTGTTAAGTATCCTCCAAAGGCCCTGGGAACCTTGTTAGGGTACATGGCATCATGAACTCCCTGAAATACCAGGACATCTTTAATCTGAATCTGGCTGCCTCTGCCAGTGAACTAAAACTGGGTCGTCGTTGGATGTTCCAGCAGGACAATGATCCAAAACATACATCCAAATAAACACAAAAACAGTTAACTGAACACAAAAGCTTCTGCCATGGTTATCTCAGTCCCCTAACTTAAACCCCATTGAAAACCTGTGGGCTGAGCTGAAGAGGAGAGTGGACAAGAGAGGACCTAGGACTCTGGATGATCTGGAGAGGAGTTGTAGAAAAAGGAGAAGAAAAGGTAACAAAGAAATCTGCAAACAATTTAAACTAGAATGTAAAGTTTATGAATAAACTTTAGTGTGGTTGCTTTAGCAGTTTGTTTACCAGATTAGAAAGTTAGAGAGCTGTAGCATCTTAACAATATTCTCTGATCCTAAAATGGCTAATTCCCTGGAAAACATAAGGAAAGCTGTTTTTGAAAAGGCAATGCCTGTTTTGAAATGTGCACAGGCATCAATGCAGATTCCAACAAACACAGCTGTTCACCACAATACAGAGGGATTGTCACCACACATATCAAGTGTCGTCATGAGTTTTCTCTTGCGGATGTTTCGTGTTCCACAGAAACTAAACTGTGTGGCTCTTTTGTTCCAAACAATCTCCAGTTGGAGGATACAACATGTTTAAAAAGGAATAGACACATTTCTTACACAAACTATCCACATCTTTCAAACAGAAATGGTGGTGGTGTGGCTATTTATGTGAAAACCAATTGAGGCACATGCCATACAGTACATACAGGATGTGACTGATTTACAATTCTTGGTAGTCAAGATTATGGCTTCAGTTCCTGCATTGATTGCTATGGTCTACAGACCACAAAACTACAGTAGTTCAGAGATTTTACCAAATCTTCAAAACCTACTGGACTCTTTGGCCATCATAAATCATCCGCTAATCATTGTCTGGGGAGATATTAATGAGGATCTGTTGTCCAGCTCAAGTAAGCCTATCTTTAAAGTGATACTGCAGTCAAAAACTGACTTTTCCCGTTGAAAACCTATGTTTTGAGTTAGATTATGATCATACACAACTGTTTATGTCCGAAAATTTAATGTTTAGTCAAAATGGTTTTATCTGAGTTTTTGTGTAGACTTACCAATATGCTGGCTTCCGGGGATTCGTGACGTCACAAAATCCTTAACATAAAAATGGGTGGACTTGAGGTGGTCCTAGGGGTGGGTCTTGGCTGGGCACGTGGTATAAAAGTAGAGAACGACGATTTTTTTTTTTTCATTCTGAGACTGAGACCCTTGTACTGCTAATTAGCTAGTTCAA
This sequence comes from Synaphobranchus kaupii, assembly GCA_029718625.1. Taxonomy (NCBI): domain Eukaryota; kingdom Metazoa; phylum Chordata; class Actinopteri; order Anguilliformes; family Synaphobranchidae; genus Synaphobranchus; species Synaphobranchus kaupii. The sequence continues at coordinate 17,932,196 of CM056392.1, read as the reverse complement.
GTTCAAATGCGAATTGCTTTGTATTATTGCTAACGTTAATATTACGACTTATATCGAGCTACAGTTATTCATATACGACGTCGTACTACTTGGTATCTTTAGCTAACTTGCCTGCATTATGCCAAGGAGTCAGAGATGTATCGTTCCTCGGCGCAAAGCCACCGGCTCTGCTAGCTTTCATAATCTGCCGAGAGACCCAGCGCTACTTAGCCAGTGGCTTCAAGCTATCGGTGTAGAGCACGCGGACTTGCCGAAGAAAGCCTAGGGCCGCGATCACACCGGACTGCTACCACAATTTAACTGGCTTTGAGATGGGCTTCTATAAAACTCTGTCGCTGAAGCCAGGTGCCATCCCAACAGTGATGGATGTAATTTTGTAATAATTACATCAGCTAAGTAAAACAGCTAAGTACAATATACCTATTGCATTGTATTTGTGACATTGTGTAATTGCACATGTATTGGCCACTATTACAGTTGGGCCAAGCATGCTCGACTACGGCACAGCAGTATTAGACAAATCAAGAATAGCTTCATAACTACGCTGACATAACGTTACCTCAGTAACCTCACGGCAACATAGAGGGGACAGGTTAGAGCAGTGGCCACAAGCACACCTGTTGGGACATTAGTTTGTTTCTGTTTACATGCAAGTTATCTGTACAAACTACAACAAAAATGCTTTTGCAAACGGTTGACATTACTGATAGGTAATAGCTAATGTGGGGTTGAAGGCAACCTATTGTGTGAGCTATCTTTTATGAATACGTAACGTTAGCTAATAAACGATAGCAATAATACATTTGATGTAGCCCTAGCAAAACCAGTAACCAGTTGGTCAGTAACTCGGACGGAATGTATCGATAAGTTAGGTAATGCAAGGCAGTCTATTGTGTGTGAGTTTAGCCCCGTTTGGTCCAGAGATAACTGGTAACTTAGCTAGCTAGTTATATTAGCTATATCATTTATGAATAATGTTAGCTAATAAATGATAATTATCTCCGGACCAAGTGAAGTTATGAGGGCGCTACAACCAGCCATGTTCAATATACTAACGTTACTGTGTGACTGGGTTTTGCTGTGTATTTGAATGTATTAAATAGTAACGTTACTTTAGGCAGACAAACAAGCTAACTTAGCTAGGTAACGTTAGCTTTACCATTCGGTTACATCCCGGGTCCTCTCCTCGTGAAGACGTTGCTCAACTAATACAGCCATTTTATTTAGTTGTGTGGAGAGAGCTGGAAGGGGGCTGAGTCAGTTCACCAAGACACACCCTTTCACTCCTTGACCGTATGAATATTCATAATATGACTACGTGGCATCATCGTCATATGACCACACCTACTCACGAGTTTCAGTTCAAATTGAAGCGGAAAAAAGGGCCTTAGAAAAGCCTCTGCAGTATCTCTTTAAACAGTTTCATGACAGAGGATACACACAAATTATCATTGTCGTCATGGTTTTTGACGTTTTCTTCCCTTGCGGTCGTTTCCCTCGGTCGCCATGCGAGGGCGCTGCTCTTTTAGTGGAGTTTTGCTCCGCCTCGTCCTTTTCGCGGAGTTCTCCCATCAGCGTCCACATCTGTGCGTGGTTGCCCGGGAGCTACATAAGCCCCTGTTTCCTTCTTCCGGGGCTTCTGTATTATTGTTTGGTATTATTTTTGCCTTTGTTTGCTTAGCCGGTATGGTTAGGTCTAGGCTCTGTAGGATGGGTTTTATTGGAGTAATGCGGGACTTGCCTTTGTGCATGTAGCTATTAAGACTCTTCTTCCTTGGCTCTTTTCTGTCGCCGCTTCCTGGTTTTTCCTTTTCGTTCTTTGCCTAGACCTGTTGCCTTTTCTGTCTCTCGATCCTCTCTCTGTCTGCTTTCTTCCTTGAAAGCGAGAGGAGTCTTTGTTTGTTTGTGGTTATTTTTATATAGTCATATTTCTTACTGAGAGGCAGGGCATTATCCATTCTGAGAGACAGGGCGTTTATCCATACTGAGAGGTAGGGCGCTTATCCATACGGAGAGGCAGGGCGTTTATCCATACTGAGAGGTAGGGCGCTTATCCATACTGAGAGGCAGGGTGTGTATTTTTTACAAGGCTTGCGTTAGTCATTGAGCCGGCAAATGTCCAGAACAGCTGTTCTGTTCACCTTCTGGTACGTTTCTCCTTACAGGGAGACCGGGCGATTTTGTTCGGAACTGCAGTTCTGTTCGCCTTCTGGTACCTTTCTCCTTACAGGGAGACCGGGCGATTTTGTTGACATGTTTGCGTGTGACTGCGAGCCTATGAAAGTAGCCATGGAACGTTAGATCTATTTTTTGCATGCCTTGCGTTTGGCACACTGCCGGTAGAGGTCAGGACATGGAGACTGCTTCCCTTCTATTCCTGCAGCAAGCAGTACGCTCCGATTAGAGCTAGGGAGTTATTTTTTCACTTGTCGCCTTCTCCCTTTGCTTAGCTCTAATTTATGTTGCTTTTTTGTGTTACCTCTGAGGCAGCTCCTTTTGTGTTACCTCTGAGGCGCACTGTGGAGTGTTTAAGTGCGTTTGGTAGTGGATGCTACCAGTTACCTTAAAGCTGCGCTAGCATTAGCAACGTGTGTATGTCCAAAAGAAGGGACAGCATGGAATTAGCAGAAAATGGTTTCCTTCAATCAACAACATCATGGGAGAGTTTTCTCTGTACATAATCTGTTGTAGGACTCAAATGAAAAAGAAAGCCGATGGCTGGCAAGTTTGGTTTATTTACAGATAGCAAGCCTACATGGCCGACAGTAGTTCACTTGCACATTGCTTGCGCTGTAGATTACTTCACAAAAAATGAAATGACACGGCCTAATCGGTGTTCCAAACACGTTGATTAAATAAACCTGGTGATATGCTGGTTTTATAAACCTGCTTAATAAGCTATAACGTTAGTCCTTATGAAAATTATATAGGCTAATATTAACGTTAGCCCATATTTCATCCTTAAACCTATGGTTGCTTGCTAACTATGTCCTATGCCTTATAGTAACCGGTAGCCATTATAAATAGGTCAAACTAATCTTGATGTTACAGGCAAGAAGGAGGCTAATCAAAGAGAAGCAGCAAAAACGATATTACAAAAGTTTGCTATAGCTAAAAATATCTTACTTAATCTTATGTGTGACAAAACTGTACTGGAAACTAGCTAGCTAGCTAATCTTCGGTTTTACATTATCTGGCGTATTCCCTTACTGCCCAATGCTCAATGCCTTGATAAATTGTAGTGTCGGTGACCCTACATGTGACCAGAGGTCCTGATTCAAAAATATTGTCCTCCTCTCAGCTGTACCACCTAACTGCTAAGGCTCGGGTCTGTTTGTCACAAGCCAAAAGCCTCTGGATTATCCAAATACGGAAGTGTTGCATGAACATAGCCAATTGAAGCAATATAAGTATTTAAAAAAATAAATACTTTAAGTATATAAAATGGACATTCAGAATGCAAGCTGCTGTAGTGACTTGTGACAATATCAGCAGCTGGAGAGGGAGCAGTTCAGAGAGATCAAAAAGAAAAAAGCTGCAAGAGCACATTGTGTCATGATAAGACTCAAAATTCCACCATTCATTCTCCATGGGAATTTTTAGGGTTAAAAGGGTGAATATCTCAAAAAATATTTAATATCAAAAAGATAAATGCAAGCACACTGCTCTGAGCCAAGGTGAACATTGCAAAGTTGGAATGGCATGTCTATCTTAAAAGCTGTAGGAGGAGTAGCGTGCAGAAATCTAGGCGGGAGAACAAGAATAAGATGTATGCAAGAGAACAGAGAGTGTGATTGCTAAGCAACCACACTAATTACATATAAAAAGTGATTATGCAGAAAGAGGTTGTTTTTCCTCAAATGACAGATAACGTGAATTCATTAATATTAGCAAGCTAGCACAGCTAAACGTAAATTCTGGTTATCTTTACTCATCCTCTTTCTGATGGACAGTTTAACACACTTGGAAGTTGGACACACTTGGATTTTGGAACTATTAACATTATATTCCCTCACAAGATGGCGTGGAGAGCATCATGATAGAAATGATTAGAAATTAAGATTATTGGCTTGAACCATAATAAAAGGAAGGAAGGCCCTCTACTACACAAATGTTTGCATCTGTTGCAAACTGTAATGTTGTGGTGTTTGTCAGTGATGACTCTTGTTTAGGGTATTCATAGTATAGTATTGTCACTATTATTAGGGGACGAGCAGCTAGGCTGCTTTTTGTTTGGATTCTTTTTCTTTTTCCCCCCACTTTTATCACTTTATTATGGTTTTGTACACCGTATGAAACTGGTGTGACAATAAACATCTTGAATCTATTCTCATTATGTGTTTTGCCATAGAATGTGGTGCAAGGCCACAACTCATTTGGCCATGGTTGTCATGGTAATCCCCTGCTATTTGAGTACAGTCACCTGTTGTTTGCCACCAAGATGTCTGCAATCTAATACTATGAATTGCTTGAGATTATAATGTAATGAGAGGCTTGTTGACATTTACAATAAACCTTTAACAGTATAAAATAATTGTCATAGTTAATCAAATTAAGATCAATTCATTCTATCAATTTAAATGTAAGCAATGTCAAAAATATATATTTTTTCATTAGGCAGAGTATGTTGTCTTAATGTTTAAGTTTATTTAATGGTTTTCCAGAGGGTAGCACAGATGGCACAGCCAGAGGAGTTGCAGCCAGCAGAGCCGGATTAGTTATGGAAAAAGGTAAAGTGTGTGCGAGAGAGAGAGAGAGCGAGAGAGATTGTGCTGTATATGTGAGTATGAGAGAGAGAGGGAAGTTATTTTGATGAGATGAACATTTTAATTATGGCCTTATCACTATTGTTGACACCAAACCACTAGTGGCTGCTCATATCTGTACCATGGAAAGGAATTTGAAACTTGCAATTAGGCAGGCCAACAGTATGGTGTACCTTGCAAAAAAAGACAAGAAAAGTATCAGACTCAAAAACAAGGACAAAGACAATCAGAAATATTAATTACAGACAGAAAGGAAGAGGCAGAAAAAAAGATCAAAAGAAAAATCAGACAAGACATTTATAGTAACAAGAAAGGACATGAAAACAATTTGACAAAAAAAAAACAGACAGCAATAGAGGAAAGACGAGAATGGACCAGGAGGAAAGGCCAGAATGCCCCCGGACCCCCCTATAAAATCTCAGGAAAGCCCCAGATGTATTTGGCTAAGCCCCAGATGTATTTGGCTAAGCCCCAGATGTTTTCAGGTCCTAGAAACACCCCTGGCTGCAACGACCACCTTTCAACACGCCAAAAAGCATTTAATCACTAAACATCTCCCACAGCAGTACCGTAAAATTGATACCAAACAATAAGACAACGCATCTCCAAAATAAACACATTTGAAACTAGCCTATACCTCAATTATGCCTTATCAATAATGTCATATCACCTTCCTTGATCAACACTCAACTGGCAACCCACACTTACAAGTAGTCAATCATTCACATGATGTTTGCGGAAAAAAAAAAGACGGCGGCAAACTAGGTTGTAAATATAGCACATAGGTATTTTAACAAATATATTTTTGAACAATGGCTTGATTACAATATTATTTTTATTGTGGTGCTATCATGGGTTGCGCCTGCCTTTCCTTATTTCTGCGGCCGTTCGTTCTTTTCTTTTCGACGGGGAAATCTATCGGATTTTCCGCGTTCCCCGCCGGGGTTTCTTTTCATTCCGGTACTTAGTGAGGAGTTTTGTTTTCGCAAATTATTTACTCAAGCCCACGAGTTCTCGACCCTCCTTTTCGGGGTTGTTTTATTTTTTTCGTCTTTTCAATACCTCCGCCCGTTCCCTCAGCTCTATCTTGAGCCGTCGTCCTCTTTTTGGGCGTATTTTCTGTTGGCACTACGCCGGGAGCTTTGTCCCTTATTCTTTATTTTTCTCATTTCCTGCCGCGGACCCCTCTCCGCTTCTGTGGTAATTCCACTCTGTGGAATTACTTTCTGATTTCGTCTGTCGCATTTGGTCCTCCGATCCCGACCCCTTACAGGTGTATCTGAATACTACACAAAATCTCGACACATGCCTTTATTTAGTTATTTCCTCCTCTTTAAGCTTCCCTCCTGTGGTTCTGTTGGCAAGGTATGGACAAAAGATAGGTTGCAAATTAGATTGCAGCATGCAAATTTATCAGATGTACTAGCTAGCCAATTTGGAGAAGAGTAGAAATGGATCACTGAAAAGCACAAAGAGATGGACCAGGAAAAAATAAACCGTTGTTATGTAATCTTGTAGAGCTAAGGCCCCAATCAGGTGTCAGTCACACACTTGTATTTAACCTAACCCTGAGTAGTTCTGCCCTGCACACTTTTATCCTCTCACTGGGTTATTTGACCTCTCACTCCAATGTTTATTGCAAGCACTTGTTCCTTTTGCTTTTTCAACATCACTGTCTATTGAGCACCTGGATATTTTGCTTTGCATACTTTTATGAGAAGCTCATAAGGCAGAAACAAGGAGATCTAAACCAAAACATGACAGACAGAAGCAATTGAGAAGTTGAAGTTGATTATCTCTTAGATAAAAAAAAATCCAGGCTCATTTTGAAACCAGGCATTGAAGAGGTGGCAAAGGGTGCCCCAACTAGAAGGTTCCAAGTTTCTGCCTGCAAATTAAGTGGTTGGTGTTAAATCACATAATCCTATCTGCTGCATTTAAAAAAAACCCCACTGGAGGCAAAGTCCAACTTTGGCAGGAAGCTTTTGAACAAGCTATTGCCTCTCCTTGAATCCAGCAACATACTGGTTTGCTGGGGGAAAAAAAAAAAATCAAACTTAATCCAATTTCTTTCCAACCCCCAAGGGATTTTGCAGTGAAATGTCTCTATCAAGCTCTGCTGTGCAGATTAGCATGCATTTCAGTGGATGGGCGTTCTTTTTTTAAAACCCCAAGCCACTGAAATAATGGTGTTTGACAGGAGGGGGGGCAGGAAGGATATCACAGATTAAAGCAGGAACCGTGCTGACAACATCTCGGCAAAGGGGCTTCTATAAAGAGGGGAAATGTAACTCCTGCCACTTCATACCTGCAGGATACAGTGGCACTGTTAAAAAAACTAAAATACTAACTAAAATAACTGTCAGAATATGGCTGCTTTCCTCTTTTTGAGAAATGGAGCTGTATGTTTATATGCTGTAAATTGTTTCTGCCTATTCACAGTATCCAGTCACTCACGTGTATCTCTGTGTATTTAAAAGTTACCATGGCTTTTCAAGCTTCTAGGGTAGTATAGAGTCTTTCTTCCAATACTACAGAGACACAAGAATGCACACACACACACACACACACACACACACACACACGCACGCACACACACACACACACACACACACACACACACACACACACACACACACACACACACACACATGCAACATCTTACCTGAAGCACTGGGCTCCGGTCAAAGTTGTAGGCACTTGGACGTCCCTCAAGTGTTGAGAATGCCACATTTCCACCTGTCAGTGGTGAGATATCACTGAATTCGTCTGTGCAGAGGGCTGTTCTTTCATCATCTCCAGGACGGATGTATTCCTTGGCATCTTTCCCATATGTCTTTTTACAAGAGGCACTGTAGTACTGGTAAGGTATCCAGGGCCCTCCTTCTTCTAAGCGCTTATAGATGGCAAAGCTCTCGGGGCGACTGGTGTGGAACTTCAGCCGGATGTATGTGATCATGAATGCTTTCCCTGTGGACAACAAAATGTTCACAGTGGAAAAAATAGATAGAGAATGCAACCTAGCTACAATGTGCTGCATGGGAATGCAACCTATATAATGGAGGCAAAAATGTAAATGTGAAGAAAAATGGTAATTACAGTTTTTTTCGCAGTAAAAAAGGGACCATTTGTCTGACGTCCATTTGAACCATCTGACTACATTGCAGAGAGAACCAGGGGGGAAAAGTATAAGAATTTAATTTAAAAAGCAGACAGTAGAACTGATTACATCTAGGGCCGGATTCAGAGATGGCCAACTTAAGTCATGCGCTTAAGTGCCTCTCCGGATTTAAAGCGGGATGAGATACGCCGTATTCTAACCTGTGCTACGCGGGTGCGTTTTCTCAAAATGTGGGTGGCACAGGGCATGATATTCTAATGACCTGTTTCTTGTGCCTGCCCCCTGGGTTGCCAGCTTTCTACTAAAAAATGTGTGTGGGGGTATAATTTTCAACGTGTCATGTGACATTGTCTTTAATAACCGCATTTGCCTTTCTAAAATCCTACCTTTGTGCATCGTAGTTGCTCTCTTGTGATGGGGAAGGCAGTGAACGTATTAATCCCTCGCATTGATAAAATGATCATAGCTCCTATTGACGACTTGGATATACCCATCACACAATCAAAATAAATAATTGCTCGACAGTGGTTGCACACAATATTAAATAAACAAATAAATCGTTGGATTTACAGAATTTTTTTAAATATTATTTTATTTTCAAAGAACATGCACTCATTCTAATATCCATTTTTGCGAGAGATACTATATTTTTCATAATCATCTATTGGCGGCGCTAGACCTAAACTACCTTTTTTGCGCAGAAAAAAATGATAAAGTGAAAACTCTGAATACATGTATCTTGCACGACTTGCAGACATGCCTCATTTTCATGATATCTCCACCCCACACTCATAATGCCGCGTATATACTGAAGAGACGCTTAAAACAGCAGATAAGTCAAATGTCTGAATCACACATAGCTTAAGTTACACAGAATTTCGGGAGTAAGTCCCATTTGCTCATGCTTATCTCAACTCTGAATCTGGCCCTTAGTCTTTAATGCTCAGGTTTCTTGTCTTTGCCCCACATTCTGGATCTACACAGATGATCAAGGAGGAAACTTGGTCTGATCACAAATACCAAACAGGCTCTCAGAGAGTTAGCAGCATGGCTCTAAATAAATTGCCTTCATATTAATCTGAAAGTAAAAAGGTTGTGTAGGATATATATATAATATTTAGATCATGGCCTTTGAGAGACATTATTCATATTTGGTCTCTTTAAAAAGAGGATAAAACCATGAATATTTTGATAATATCATGGTGTCCAGCCCTGCCTTCAACAACATGGCAACATAAGAAGTAAATTGTCAGCTTTTAGATGAGCCAGTCCTTGTTATTTATTATTTAATCTTAAGATTCAATTACATTTTATTTGTATCGCGCTTTTTTTTTACAGAGAACTGTCACAAAGACACTGCACAGAGAAACAGAAGGAAAATTGATTTAGACTTTGTTTTGACTTGTTGGATGATTCCACCAAGTAACTGTTCGACTGACCTATCAACAAATTTGCCTATTTAATTGATTCTCATTTTTAATAATTATTAAATAAAATGACAAAATATATTTTGAATGTAGGTTAAATTAGGGGTTCTAGCACGCAATATCACTTGTGTTCAGTATTCAGAGTGCTGAACATTTTAACAAGGATATAGGGCATTGACTGTTGGAACTGCTGGATTCAAGAAATACACATTTTTACTTAATCCTTACATCCCCAACATTTGCAACCATAAAAATCGGATTCAAATAATTTTAGCAATGATGAGATAAAGGGCAAAATTAATGGTACTCCTCAAATTAAGATAATGATCAAAAATTATAATTGTAATGAGGCTGCATTTCCATGGAAATAGTTGTTAGGGTAGGTGGGAAACAGGACCCAATAGCAGGCGGGAAGTAGGAAAACGTTTAGGGGCAAGGCAGCAATCCATGGTACAAAACAGGCAGGGTCGTAAACCGGGAAGACAGGGCAACGATACAAAAACAGAGTCCAAAGAGTAGTCACAGAACAGGCTGGGGTCAGAACCGGGAAGGCACAGCAGAAGTAAAAAATCTCCAAAATCAGGGTCGCGAGAACACAGGCAGAAGTCCAAAACCAGGGAGGTGTAAAGGGAAACAAAAAGAAAACAGAATACAAAAATAAAATAGACAGGAGACGGACTCTGGATAACATAAACTAAGAAACAGATACTCAGAAAACAGACAACTCGGGAAGATACTCAGAAAAATTGTAAGAACACTGAAGCAAAACAAAACAAAAAAAAAAACAACGGTGACGAACACACAAAGAAAGACATAACAGGGTTATATACACTGAGGGAGACAGCCATAATGGGAATCAGGTGTGCAGAGGCGGGGAGGGGAAATTACTCACAGGTGAGCAAAATGAAACGATAAGGGAAGCTGATAATACAATAACGAGGGAAGACGAAAGACATGGACTGGACTAAACTGTTAACATACAGAAAAGACATGACCTGGATTGAGAGAAACCCGTGCACACAATGAGACAGAGGAATGCGGAAACGAGATACAGCTATAGCGAGTAGAGAATCGCAGAAAGATATTCAGAAATAGAACAGAAGAAACGAAAAACAGCTGCAGATGGAAACTAAGATTGCATTAGTAAATTAGTAGGTTAGTAGAAACTCTAATTCCCTGACATTAGTAAATTAGTTGATTAGTATTATTTACAAGTTAGTCATTAGTATATTAGTGAGAAACCTAATTCTAAGCAGTTAGTAGTAATTAGTAGATTAGTAGTATTAACAAGGGTCTTTAGTAAAGAAGGAAGTAAACGAGAGTGGAAATACAGCGAAACCCAAAATAGTGTAACGAAGACAGGGGAGTGACGGTAATACAAACACGGAACAGTGAAACCATAAATGAAAATAAATGCAAGATAAGAAAAATGATAAAGAACCTAATAAGAATAAACAAACAAGCTCACAATAAGAAACATAAATGTACAAACAAAGACAGAATGCAGAAACCTGACAATATTGGTCTCTGGGGTCTAAACAACATTAATTGCACTGCAGGGTCACAAGGTTTTGAGGTGGCCACAGTGACAAATAGACTGCATTGTACTTGTGTTCTTAATCCAAGGATGCTACATGTTCATTCTCCGTCAAAATGTACAGATCAAGGAATTAAACGTGAATTTGTGGAGATTTTTCAGAGTTCCATTAATGATCCTTTTAAATTAAGTTGACAGAGACTGAGAAAAGGGAGATCGAGAGACAGTGTGAGAGAAGCAGCTTCTTTGAGCATTCAAAGTATGTTCATTTCTACTTTACTCTGAATTCTAGTTAAGCATAAATCGAGCATAGCGTCAGTTCAGGCAGGTCACGAGAGTGAAACCCGGCCATAGTTAATCAGCTGACAGCTCAGCTGAGTAGTGACGATTCACCCATCAGTCCATTGACATAACAAGGCGGTCTATTTAACCGCCTCGCCCTACCATGGTGGATCCCCTGCCAGCACACCCGCTGCACACAAAACCATCTTCTGCGCTGCACATCCTGCTTGTTCTACTACACGCCGGGGGAAAAGAATCGGAATCCTGCAAAATTCTACGTAAAAGCTAAGTGATGTCAAGCTCTGTATTCTTAAGTTTTATGGTCTGTTAGACAAAAGAAAAGGGCGATATATTCAAATAACATTCGGTTATTCCAAACCTGCTTCCTTGCATGCATGACTGCACACTGTCAGCGAAAACGAATAGGATTCCTGAAATTGTTGCTAAAGCTAAGTGACTGCAAGTATCGTTTAAGCTTATGGTCCGCTATGGAAACTGGCGATATTCAAATAACATTTCCCGGACAAGGAAGGGCGATATTCACGTTGCATAAGCTGGCTATTTAAAGCGTGTGTCTTGTCGTGTAAACCGGACCTTATTGCTCGTATTTGAAACCTTCCAACAGGATTGCTAGCTGACATTAACAGACTATATTGGCTTCAGAGGCATAAAACGCACGGTAACCTTTATATGATCCTTGGGCTAACCTAAACGGTAAGCATACACCCTGCCCCGGAATATTGGTTGGTCATGTTCGTATACTCGCTGCCTCATTCTGGAAGTGGGAGACCAAAGAGATCTGATACTTCGTGGATGCGGTCCGACTAGGCTAATCATTGAGCTGGCTTCTGATACGAGAGGTTCGTGGCCGTTCACGGAGGCTGATACGTAAGTGGGGAGAAAATGAATAAATAAACAAATGCGACAAATGATTAGTCTAACGTACATAGTTCACGTCCTAACGCACTGCTGCTCCAACTATTATCGTAACTAGTTCTGCGTGTGTAATCGGTAATGATGTGAAGACTAGGCCTACCGTTAACCTGGTATGTAATTATACATTCTATATCTTGCACGTTATTGCGTTGGCCGATCTGTATCCTGCATGGTATTTTAATTTATCGGGACATAATTGCGCTTGTAGGCCTAGCCTAATGCATCTGCGTAGCCTACTCGGATACCTAGCTAATAGTTTTCAGGTTGAATTTAAGTGTTGTAGCCTATTCATCATTATTACGGCTAAATTATATCATTGCCAGGGATTTGTAGGCTATATTGCCCTAGCATACTACTGATTGCAGACAACCCTAATTCACATTGTAACATTACGCGTGGTTTTTGTGGATACTACTAGGGGAGAACCGGGACGAAAGAATAACATTGATTTTCGCGAAAACTACAGAAACCCGAATACCGTAGATCAGCCAGTATGTGACACGTGTAATCATTCCACTCTGCAAAGAACCAGTGATGTGCGTCCCGTTTTTGCGGAGTGCTAGACCAAAGTTATTTTGACCGCTGAAAGTAAAATATCGAAACCGGAAGTGTTTTTCGGTCGTATAAGTGTGTTCATGTTTGAATTTTCCAAACATGCATAATTTTCTTAATACAACTGGGGACTAAAGGACAGCATAGGTTCGAATGTGATGCTTGCGAGAATTAGCTGATAGCCAAGTTGAAAGCAAGCGAGACACGAGCGGGACGAAAGACACACTGTTAAAAGGCAGTGGTGAAAATAAATGCACAACCTTGGAATACGTATTGCCCCCATCAGAACCGAGTATTCAACAATGCCGTGGTATAAATTAATGTAATGTATAATAAGCATTAATAAATTATGTCTGGTAGCTATTAATAAAGGTGAGTTGCTATTAAATCATCAATTTCAGACCGTTTAACGTTTGCGATGCAAAATTCAATTAATTATGCAACTTGATGCTCTCGACGCATGGTTGATTTTCATGGATTTTAAACTTATAGCAAGTGGGTAGGCGGAGCAAGAGGTCCAATTTCGGGGCTGGAAGATTCGCACTTGGATTAAAGCCTTGCGTTTTCATAACGACTACGTCGAAACATCAGTTACTTTTAAATTCTTTACCGACGCAGCGCTTTCTATTGCTTTTGGGGGTTTATAATACTATGGTTGCAGAAACATGGCCTAAAGAGCTGCAAACTCTGCCTCGCAATATTAAATTTATAGCTTTGCTCGAACTATACCCAATCATCGTTGCTTGCGTCCTATGGGAACAGCTGGCCAAGGAAACAAATTTTGGCCTATTGCGACAACCAAGCCACCGTCAACATCATTAACAAAGGATGCTCGTCTGTCCCTTTCATCAATAGGCTAGTAGACGCCTGGACTGGATTGCGTTATGCATAATTGGATTTGGACTTGCGTTATGAAAAATTCACGCTTCGCGCTGTTCTTGCATATACTACAAATACAACTTCAGTAGTTAGAATGGCCCTAGGCATACGGGCGCCATGAAGCCAATGTTACGCACAGCATCCTCCCTGACGTCAGGGAGAAGACCAACAGGCGTTGGTATGGTATTAATTGGCATTTGACCTGAGGGATGAAGAGCTTCTCCCCATAAGCATGCCGGCTTCATCAGTAGCCGAAAGGTCACACATAGCTTTTAGGTGGTTGGTACGTATACATATACTACAAATACAACTCCAGTAGTTCGAATGGCCGTAGGCATACGGTCGCCATGAAGCCAATGTTACGCACAGCATCCTCCCTGACGTCAGGGAGAAGACCAACAGGCGTTGGTATGGTATTAATTGGCATTGACCTGAGGGACGAAGAGCTTCTCCCCATAAGCATGCCGGCTTCATCCGTAGCCGAAAAGTTCACACATAGCTTTTAGGTGGTTGGTACATATACATATACTACAAATACAACTTCAGTAGTTAGAATGGCCCTAGGCATACGGGCGCCATGAAGCCAATGTTACGCACAGCATCCTCCATGACCGTTAGGGAGAAGACCAACAGGCGTTGGTATGATATTAATTGGCAGTGACCTGAAGGGATGAAGAGCTTCTCCCATAGGCATGCCGGCTTCATCCGTAGCCGAAAGGTCACACATAGTCCTTCATCACTACAAATAGAACTCCCCTGATTAGTTTTGCTCCCATGGAAGTCCAACAGGCGTTGGTACACATAGCCACTGATCCACGTAATGTTAGAAGACCGAGAGCTGGAAGGTCACACAGTTTTTCATCACTACACATATAACTCCCCTGATTAGTTTGCTCCCATGGAAGTCCAACAGGCGTTGGTACACATAGCCACTGATCCACGTAATTTTGAAGGACCGAGAGCGGTAGGTCACAATTTTTATCACTACACTTAGAACTCCCCTGATTAGTTTTGCTCCCATGGAAGTCCAACAGGCGTTGGTACACACAGCCACTGATCCACGTAAATGTAAAGGGGCCTTGGGTTGAAGGACAGGATGGCTACATCGGTAGCTGAAAGGTCACACATTGTTATTCACCACTACACATAGAATTTCCCTGGGTAATCCAATGTCTGGCTCCCAGGGGAAGTCCAACATGCGTTGGTACACATAGCTACTGATCCATGTAACGTTTAAAAGGCCTCGAGCTGAAGGACAGGATGGCTTCATCGGTAGCCGGAAGATCACACATTGTTCTTTATCACTGCACATAAACTTCTTGGGGTTAGTCATACTATACTCTGGCACACGGGGGAGTCCAACAAGCGTTGGTACACTTAGCCACTGATCCATGTAACGTTAAAGGACCTTGTGCTGAAGGACAGGATGGCTTCATCGGTAGCTGGAAGGTCACACATTGTTCTTTATCACTGCACATAAACTTCTTGGGGTTAGTCATACTATACTCTGGCACACGGGGGAGTCCAACAAGCGTTGGTACACTTAGCCACTGATCCATGTAACGTTAAAGGACCTTGTGCTGAAGGACAGCATGGCTTCATCGGTAGCCAGAGGTCACACATCATTCTTTATCACTACACGTAGAACTTCCTGGGGTTATTTTGCACTGCATCTGGCACAGGGGAGTCCAACGGGCGTTGGTGCACATAGCCACTGATCCATGTTACGTTAGACGGACCTTGTGCTGAAGGACAGTATGGCTTCATCGGTAGCCAGAAGGTCACACATTGTTCTTCATCACTACACATGGTTTTCATGGGGTTGGTCCGCACTCCGTCTGGCGCACGGGGGAGTCCAACAGGCGTGGTGCACATGACATTGATCGTTGTGGTATTGGGGGATCCTTGAGCAGATGGACAGATCGGCTTCCTCCGAGGCGAGGGGTCGTTGCACGGTCATCATGTGTGCACATGCTGGCAGCACTTGGCGTATGGTTGTTTTTGGGGTTGTGCAGCTGCCCTCGCCGCCATACCCATGCTTGCTCGCGTGGATGGGCGGGAGGGCTTGGTGAACAGAACCATACCGCCAAACCTAAAATGTATTGTTTCATAATGTCAATAAAGTTATTTGAACAACAGTGGCCTGACTGAAATCGAGCATAGCGTCAGTTCAGGCAGGTCACGAGAGTGAAACCCGGCCATAGTTAATCAGCTGACAGCTCAGCTGAGTAGTGACGATTCACCCATCAGTCCATTGACATAACAAGGCGGTCTATTTAACCGCCTCGCCCTACCATGGTGGATCCCCTGCCAGCACACCCGCTGCACACAAAACCCCCCCCCTCCACCCCAGCTCCATCCTCTTCAGTTTCCCATTGCGCACATACTCCTAGCCTATATCGCTCCTGCATGAATCACTAACATTTTCGAGTGCCTACTGATTTCTTTTCCTCTTTCCTTCCCGCTTCGGCATCCGCCGGAGCGATAGCTATAGATCAACAAACATCGTTCTCCAGAAGCAGACGGTCAGCTCCAGCTCCATGCATGTTCCCAGCTATGATGCACCTGCCGGTCTTCAATCAGTCTTCCTCACTGGCTCCTTATACATTGACATTTTCATATGTTAGGTCTACAAATTTCTATTCTGTAATCAGCATTTAGTAACCGGTGCCAGTCAGCGGCGGATGGACTTCCCCCTCAGAGTCAGGTTCTGCCCAAGGTTTCTTCCTGCTAACAGCAGGGAGTTTTTCCTTGCCACCGTCGCCTCAGGCATGCTCTACGGGGTTTCAGGCCCGGTTCCTTGTAAATTGTTGTGATAATGACACTTAAAAGTGCCATTTATATATATATATAACTGACTGAATGGATTCTGTCAAAACCATTCTCAGTGCTGCGGTTCTGTTCTAGCGTAACCCTAATGGGGGTTGTGCAGCTGCCCTCGCCGCCATACCCATGCTTGCTCGCGTGGATGGGCGGGAGGGCTTGGTGAACAGAACCATACCGCCAAACCTAAAATGTATTGTTTCATAATGTCAATAAAGTTATTTGAACAACAGTGGCCTGACTGAACTGTATAATTGTTCCTGCAGCCAATGTGCTGCTCATGGGATAGAGTGTGACTGTTTTGGTCGGGAAAATCCACTTTGGAGTGAATAAATATCCCATCTATAAAATAGTTAGGTGCATTCAGTTACAGGAAAAATTCAATTTAGACGTTTGAATAAATAATTGAGGCCAAAATGGTCCCAAATCAAGTATCAGCTCCTGAAAAAAGAATCGGAATTTGAAAGAATGCTGCCAAAACAACATTTTCAGGAATTGTGAAACAGTTATACGCAACAAATCCATTTACAGTGGCGGGTTGGTGTCGTTTGCTCAACATCCTTGGGATTCTACTGGCTGGGCTTTTTGGCATTCCACTCACATTATTCTGGGGAATTATATCAATACCCCTTCAGCTCCAAGTCACTTGAACACCCTGCCTCCAGGGTCTGATTTTTCTTTTTTTGCACTTTATCTGCTCTTACTCACGACTTCAGTCTGCACCCCTTTTTCAGCAATCAGAGCAAATGTATTACTTAGAGCACTTTGTGCACTTATCTCCTGAATTTGAGCAGAGGTCTAGGCACCACGATGTTTATTCTACTCTTGCACAGGGCTTGCCATCTCTTGATGCATGGTGTCTTTCCACATCCAGCTAAATTTCCTCAAAATGAAATGAGATGGAGGCATAGGAAGTTTCCAGGGTTTGGGGAACTTTTAATTAATTTGCTCCTTAACTTAACATTTTGGTAGCAATGAAACGTATGTTTCCGAACTGCATTTGAGGAACAGCAGGTACAGCCTGAAATACCAATGTAAAAGCTGCCTTCCTGTTTCATTTTTTAAATCAAAATCAAAAGAAACAGGTAAGAAATTGCATTAAGGCATTAATGTACATTGTCACCACTGGCTATTGATGTTGCTCTCCACAGAACATTAACCATTCCCCGTGCACTTCATGTGGACCAACAAAGCCATGTGATCCAACATTGATCCATGGACAGCTAACTTTATCACACTGTTAGATGTGATGATATTTCTGTCAATACATCACACATTCATTCTACAAATTCGCTTGACTGAACCTGATCAATGCAGTGGTTTCATTGGTAACTTGACATAAGTAATACACTGAGTTGTGGACTGCTGTGAAATAATTGTGACAACAATAAGCAGAAATACTACCAATTTGCTAAAGTACTTAAAATAAGCTGTTATTACGCAGTCAAATTAATGTTTTGTGTTGGTTTCGCATGGTGAAAAACAACCATATAAATTAAAAATTTCAATGAAAGAGTTGTGTGGCGTAGACCTAGCGTCCTGGGGCTCGTTTCACAAAAGTTGCGATGTGCAAGCTGAGATCTGTGAGATGTGATATATTTCTCCTGCTCTTTTTGGAGTGTTTCAGATAGAAATCACAAATGCAAGCCACGAACGTGTGCTGCAAAGCACACTCATGTGTAGGCAGTTAGTAAATCAGCAATCATTCTCATCCCCCTGCCTCGTTTTGGTTTTATATGTAACTTTTGTGTTTGTGCTAATCATTGTACGTACCACGCCTGTGCTCTACTGGCCATGGGTATCAGGAGCCAAGGTTGCAAGGAGCATCTGGCAGGTGTAAAAAATTTAGCTTGCGATTATATTAAATTGAAACGAAAACACGTTGTAATGCAAAAATGTCACTTGAACTATTTATTTTAATTTTAAATAAGCTCTCCCCAGTAGGCCTAATGTAGCCTACACTGTATAGCACCAGTTTACTATTTGTAATATTCAAATTAAGCCTACCCCCCTGTCACCTAGAAGCCATCCTATGACAAAGCGGTGACACAACTCACAGTTGCTCCAATTGTAGCTGTCGTGCACGCTCCCAGGGTATTTAACCACAGCATCTAATACTCTGTAATTGGCATCACATACAACTTGTATGTTTTATGGCCCCCCCCCGGAAAACATTTTGGCGAAAATCACCACTTAATTAAACAACAGTATAGGTCCAAATGTGGAGTGGCCACTACCGGAGCTAAAGCAGCAAGTGAAGCAGTCACCGCAGGTAAAATAGGTGATAGGTGATAGGCCGGGAAGGTATAGAGATGCTTTCCACACAGCTGGGAAAGCAAAGCTCTTGTCTGAACTAGTCTCCCCTTTGGTCTCATGATTAGTTCATGTCTCCGTTTCATGACAGTAACAGCTGCCATAGCCAAAGGCATGACTCCATATTGCATTGACTTTATGTTAGTCATGAGCTCTTTGATTAATTATAATCAGATAGTTCCTTTCTTGGTGCCACACACAGACTTAGTAGAGTTATCACATATTAATATAATTCCCCTTTTGGGTTTTAAATATTCCAGAACAGAAACAAATGGAGTGTGAAAATTGCGATGAATGTCCAGACAGTAAAATGACCTACTTCATGTGCTTTGCGAACATAAAATTTTGGTATTTAGCAGAAAAGAAACAATGACAGACTGGCCTACGCTGTTTCAGCAAAATGCACTTTTTCATTTACATACAGTCAGTTACATTCTGAGTACAGTAGAATAGAGTAACAACAGACCTTTTATATTTTACTACGATTATCCATTTTGGAGTATTTTAGTATTATACTTATACCACATAATTTAATAATATGTCACTAAATCCCATAGCAATATTACATCATGTTTAAGCCATTCAGTGCTGCGGGCAACAAAATACGAACGTTCTAAAGTGCCGATAGCGACTCATGTTGACCACAGCCGTCTTTACACTGCTATACTGGTAAATAATTCAGGATTTGAGCCGGGAAAAATTAAACAATGAGCAATTTACACTGACGTTCTTTTACCCCGTACTTGCTGTTTAGACTGCTCAGAATAACCGCCAGGTGATTTAAATAATTATCCTAATAGCATTTTAATAAAACAAAAATAAAGATTTTCACTGGAGGGCACTTTTTTTACATGGTTCTTGATGGCAATATTTGAAGTTATATTTAGCCTATGTTTTAAAATTCATCTGGAATAACTGGCCACCTAAACCAACATCGGAGCATGGGAATGACGCAGTAGTAGGCTAAGTCATGTAAATTACAGTATCAAAACTAAATTGGTATAAGCGAAGCCTCTGCTGTAACGCGATTGGTGTTACTTGCTGATTTCTTTTGTTCGCCCTAGCTTTCAGTCGTTCCACGATAATCCAGTAGTCATTCGAGTCACGGACTGTAACATCAATGTGTTTTATAATTTCCCTTTCCCACCTTATTGTAATGGGGCGTGACGTGTGAGGTGGGAGGAGCCAAACGCAGCAAGGGGAATCATTAAGCCCTTAGGCCACTAAGGCAGGATACCCCGCAGATAAGGGAAGGAGACAAGACAAGGAACAACAAACACCCTACAGACGCTACTAACCGGCTAACTGTCAAACGCTAAGTAGAGCGCAAGGACAGGGATCAGAACAGCCAGACATAATACACGCCCTGTCTCGGTAACGAGACACAATAAACGGGCGAGTAGCGAAAAGGCACAAATAAACAGTCAACAAATGAAGAATGAAATAATTTAATGAGGCAAAAGAACGTGGCTAATTCCATAAGCTAGAACTAAGTCATATGCGGAACCTAAAGGAGGGTAAACGCCCGATCTCCCAGGGGGAAGAAACATTTTACAGGCGAGCCGACGGAGAACCGCAGTCCCATAACCTTACCAGCAAAAATGACCAAGCTTAAAACAGAGCCACGCCCTAACCTCTCAGACAGGAGGAATGTAATGAGGCGAAGGAATCAGATAATTAATGTTCCAAGGTTTAAAGGCTCGCAGTCACACGCAAACATGTCCACAACATCGCCCGGTCTCACTAAGAGACAAATTGCACCGAAGGGCAAACAGAACTAAGTTCTGAACAGAATAGCCCAAATCTCCATACCCGGAGAACAAGCACAAAAGACGAAAAGGACAGCTGCACCGAAACTATAGGCTATATGACTGACAAGCACGAACACAAATAAGCTCTGCCTCTCAAATAAGGGGAAATCTAACGAGGCGAACAGGAACAGAGATTTAACGTTCCACGGCTAGTTTAATGAGTGCGCAGTCTAAAGCAGAAAACAAGAGGTAAACACCCGATCTCCCAGGAGGGAGAAACATTTTACAGGTGAGCCGACGAGACCGTCGTCCCATAACTTTCCTATCCAAATAGACTACGCACGCTTAATATAAAAACAACCGACCTAGCCTCTCAGTAAAAGAATGTATGAAACGAAGCGAAATGGAACAGAGAGCTAACGTTCCGAGGCTATTATATGAAACACGCAGTCAAACACAAACACGTCCACAACATCGCCCAAGCTCCACATAAGGAGACAACACACCCGGAGAACGAAACAGAACAACAGTTCACAACAAAATCGTCTTGCAGGCAAAAAGGGCGAACAGGATAGCTGCAACAAAAGACCTACGCAAACATAATAGCACGACAGCCTCTCAATACAAATAAAAACCCTGACTCACAACAAAGGGGAACGCAGTCCACGAGAAGGAGACAAAAACAGGGAAACAAAACGTACCGAAGCTACTAACTGGCTCCCGAGACGGGTAACTAAAAAGCCAGCAGGAAATAAGCCCTGCCTCAGCAATGAGGCGATAAAAAAGGCGAGTAGCCAAAACGGTACGAGAATTCACAGCCAACATTAACACCACAGTACAAACAATTAACAATAATGTAGAAGCCCCGAATGCAGGAAACGGTAGGCTTAAATACATCTCTCAGGTGACTACAACAGGTGTAAACGCTTAACCAGAAGCTCCGCCAACTCAGCAGGGCGGAGCAAGCATCTACCAAAAGGGCAGCGCCCTCGCGTGGCCACCGAGGAAAACGACCGCATGGGGAAACAGGGTCAAAACCATGACACTTATATTTAATAATTGTCTAATTTCCACTTCTGTCCAGTTATTTCCTCTGTCTCCTCCAGTGGCCATAGTTTTGTCGGTTACCGGTACTTTTTTAAAATTTGTCCCTCGCACCACAGATACATTACAAATGTTTCTGTTGAAACTGTTGATACAAAGTAACTCACATGGACAGATTATTTTTACATATATATATATACAAATGACCAGTGATTATGTTTATTGTTTATTTTTACATTTCTATACAAATGACCAGAGGTTATATTTATTGTTCATTTCTACATATCTATAGATATGCAAGGGCTGATTTTTATGGAAAACTGTTTTCACTATTACCCATCATCAATGTAAACCAAACTGAAAAGTCCTGTTAACCAAACTGAAAAGCACTGAAAATAAATTATTATATTACCATCACTATTGTTTGACTTTGTTATAATAGTGTATTTACAAATGGACCAGCAGTTGGATGTTTAAAAATAGCTGTGGGTATGGCTATAACCTATTTATTTTATCTTCTGTTCCTCATTAACAAATAATTGTTAATCTGTTCAATAGGCAAAATAATGTGTTTTATTAGAGGTTTGAACATTGACAGGATCAATCTAAAACTTTAGAAGGTTGGCAGCCATATTGGCTTGGCACTGCATGGACTCTAGTGTTCTGGAAAACTCTGGCATTGAATGAGTTAACATACTATGGACATTTTTGAATTGAGAAATTGTGACAATTTTATTCTTCAGTGAAATTTGCTTTGTATCATTTCATCGCATGGGGTAATGTGACAGGTATACTAGAAACAATTAGTTAGAAATAATACTCAAAACATAACAATGAGGCAGCAAAAATACATGTTACATACCCTGTTGTGAAATGACTTCAGACATGCACGGAATCCTCAATAGATCATTATGTTCTTCAACAACAATCACATTACCTTCACCACGCAGCTTCATGTAATGCAAACTGCTTTTTTGAGATTTGTGGTTGATGTGTATCGGAGAGGGATGTATGTGGATTTGCTAAAATGACACTAGACTAGGGGTACAATTTTATGTACTTACTGTATAGGGTACCACCCCAGTGGCAAGCGTTTGTACCTTTTTAGGTACCTTTCGTACCTTTTTTTCTGAGAACGCAAATAATAAACATAATGACAAGTCTGACTTTGATAGTCTTGAGATAAAAATGCTATAAAATAAAGATAACCCATTTACTGTCATTTGTCTTAGCTGCAGCCTGTCAATGCTGAAAATGGTTCAATGAATCTATTTTGGTACTGAATTTCTCCTGGCCACACCCAATGTGTCATGCACGTTTTACATTGATTGAACCAGTCCACAAATTTTAGGAGAAAACTTCCCCAGTAGCATAGCAACGGCACAGTTGTAACAGCAAAACCTTAAAACACAGTTAACAACATAAAAACGGCTGTCTCTCCCATATTATTTTTCTGGAAATTGATGTTGACACTCAGCTTGCAGTCACAATATTTATCCCAACATTTAGCAGAAGGTTACATTTGGCATCTGTGTGCACAAGATATTTGAAGTGTCTCCGAGAGGCAGATACAAATCGCCTGCATGTTGAAATGTGCTACATTGGGAGTAATCTGAAAAACCTTGTGGAAAACTTGCAATTTAAGGCTGTGCAGATGATATGGAAATGTCATGACCATAATTAAGCCTTTATCACAGTGTGTTAAACGATTACCCATGCTAAGTATTTCAATAGACAGGGTTATATCAATATTCACAGCAGCTTTTAGAGCATGTGTAAACAGTTATGATTTGTAATGGCAGATGCTTTTTTTTATCCTGAGGCTTATCAACGTTTCCTCAGTGTTTACAACAATTCCAGCTATTAAGTGTGATAGCAAATGATAAGGTTAGGGTTTTAAATGAAACAAGCATACTTCAGAACGGCATAGGCACGGGAAGATGTGAAAATCGCAATGACAAATCGTTTGCTATAACGTTTTGTATCATTGATACAGTACTATTTCCCTGTATTTATACTACCTTTGGTAGCCTATTAACCCCTTTGCGAAGATGCCTAATGATAATGCCGCCGGCAGCATCACTTTGCTCAAATGACACATTCGTTGCTCCTGCAGCCAAACTATTAGTGGAAATCACAAACTCTGTGTTTTAACTTTATTGGTAGACGAATTGTGACAACTCTGCTGAATAGGGAGTTTCTCTGTCACTATTTTCCCGTAGCAAGTCCATTTAACAAGCAACCCCCCACCAAGTCTATACCTACCCATGCGTGACATAGTGGACAATAGCGTCTATGTGTATATTTATGTGAGTTCATAAATATATTTATTCATCATATAAAATTTTAATTCTGTCATAGCCACGTGATAAACCCAACAATAGCCTGATTGTATGCCCAAAAACACAGTGAAAAGCCCTGCTCACTCAAATGCAAAATAAACGTGAAATTATTGTCTCATTGAACCACGTATTCTACAATGAATATCTGCTACTAAATATGAAAAAAATATACAATCCTACCATTGGTTTTACAGATAGAGATGTTCCTTTCAAAATTCAGTGGTCATTTATTGTCTGGTACAATCCGTTTGAGAAATATACAACACTTTATACCGCTATTACACTATCTGAAACATCGACTCGTAATGCACTGCAAGCCCGTCTCATTCATTACAGTTCATTCTGGTTTAATTGTCGGCTCTTTTAACCAATAGAGTACATTATAACATTAGCAGGGGTATATGCAATGTCTTATTGGGTGCTTTGAAAAATTAATTGCAGGCCAGCGTAATGGCAGTTTTCGATTTCATGGTCTAGTATTATGCAAGCTCTATAGAAAACGCATTCGGGAAGGGAGTATTCCCTTTCCCGATATGTAAGTATTTTTGCGTCTAAAATGCAGTTGGTCTCGCTGGCTACATATTCCACTCGAGCACTGTCTTTCCAATATGATTCATAGGCCTATTGTTATTTTTGAATTTTGAGTGCATTTCACGTACTGTAGTGCAATCGTTAAATTTATTTTTGATGTAGGCTACTGATTTTCATTGAAGATAGAACATTTGGCAGCATTTTGCAGATGGTGGAATACTATTTTATCTGCATGTTATTGTACATAATATAGGCTATGATGTATATACTTGTCACTTAGGGCAAGGCAAATGCTCATTCCAATTTACTGTGCGCTGATATGTGGTAGATTAATGTAAAAAATTTCCTTAGAGTCATTATGAATATGTGAAGGAGGGGAAGGGGTCGGCGAACCAGACACGACCATAAGGGAATCTACAAGCTACCCACAATCGTGGGAACCACTAGTTGGGGGAAAGGATAATAATTCCCTGACAGAACAGGGAAAAAATAAACAAAGGGGAAATAACCCCCGGCGTATCAGCCAACAGAAAACAACCCAGAAAAGAGGGCGAAATCAGACTCGAAGACTCGAGTGAGAATAGACAGAAGAGAAAGAAAGAACCTCCAGCTCAATAAAATATACATGTAAATGAGCTCAAACAAGGAGGAAAAAAAGAAAAGGGTAACAAAGGTTACAGCCTCAATGAGGACTGAATGAAAACCGAGGAAAGAACTTAGATTAGAGAAGAAAATAGGAAAGAAAAAGTCCTAGGGACTAAACCTATAACTCTAAGCTAAAGAAGTTCCTGCGTATCTTTAAATACAGAAAAGATGCAGTCTTCTAGTTCTAAACCGAAGTTATCGGCCTGAGCATAAACGAAGCTTACACAAAAGCCCGGAACAAAGAAGACGCTGAGCTTATGTAGCCAGCAAAACACCTGAAACAACCCGGACGGCGGAAAAAAACAACAGGAGCGCCCTCTCGCGGCCCCTAGTGGCAACATCCGCAGAACTGAAAAAGCAGGCTGCAAAACCATGACAGAATAAAAGATATATAAATAAATACAAATCCAGAAAAATACAATCCCGGGGCAAAAGTATACATACTGTAGAGTACAGGGAAAAGTGATGTTTTATTGAGGTACAAGAGTGAATGATTAGGCTACATATTTAGGTGTATGTAACACTGTGAGATCAATGTTTTAATCTTAAACCTTCAGAAGGAGCAAATGTATATGCTTTATAATGGACAAAACAAATTTTATTAATTTTATGACATGTTTTGCATAGGGGTTTTGGACCCATATATCTACCTCCATATACTAATGAAAATTCCCTCTTGAAAATCATGCAAAAGTGAGCCAAACTGTTGATTTGTAGTTAAATATCTTCTTTTTTATTTTTTTATTTAGAGCAGTGCACAATTTAGCCATTTGGATAGATTTGGAGACACTAATGGACAACAGGGTACACTGCCTATATTTTGCAAAATAGACCTTTAGTAGTTCTGCATATCATCCTCAAATTTTGCACACTTGTTGACATGGAGTTTTGACATACGTTTGGACATATATGATCCAGGAAATGTATATATTTCCTGTTTCACTTATAAAGCTCTCAGTATTTTGTGAAAGAAAAACAGAACAAAAACATTTTTTTTTGCATTTTTACAAAGTTTCTTTGCATTTGTGGCACTTTATTTTGACTTAAATTATGAAAATAAACAAATCTAAGTTTGTATTGTACATGGTACACCTGTCTTGTTTCATTAAGCCATTTACCATATTCATGTGATGCTCACACCTGGAGTTATAAAGCCTTAAACAGAGCACCCCCTAAATAGGTGAGAATTGACCAAATCTGCCCGAAGGGGTGAAATGTATTGCATGCAGATTGAATATTGTAGCAATCGTTCAGAGCACCCCTACTTCCAACGCCTATGTGGAATGGCAAACTGAGATCTCATGGGAGTCTCATGAGACTGTTAGACTGCTAGAATATAACATTTAAAAGGTTTGTCTGGCCAACTAAAAAGCACATTTTAACCAAGTTACACATTTTTGGCACAGCTGGTACCAGCTGGTCGCCAGTCTACTAATACAATGCATAATGGAACCAGTTGCTTTCGATTTTGCATCTTTGCATCTTTTCCTCCCAGACAGGAAGTTCTTTCATTTAACATCAGACAATAAAAACCAGATGCGGCTTGCCTTGCATGTGTCTGGGAAACGCCTGACCCTGATTCACGTTTCTGAACCGACAGACTGACCTGCCGTGTTTTTTTTATTTTATTTTTTATCCCTCTTGCGTTTTGCTTGTTCTCCACGTACATTCTTGACCCAGTTGTAGCCTGTCCCTGTGGCCCTTTTCATGTGTGAGGACATGTGTGTTGTTTTAAAGTTCCCCTTGGCTGAGGCTTGTTTTGATTGGGCAGGAAAGAAAACAGATTCTTCAGGAAGTGCCGCAACTGCAACGCAGCTGGGAGAGGCACCCACATTAAGAGGGAAGAGACCACAGTCCTCTCTGTGTGCAAAGAAACACAGGCCTGACTATCTGCCTCCATCCTTAGAACTACCATTAAACTATGAAATGGGAAGTACTGCGATGCCATATCTCAGGCCATCACCATTGTATGGTATTTTTTCCATGTTGTACTTTTAACAAATGCTTAGAAGTTTGATATATCAGTTAATATTCTTGAGGATAAGAGGTATATTCTTAGTAGTAATGTATTTGCAGGCACACATTAAGGAATCTAAATTAACATCCTTTTGTAATGTGGTTATTTAAAGAGGCATAGAAATACTTTTTACAGTCCTGTAAGGCATACATCTGTAATACATACTTGTCATTGTATTCTATATTAAAGGTTAAAGTGAATCGTTTTATTGGTATGATTTCACTATTTGGGATGTTTCTGACTGCCTGCCTACACAACTCTATAGTTTAGTTTATGTAATGACACCCACTATCATTGCATGTTTTCCTCATAGCTGCCAAATCACCAAAAGTAAAAATTTATACAACTCCATACTTATGACATTGCACGGTTATACATATACAGTGAGCACCATAATTCATTGGACAGCGACACATTTTTTGTTATTTTGGTTCTTTACTCTAGCACTCTGAGTTTGACAGGATACAATGACAATGAGGTTGAAGTGCAGACTGTCAGCTTTAATTTGAGGTTATTTTCATCCATATCGGATGAATTGTTTAGAAATTATAGAACCTTTTGTACATAGTCCCCCACATTTTGGGGCATCAAAAAATATTGGACAGTTTAACATAATGTAAGAATTTTTTTAAATATTTGGTCACATATCCTTTGCATGCCATGACTCCCTGATGTCTGTGAGCCAACAATATCAAAAGATTCTTGATATCTTATTTTTTGGTACTCCTACAAGCAATACTTTATTATGGTGCTCACTGTATAGGTTTACCAATAGTACATAGTTTTTTGTTTGTTTACATTGACCCACATTATGGCATGTATTAGCGATGCATAACACAGTTGAAAATGAGCAATTTAAGGATTAAGAATACAACATTTTTAAGAATACCAGTGATTAAATGAACCAATCATTGGGCCAATGAGCCCATTGTTCTTTCCACAATAAAGGGCAAGACATGCTCAAGTTTTCAGTATTATCTCTCCCTCCCTCTCCCATACATAAATTCAATTTTCTCAAAATTCACAATTACACAGCATTTGTGGTGGACCTCTGCTTCAGTGGACTGTGACCAGCCATATCTGTATTTCTCTGTTTGCCAGTTCCCAGAAGAGGAACATTGATATATGTCTTCAATTATCTGAACAGTACGACTTTAAGCCATGTGTAGGGTGATGCAGCTTTGCATACAAGCGCTGAAGCATAAAATAAGAGTACAAAAGTTACATTTTAAAAGACAGCCATTTTGCTCTGGGGAATTTCAGTGTTTTCCCTCTCTGTTGAAATACACTTCATATGACTTTTACCATTCTTCTAGCACTTTATGAACACTTTAAAGGCTCTGTGTTTCAGACTCCAGGTTGTAACCTGAATATGAAACCGATAGGTACATGACTAACAATCAAGAATACTCTCCCCTTATATAGCTTGGCAGGCGATCAGTCAGGAAGGCGGCCGGATGGATGAGAATTTGTGATTAAGGTGCTCTTACCCAAGTGCAGGGTGAGGTTGACAGACGTGGGGTGCTGTATTCCGTAAAACATAGACTGGCTCTGCCACCATGTGGACTCCTCGTGGCTGTGGAAGTCAGTCAGGTAGGTGACGTTGTGGTGCTGCTGGGGGTCGGACGCATCGCAGTGGTGGCAGGAGTGCATGGGGCCGGCCTGCATGCAGTAGTCTTCAGGAGGAAGACCGCACACGTTGGAGGCCGTCACGGTCTTGTTAAATGCTGCGTTCTCAAACTTTGGCAAGCAGCGACTGAGGGACCCCTGTTCATCGTAGCAAGAATCCATAGCTGCTAAAACCAGGCATGAGCAGACTGAGGTGAGGAGCAGGAGTCGGAGCAGGGTGTTCTCCATGGCGGTACAGGCAGGAGGCACACGCAGACAAGACGCGGAGAGTCAGACTGGAGGTGCAGACTCATGGGACACTGTGTTCAGATTTCTGTTGTGTTCCTCAGTCTACCCATTCTCCCCCTGCTCTCCACTTCCATGTGCCCTCCCACTGAGAGCTTCAGAAAAGCTGTTCTGTGATCCTCAGACGCAAGGGATAGGGCAAGAAATGGGACCGGAATGTTCTAGATGCTTGCCCCCTGCTGGATGAAATAGTAACTAGTCTAGAAGTAAAATTGTATGGAAATAAGTTAGCCAGGAGGGGGTAGATATTATAGCCCAAATGTCAGTATTTTATGTGCTGCGGTATTCATGTAATAAATGTTAGATGATGTACTGTATTTGAGCTTTCCATAATGCAAAAAAGAAAAAAAAAAGCCCCAATCTTGGTATTCTTTATCATTATAAATATCACTATTTTAACATATGACATAATATAGTAGATGATATTCTTTGATGCATTTCATAATACATATTTATTCAAAAGGGAGAACATAAGAAATGTATTTTTAGTTCACTAGTGACAGGAAACTACACAGAAATGATAGCATCTGAAAACGTAATGTTTGGATAAGCAGATATAGAAAACAGATTGTGAATCACTTAGCACCTTCTTTGACTCGGTGCCTGAATCCTTTGAGTTTGATCACTGTGTAAGATAACTTCTGGGGACATCCCGAAACTCTTTATCTGTGAGGGAGGTGGAAGGCAAAAGGGAGATGGGAATGTATTTGAAAGTCATGTCTCTAAAGGTAATGCTTACCTACCATGCACAAGCAATTGCCTTGTTTGTCCAAGCTGTACTGAAGAGAACAATTTATCCATTGTTCACACAATATGGAAACAACTTCCTGTAGATGTTCTAGTGGATTCAGAGCTGCCAGACACCAAAAATTGAACTGAAGCAGCAGAAAGAGTAAAAACATGTTGTAGATTATATTAAAAAAAACATATACTGTATATATATATTTACAGTTTATATACGTATATACACAGGGTGGATAATATATCGGAAACACCAGAAACGGAAAAAAAACGTTTTTCATAAAAAAGCTGCTATTTGCTCCCATTTCTCTTACCTATATTTTCTATGCTCTTTTATGACTGGCATGCCATGTATACATTTTAGTTTCTGTTTTTTTAAATTTATTAGCTTGATAATGAATCATGATTAACCATTAATCATATTATTATCAAATAATACTAATTCGTACTAATCGAATAATGAAATGCCGCTTTTGTGTCAGTAATAAGTGAGAACATTTTAGAAATAATGTAGGACAAAAACTGAAAGCATTTTGGTACATGACAAGCGGAGATGTGCACCTCTGCACAGCTGTGGGGAGTGAAGGCCTCTGTTCAAAGTGAAGTGAACAGCTGAATAAAACAGAAGATCATTGAAACTGGTCTAGAATCCAACACTTGCATGTAACATGAGTCACAAATATGGCCCAATTGTTAATTATTCCTTTTGAGTTAGGTTTTTCACTAATCACATTCCACTGTACTACATAGAGGAGATCAACAGTTGGGGACCAAAATGTTTTCTCATTTCTTCTCGTACATTTGTTGACTTATTACTGATATAACAGCGACATGTAATTTATGATGTATTACCATTTCATAAAAATATGACTAACAGGTAATGGTTCATTGGCATAATTATAAAGAAAAACATCATATAAAATGCACACCTGGCACAAGATTCACAAAACAGCATAGATAATCAGGTTAGGAACAGAGGTTGAGGTTTTGCATAGCAAACATGTGGCTGGTGTTTTATGTTTTCTGGAAAACTGGTGCTTCCAATATTTTGTCCACCTCCTGTATACAGTTGTCACAAGTCCCAAGTTTACATACACCTTAGCCAAATCCATTTAAACTCAGTTTTTCACAATTCCTGACATTTAATCATAGTAAACATTCCCTGTCTTAGGTCAGTTAGGATCACAACTTTATTTTAAGAATGTGAAATGTCAGAATAATAGTTGAGAGAATGATTTATTTCAGCTTTTACTTCTTTCATCACATTCCCAGTGGGTCAGAAGTTTACATACACTCTGTTAGTATTTGGTAGCATTGCCTTTAAATTGGTAGCATTGCCTTCAAATCTTTTGGGTAGCTTTCCACAAGCTTTTCACAATACGTTGCTGGAATTCTGGCCCATTCCTCCTGACATAACTGGTGTAACTGAGTCAGGTTTGTGGGCCTCCTTACGCTTTTTCAGTTCTGCCCACAAATCTTCGGTCAGGACTTTGTGATGGCCACTCTAATACCTTTACTTTGTTGTCCTTAAGCCATTTTTCCACAACTTTGGAAGTATGCTTTGGGTCATTGTCCATTTGGAAGAGCCATTTGCGACCAAGCTTTAACTTCCTGGCTGATGTCTTGAGATGTTGCTTCAATATATCCACATAATTTTCCTTCCTCATGATGCCGTCTATTTTATGAAGTGCACCAGTCCCTCCTGCAGCAAAGCACCCCCACAACATGATGCTGCCACCCCCGTGCTTCACGGTTGGGATGGTGTTCTTCGGCTTGCAAGCCTCACCCTTTTTCCTCCAAACATAACAATGGTCATTATGGGCAACAGTTCAATTTTTGAAGACTCAGTACTGTTTTATTTGCAAAGGGAGGTTGTACAAAGTATTAAATGCAGGGATGCCAATAATTGTGGCACATGTGGTTTTGTTAAAAATAATTATTTCTTGATTTTTTCTCAGAATAAATTTACTTCCATTAAAGGTTGGATGTTTCTCATTTTTTCAGTGTGAGATTGAGCTAATTCACCAAACGGTGAATTTTTTATAACCCTTCTTACTCATCTTTACCAGGGGTGCCAATAATTGTGGAGGGCACTGTATGTATAAATAAATGGTTGGATTTAGGTCTTAACACAATGCACTTCAGGGGCTCATTTCATGAAGGCGATATGCAAATACTTTTTATTTTCACTCACAGATTGCAATTATTTTTTCCAAGATGTTAATGATTAAATTTTCCAATCTCTAATTCACACAGACAATCTGCTGTGCTGCAACTTCAGGGTGACAGTAAAGGTTACAGGGCTTAGGATTATTGCAAGGTTAGTCCTACCTTCCTTGCAGGTATATAACTTATTTTGCTTGTATGGAGAATGAGAAGACTAATGCTTTTTGGACCATAGAAAATATTTTGTGATTCCACTCAGTCAGATAATTTTTCAGATGTTAAATTTATTTTGGAATACAGATTACTGCAAGCAGAAAATGATGTTGTGTCACATGCTTGATGCCAAATGCAGTCCCAGCTGTCTCAGGAGCATGTTCAACAGATTTGTAAGTATTCACAACTCAGCAAGTGGCAGCTTTCTTGAGGTTGTTAGTCAATGCCAGAGAATTAGTAAAACGTCCACATCAAGATGTTTGTATAGAGTTACTAAGCTTGCATCAGCTGAGCAACATCACAGGTGGCAGGTGAAAGAATAATTTAATGCTCAGTGTAGTCTGCCAAGACTTGTTTGGGTCTATTGATGGCTCCCAAATCGTGATTCGTGCACCACCTGAAAATTAAATGCATATGTGTGCCAAGAGGGTTACTGCTCCATCAACATTCACATGGTGTGCTTGATGCTTGCCAAAAAGCCATTGATGCTGTGGTGAAATATCCAGGGAGCACACATAGCAATTACATTTGGAAAAATTGTGACTTATGCTGTTTTGCTGGCAACATTACTGATGGTTGGCTCTGGGACGAATTTTGTGGACGAGTTATAGCCTATAGCATATAATGGCCACTGCTTTATATAACAACAACAACAATAATAATAATAATAATAATAATAATTATTATTATTATTATTATTATTATTATTATAAGTCACATGCATTTCTTCTTATGGGATAATAAGGTTTACCTAACCTAATGCCATGGCTGTTGACTCCTAATCTGAATCCACTGAACATAACAGAGGAGTGTTATAATGCAGAAAATAAACTCAGAAGGTCCTTGGTGGAGAGGATGTTCCTGAAATTGAAATCTAGGTTCTGATGCCTCAACAGGCCTGGTTGCTGTCTATTGTACAGCCTGTAACCTAGAACAGCATCATGCCTGGTGCTGCACACCATCTGTATGGACAGATGACCCATTGCCAAGCAGGCAAAAGGAAGAAAGCTTGAGATATATTTGAGTATCATCACCTCACATAATGAATGATGCCATTTAATTCACTTAATTAGTTTGATTAATGCAATGATGAGTTTTTATTTGATATCTTTGTGTGTTGTGGGTCTGCCTAACTGTCTGTCTTTTTTGTTGTTGCTGGTGGCTACAAGTGAAGTTCCCTAATGGGAAAATAAAAGTTATTCTGTTCTATTCTATTTCATTTGAAATGTGTGCATATTTAAATAATCGTGGTTATTGACAATAACATTGCTTTGTTGATGGTAAAATATGAGCTATGTACACCAATTGGGACCTATTGTGAATCGAATGTTCAAGTTTTCATGAGCCAAAAGTGTTACCAATGCAATGGGAGGCTGGGGAATGGCAATGATTTCCGAGTGGCCATTTTCTCTGGCAGGTTCCTAGCTTTAGATATTCTTTTGTGAAAAGAAATTGTGATTTGTCATTAACACTCCAAATACAGAGATGGGAAATCTTGAAGATAATTGCTCACATGTCACATTTCTCTTAAAATGAGCCCCAGGTCGACAAGACATGACGTGTGAACATAGACTTCAGAAGCTTAGCCTGTCAAGTCTCCATTAATTATTTCATGCATGGAGTCCACTACAGTGGACAGGCTTTTCAAAGTCTATTTTAACATAGTCAAAAACATTTGTGATCTCCAAAAAATATCAGAGCAGATTTCTTGCAAATTTGCCTAAATTTTGACATTCTCCATCTTGTTACATTTTATTGGCTTTTCTAGTTTTGATACAGTGAAGGTCAAAATGGCAGGTGGAGGTGGAAACATACAAACTCTGGTGTAGCTGTGAAAACCTTCTATTCTATTTCTAGAGAACAGAGCATGTTAAAAAATATATATTCTTATTAGGGAAGATGCAAGGAGCAGAATTAGTTATATTTGTAACAAAAAATTACCATAGCTCTTGTATTGTATACGAAAACCCTTCTGTCCACTGAAGTGAACATCATGCATTAAGAGTTGTAATCTGCATTTGTGTGGTCTATGTTTTCAAGGGGCCATTTTGGGCACATTTCTGTGACCTAGGCGGGTGAAGCACATGCGGAGTTTGATGTGAAAAAAATATTGCTCTGTTTTGTATTAATTCATGCATGAAAGGGTTAAGAGGGTCAGAGGGTGGATATTTGATATGAAAAACTGAACACTATTTCAAGATAAGTTCTATGAAAGGAACCTGAGTGCATATAGATTATCAAATAAAATGTACCACTGCATTTTTTCAGTAGTGTTTTTAGAAAAAACAAAGCATGTGGATTTTGGGCACTGATTAAAAAAGATATTCCTTTAATTAATTGATGATTCATTACTGACCGTGAAACACTATCTGCTGCATAAGTACTAGATCACTGAGGTCACTGGACAAATGTGGTGATTATATCATCTTAATGTCCCGGCTGTTGTAAATCTACATTTAAAAAAAAAAAAAAACACTAAAAGTGAACAATAGCCTGTTCCTCATTATTCTGTATGCAGAAGGCTGGACTAAGCCATAGGCTTGTCACTTGCCTGGGGCTTACACAGGTAGCATTTTCATAAACTTGGTAAGATAAGAGAATCACAGCATCTTACCAAGG
The DNA here is from genome assembly GCA_029718625.1 of Synaphobranchus kaupii. NCBI lineage: Eukaryota > Metazoa > Chordata > Actinopteri > Anguilliformes > Synaphobranchidae > Synaphobranchus > Synaphobranchus kaupii. Next base: position 17,897,577 of record CM056392.1, on the reverse strand, counting down.
AGGAGACATAATTGTCCTTCATCTTTGTGATTGTTTTGAAGCTTCGTGCATACACCTACACCAGAAATGCCAGATCGTGAGGTTATATGCAAGTATGAGGCGACTACAGTGAATATTCATTGTTTTGGCCAGCTAACCACACAGGAGGCCAGTGCTCACACATCTTCATTTGAGGCAGCAGAACGAGATGGTGTCAGTGATTCCTCAGGTGGACTTGCAACAGCAGCATGGGAGCCAAGTCAATGAATCAGTGTTTTATGTAGGCCACCCTGCTTGACATTAGTGAACCTGGCATAGACCTGCACATTGATACCCTAAACGGTGTGTGCTACTAACCAATCGATGAGGAGGTTGATGTGTGATGGTCTGGCCAGAACATCTACTATAGTTCCTATATGTGGCAGGGGCCTAAATAGCTACAACGACCAACTTGGAAATTCCACCCAAAGAAAAACTCTAGCATTATCACCTTAAAAGACCAGCGGGTTTTCCCCATGACACAGATAAGCTGGTCATTCAAAGGCAGAGACGCGAGATTCAAATACAGATTTAAATTTTATTGGTTAAATTTCAAGGAAATCCCAACTAAATACATGAAGGAAAGAGTTAGCCACAATTCTATTAGCAAGAAACGCATCCGATCAGTAATATTAAAGTTAAAAGAAACTTGTGCAAATATTACTGGCTGCCAGCAGAAATAATAACAAACTACATGGAGGGCGGCTGACCGACTGCAGGGTGGGTTACCATTACTCGAGGACCGACTGTTTCACCGTCATGCGTGCTCGTGCTCCAAGTGTCACACACACACACACACACACACACACACACACACACACACACACACACACACACACACACACACACACACACACACACACACACACACACTGCAAAAGAATGAGAAAGGTGTCAGTGTACTTATTTTAACGATACAACAATGATGACATGCATTGTGAGGGATGGAACCACTGTGCTGAGAACGCCCCGCCCACGAGTATGGCTGCAGAAACCACTCCCAACTCTACAAACAAAGAAAAGAGAGGAGGATTAAGCAAATGACACCAAAGAAACATTACAAAACCAATGTCAAAATAAAAGAACAACAAACAGGGGAAATCTAATTAAATAGAAAACACTGGGGCAGTCAGAAAACACTACACAAATTGCCCATCCAATTCTATTGCCCCTTATATCTCCAAACATACATGTAAATGTATGTAGCCTGCCGCCCCCAGCAACAGTGGGAATGATCGAATGCAAACGACCAGAACGACTAATTATGGGCTACAGCATAAAACAATGCTACACCAGTAGCGTGTATAAGGAATGACAAAGCAGCAGTGGCAATATCCTAAAAGACAGACAGTGGCAGTTAACAAATTTAAGAAAAGTTCTTTAATATACATACCACTATGCAAGCAGTTCAAACATTAAATGACATTACATTCCTCAGTGACGTTTTTTTATTAAGCTAAGTTCTAAGAAGCTGGAGGCTGCACAAAAGGTTGTTGGCTTTACCTTTATTGCAGGAATACCATCTACGTCGCGATAAGACTGGATAACCCTAACCCAAAAATATTTCCAAAAGCAGAGCAGCGACGTGATTCAGAAATGGGGGGGGGGGGGGGGGGGGGGTATTGTAAATTTGCCTTTTAACTTTTGTGACATGGGTTGGGAGGACCTGTGGCCCAGGCATATGATTGGCCGAGCTCTACCAAAGGGATAGGGCACATTTCACAATCCCACACAAAACATCTATAACAACGCACAGGTATGTGTACCAGATTTTCAGCTTTTTTTGCTTCCCGTGGTGGACACATGCTTCTGCCCTGTGACATTCACAGTAGACCTCTGGTTCAGTTCAGTTCAGTTGTCTGTTATCCATCTGTACCATCTGTCTCAGCTCATGCCACTAGTGGCCATTCAATTAGGGGACTCACTTTTGAACATCAAGCCAGTGCACAACCTCTGCTGGGAGCATCTACGTATAAGTCATTAATACTGATGCACCACTTGTGAGTCCAATAAATAATGAATATTATGAAATTGACCACATTATATTCCAAGCACACTATTTAATGTTTACCTAGAAATCTGTACAGTTTTTTTCTTATTACTGTCGGATTTGGGGGCGAAATACAGTGAGAATGCGGTGTGTGTGCGTGCGTGTGTGTGTGTGTGTGTGTGTATATCCGGGGGGGGGGGGGGGGGGGGGGTCGGGGTGTTGAGATATATGAGGACCTGGATTTATAACAGGGCTGTTCCCATATCTTTCTTTGATTGCTTTGATTTATTAACACTCTGTCACAGCTGAGGCAGGGACATTGTAAATGGGAAAGATCAATTTGCAATGAAATCCTCTGCTGACAGTAAGCGTGAGTGGGCTAGTTTGAATTCCTTCTGACTGCCTGTGCTTCTTGCATTATAATGAAAAATAATGCATCATGTTACATGCAGGCAGGGCCTATATTCTACCACTGTCATTCCAAGGAATTTGTTTATTGTGCACCTCAAGGTTCTGTACATTCTGTCATTTGTGGCATGTTTATGTACCAGCTTTACCTGTAAACATATTTGTAACACGATGAAAATATATGAAGCTGAAAAAAGCAATTAATGATTATGTTTGATTATTAGCAAGCTAGTTTCCACTTGTTGCATTATATGCAGGGACAGGGAAAAAATATTGAAATGGAAGGTTTCGTTTGTAAAGGGCAAGCCAAAAACATAGTGGTTGCTCATTTGCATAAATGTAAACAGTATGTAAACAGTATGTTTACATTTGAAATACATGCTATTCATTATTTCTTTATGACAGTATGAGCTATTTAGACTGGCTAACTAAACCAGAAAGAAGTGAACAAGTCGAAACGTTAAAAGCATGGTCATGTGGCAGCATCATGTATTTACGTCATTGAGCTTTGACATAAACTTTGACCGTATTATACAGTTTTATAGAAAGATGATGACAGAGGATGGTCAACAGGGACGGTCAAAAGAGGTCACTCCCTCTACTATGTCAGAAAATGGTTGCTGAAAAGAAAGTTCCTTGTTGCTTGGCATACAGAGTAATGAGTCCACTATGAGCCACATTGACAGTTATTTTGAGATGAGAAATTTATGGATTGTGTCAACAAAAGGATAAAGGATCACTCACTCACTACAAGCACTCTTGATTACCTCTTCTGGATGTAATCCTGTCCTGTCACAGAAAATGGTGGAGGTTATTTTATAACTACTAGTAGACACAACATAATTTTATACAAACCTTGATCTCTGAAAAATAGGCTGTGCTGCTGGAATTATTGTTTTCATCATTTATCGCCTCTAGTACAAAATACAATTTGCATTCAATGAAATTTTGACACACCGTTAGTCGAGATGCTGCTTGGGAACAAATGTATATGATAATTTTCAACTAACGCAGCTATATTGGAATCTGGTCACACATTTGAACGCCGAAAGTTTGATGCTTGACCATGCCAGCTAAAATGTGAGTTCAATCAGAGGGCTGACTGCTGCTTCACAAATAGGAATAGGATTATTTTACATATGGATCACACTGAAATTCACGTTACTTCTTTGCTCAGGGACTGTAGTGCATTACCTGTAAAGGACTATACATTTCTGTCATATAATGACATATCTCAACAATATCATTTAAAAACCATACTTTTATTTAGTTTTGCGGTAGAATTGTAAACGCCTGAATGTTGAAGGGGCTAAGTGCCTGTTTTTTAAATAAGTGTCAGTGCTTTAGTGTTTGACCTAGATAAAACTGTCTTTTGTGTTCTTTATAGTTTTTTGAGTAACAGTAGTCACTCATAGGGCCCTATCTTGGCGATCTTGGCGCTTAGTCTAAGCGCATGGCGTAAAGTCCATTTTGGGCGTATCCAAGTCCACTTTTGGTGCTAAGCACGGCACAAGGTGCAACTGGGCTGAACCTAGTCGCTTCATTAATTATAGGTGTGTCTTGGGCGTGACATGCAATAAACCAATCAAAATGTCATATCCCATTCCCTTTAAAAGCCTGCTTTTCCACCTTGGCGGATTGCTTGATGGCGAAACAGACATGCTCGTGCGTGTTTAGTGTGATCACGGAATAGGCTAAATGGAGTATGATCAATATTATTCGGACTAACCATTAGCCTATGAGTTCCCAGTAATTCCAGACAGGGCTGTTATTTTACAAAATATATGCTGTTAAATTTCGTTAAAAGGACCTGCAACAGCTGAGAATAAGCTATCAATGGCTTCAGTCTCGCCAAATTAGCCTGCTTGTTCAGCAAATTTTGTTTGATTATGCAATGAAAGTGTCAAACATCAATTCCAAGAGGCTGTTCTCATGGAGTTCTCGAAGTTCAAGCTTCATCCAAAGTTCATTAGGCTACCTGCATAGTAGGCTAATATTGATTAATAACATACATACCGTTATTTTGCCTTAATGACGACACTAAATAGCCTACAATAAAGCTGTCAGGTTCGCAACCCATATGTTCACGCATATTTCCCCTTGTTTAATAATGTCCTGTTTATGGAAATGTGACCAACCTGTTTTACTCGTAGCGTAATCCTTTAAAACAATCCACTTTCCCAGGAAGACCGTGAAACGTGCGACTTACAGCAGGGGAAACAGAGAACATGCAGCGCACGTGCAGAGAATGGCATTAAAATTAATTGTGAATTAATTGTTAACGTGCTGCAAATTTGTTTTAGTTTCTAATTAGACGCTTAGTTCTCTTTAAAATCGTTTTGTTCAGTTATGGAATAACGGGTGAAATCAGCTGGGTTTTAAACGGTGAGAGTATGGAAACCTGGTCACTGTAATTAAAAAAATATGAAGGACGAAGAATAGCTAAGGTTACAATTTAGTTAACATGGTGACATCTCCGTTTTTTAACCATAGGCTATTGAAAAAAACCTTATGCACAGCGAGTCCGCTGTAGCCTAGGCTATTTGAAATACAATAAATGCAATATTCACTGGACAAGGTTTTGAACTTTTTTCAGTCACAAACCATTCTATTTACTTACAGGCTGTATTCATAGTTAACAGAGCTGTATTGTAATGACATCTGAAGCGCATTTTCAGAACTTAAATCTCCGTCTATTGCCGTGCGCGAGTTTTCCATTGAATGACAATTCACGCATTAGGTGTAAATGACAATTCGCACATTAGGCTTGATATAGGTGTTATCAGCTGCTTTTTAATGGATAGCCATTGTCCCGTACCATCGCACATCGCCTGGATGTTGATGGAGTGGGCTGAAAGCAATTTAATGTGCATGGCATTCCCCTTCGCTGAGGGAAAGGTAGGCTATGCACCCTTTTATTATTATGTATTTTTTGATATAGGCTACACAATAATACTATTTCACATTGTAATCTTGATATTTTAATCATGCTTGTGCGCGCCCCTGTGTGTAACAGACAGGAGGGTACGCGCATTGTGCACACGCCTTTGTAGACGCACTTATATGCGCCGTTAAAATAACATGTATACAACTGCGACATGACTTTAGACCAGGTTAGTGGTGGTTCTAGCGCAAGCGCTTTCTTGTGGCTCAAGATAGCAATACGCCAAAAAGAATCCTGGCTCCTCATCTTAAGACCAACACGCCCAAACGGCGCAAGAGTACATGCTAGTTAAACGGCGTGAGCGTTAGGCGTTATAATGAACCTACCGCCGGGTGTAAGATAGCAAAGACACTTGCGTTTGGGTTAGCGCCGCTTTGCGCCGGGTGTAAGATAGGGCCCATAGTGTTTGCTTGGATTGTTTGTGAATCAATTAGTGATGTGGGCAGGTGTATTCAATTGCTAATTAGCTAGGGGCGGAGGCAGTCTATCCTGGTGTTAACTACTTATTAAGTAACTAAGAACAGTATTTACAGCAGATAGCAGCACTGCAGCAGCAGCTGTTGCAGCAGCCTTGGTTGTATAATAGTAAAGAATTAATCTGTGAGTTCATCCAGAAGGCATTTATTCCCATGGTTTCCTTCCTCTTCCAGTCTCCTACTCCCTTATAATAATAATAAATTGTATTTGATTGGCACCTTTCTGGACACTCAAGGTCACCTTACATTAAAAATACATATATGTATAAGTAAAATAGAGTGAAGTGAAAACAATTGGATGAAACAGACACAATATAGACATAGACTCAAAAAGAAGAACATAAGAGCATAGACATGTAATAATAATCACAATAATAATAAAAGTGAGACATTATAGGGACAACATGGGGGAACCAGAGTGTTATATATTATAAGCCAGAGTGAATAGATGTGTTTTGAGCTGTTTTTTGAAGGAGGGTAGTGTATCTGCATGTTTGATGTGAGTGGGGAGGGAGTTGCACCCACCATCACTACACTATACAGCACAGAACTATTTCCATCCCACTCTACCCCATAGTTTTGCAGTTTCAGGAGGCCTATGGAAATAGCAGTTGGTGGTTCGCAAGCAGTTGCTGGACTTCATCCTACACCTCCCTGCCCTCCATACAGTTTCTTGGTCCTATAGCTCAGTTGGTAGAGCATTGCGCTAACAACGCAAAGGTTATGGGTTCGATCCCAGGGTACTACATACTACGTATGCACTCATATACTGTACGTCGCTTTGGATAAAAGCGTCTGCTAAGAAGAAGGTATTGTCTTGTTTCTTGCCCTCACTGATATATGGGACACTGAAGCCCCTGTGGCCCTCTCCTCAGCCTTCCCCTTCTCCAGCCATCTGGCTGGGAAGGTGGGATTGGTCTCCTTGTTTCCTCCTGGACATTTTCTGTTCTCTCCTTTTCTCACCTCTCCTCCTTTCCCCACCCTACTTCCCCTAGGCTTACATGGCCATAGCCTTAAAAACTTAATTTTCAAAAGCTAAATCAGCTTTGGCTAGCTGGGGCTAAGAAACAGCTAGCCAAACTTCTGATATTTCACAGTTAAGTCTCAAAACGTTTTGTCACATATACATTTAATCTTATGCAGACAATCAACCATTTTAGAGGCCAGGGGACTGGTGAGAGATTTACAGCTAACATAAATCTGTGTATTGTCTGCATAGTAATGAAAGCTAAATCCATAGATTCATATGATCTGCCCTAGAGGAAGTATATAAATAAGAGTTGAGCTCTGAGGGGCACCCTGAGTGACTACAGCTGTGACAGATTTAAAGCTGTTGATGGTTACGAACTAGTGCCTGTTATTTGCCAGCAGTCCTACCACTCTTCTCATGTTAAAGAGCTGCAGTTAATAGATGTTGGGCTTGGCTGGTTATTGGATGAGTCAAAAGTGACAGAACAGGTTAATTGTTAAGTGGTGTTGGTGGGCCAGTAGGGGGGTCCTTGTATTGCAGTCATGGGGCACTATGCAATAGACGGTGCTCTCCTGCATATGAGACAATGATAAAAAAAGGGCTTATCAAAGTAGTAGTAGTGACCTAGCAGTAGTGTAGTGGAGGGTATACGCGGGTCACTGATCAATTGGTGGCGCTCTCCGCCGTCCGCAATCTCATCCACCACCATATAGTTAATTTGATTTGTTTGATTATATGCTACTTATATGCTACTTGTCTGATACATGTTTTGCTGAGGGGAGTAGGTCAGTGCAATTTCTTTATCAGTTCACCAAAAAAATTGTGCAATATAAAAGCAATTACAGTAGAATGTATTTTTTTCCACTTCCGCTTCTGTAGGTTCTCCAGATATGACTCGTAAATAATTTGGAAAAGAATGACGTGTTCAACAGAAATATGCATAACACTCAGAATATATTCCATTTCTGCTGTATTCATTTGCGATGTTCCTAGCATAGAAAAAGCAAGAGTGCAGCACATACTTGTGGAATATACAAATCTGTATATTTCTCAGGGAGCTTCTGCTGCTTGTGAATGGCAAACAACCTGGGTACAATTAAAAAGTTGAAATGTGAAACCAAAGGAGCATAATTCTGATCTGTATGTATCAGCAAGTGAATTAAGCAATTAAACCTGAGTTCATTTTAAAATAAATTCACTTTCATAAGAATTCTCCTAGCCTGAAACAAAAAACGCAAGTGTACTAGGCTTGAAAATGCCCCCAGACTTACCGTTCAGGTGGTTTACAGGATCAAATAGGGCAATAAGATCCAAAAAGATTTGTAAGAATTGTATTGTAAGAGATCCTTACTTTATGAGGTCATTCATAATATATACTAGGTCAGTCTATGCACTATGGTTGGAAATAAAATCAATCAGATTGAACAACAGGAGTCACTCACCAGCTGCAGGGGGTTACATTCTCGAATCAACCTGCAATACAAAAATCCGATTATCTTGAGAATGTAAAATTGGGGAGCAATACTTGAGAGACTTGCCTATAACCTGTAACACACAAACATCAAAATAATAATACAAAACATGATAAAGAAGAACATATTTCTATATCTATAAAAAGCTACCTGTAACAAGTAAAGTAGGCAATAGCAAAGGCAATAGCAAAATTACCATTGTCAACAGAGCTTCACTTGCCAGAAATGCATTACTGTAGTAATAGCTTACCAGTGAGTGAAGATAGGAAACAGCAAACATACGACCTTCAACCTTAACAATTAACAACTCAGTCCTCCCTAAATATGCTATAACTACAGTTACCATTTTTTCTAAAGCATGTGACCCACAGGGATTTAAACTCCACCCTTGTGGAGTCCCCATATGCACAGGATTAGCACAATCACCTGATTAGTTAATTGTGAGCCTCATGCTACTATTTGTATTCCTAAGACACAAAGAGGAAGGAAAGTATACATAGAAGAAACATCAAAAAAAAGTCTTTGAGTGACTGAGCGCAAAAGTATCTGCCTGATACACTTGCCCACAGATGGATTCATAATATTCTTCATAGTTTACAATTTAGCCATACACACACAGGGGTGCCGCCAGGGATTTTGGGCCCCGTGAAAAGATCTCCCATTGGGTGCCACCACCCCAAGCCAACCCATCCTTGCACAATTACTGTAACCACACCTCCAGAACCCAATAATCAACCCATTAAACACTTTAAATGTCTACCCTTGCAGACTTGCAGCTCTGCTGTAGTCCAATATTTACTGACAGTGAGCTGTGAAAATATGTATAATACAGTGGAGGCATGCATGCAAATTTGGGATGGCAGGTATGCCATCCGCTGACTTACGGCTTCGTGGGGCATGTCCCATACCTATACAGCACAGAGAGTTTGGCACTTTACAGGGTTTCCTATGGAAATAATGACCACAGACTCTCAGCCCTGAAAACATTAAGTTCTAATCTGTACCCTCTGACCTCATGTAAACACACAGAATTAAATTACAACATCACGTACAATAAATCCCAAAACTCTGGTTATTTTTGTATTTTTCTCCTTCTTTTTCCTGCCAATTTCACTTCTGCTTTTGCTCCATGCCCTCAAATAATAGTTTTCCCCATTGGATAACAATAACAACATCTGCCAAAACAAAATCTGATCAAAGTAGTCTAATCAATGTAGCCAATTGCAGGATACACAGGCAAAATTAATGCTGTGTGCACACAGTGCTTTTGATTGACATAATGATGTGAACATATGATTTTGGACATGCACATGTGATACTATATCAGCCAATAGAATAATTGCTACAATATTTCTAAAACTTTGTCGCCGCCTTCTTAGTTTTGTGTGGAAGCTAGCTTGCTTCCTAAGTAACAACTGCCAAAAAATGAAAACTAGGCTATTGCTTTTACAGCTGTATAATCTTTGTGGGAAGCTCTTTTCTATTTCTGAAATGCATTCTCACATGCAAACTGCACATAATATTTGTTCATGACTCAGATAGCTACATGACTACATGGTTGGCCATTAAACCACAGACTCAATGTGTAACTGTTAACCCAGACAGCACACTGAGCACGGCAGAACTGAAGTTTAGCTAGCTAGCCAGCACTGGCATATGGCATCAATGATAATCATTAACGTTAGCTGGACGGGTAACTAACGCATTGTCTCTCATGGCATCATGCTAGCTGGAACAGCTGTACCATAGACTGTAGAAAAAATAGCTGTACACAGAAAGGCCGTATCGATAGCAGAAAGATGACTCTTTTGACAGAGCCATGACAGATCATCACTGTCAGTGTTAAGGCGTGCACCAAGTCCAATTCTTTTGCACACAAAAAACGCACGTCAATTTATTAAAACTAACACATTCATATTGATTTCCTCTTGCACACAGGATCCAAAACCGTTGTGTGTGAAATAAAATGGTTACTGTTCTAAAACCAGCCTTTGCGGTCTGAAACCAGCATAAATTGCAACTAATGTGTCTGCTGGACATAAATCCATTCTGTGCTTCATTGATTTAATCCCCTTTTCAATCTATTCACATACACTAGAGCCAGGATCTTGTATTCAATATTTAAAAGGGTTTATAGGCCGCCAATTATTCCAGGCTTAGGAATGAACTCTTTCGCACAGACCCCCTAGTGGGCATGGTGCGAGCTCCATGAGATTGCTCATCTCAGACATTCATCGCTCCTGCAACTGAACTATGAGTGGAAACAACAAACTCCATGTTCTATCTTTATTAGTACGCGATTTGTGTCGAGTACAGATTTTCTATGTGCCACTATTGTTGCGTAGCTAGTCCATTTAACAAGCAGCCCCCCCACCCAGTCACACCTGCAACTATACCTACCCATGCATGACACAGTGGACAATAGTGTCTGTGAGTTCATAAAAATATTTTTTCACCACCAAAAATTCATATTCTGTCGTAGCAACAAGATAAACCCATACTCATTCAAATGTACTGTGCATATGTGCTAGATGAATGATTTTTTTCCTTGGAGTGAGTATGAATGTGTATATGCTTTATAATGGACATCAAATATTTTATTCATTTTAGTAACCCCCACTTGAAAATGATGCAAAAGTCAGTTTTATTAGCCAAAACAGTTGATTTGTAGTTAAATATATAATTATTTTATGATTTACAGCAGTGCACAATTTAGCCATTTTGGATACATTTGGATACAGCAGGGTGCAATGCCTATATTTTGCATCATAGATCTGTAGTAGTTCTGCACATCGCCATCAGATTTTGCACACTTGAGGACACAGAGTCTATGATCCAGGAAATGTATAGTTTTACCTGTTTCACTAGCTCTCAGTATTTCATTGCAAACTAAAGAAAAACTTTTTTGTTGCATTTTTTCCAAGATTTCTTTGCATTTGTGGCACTTTATTTGACCTAAATTATGAAAATAAAATATTGTATATGGTACCACTGTATTATTTAATTATTATTTAATCACACCTGGAGTTATAAAGCCTTAAATAGAAGACCCCCTAAATAGGTGAGAATTGACTAAATCTGGCATCTGTGCAAAGGAAATGATGCCCTCCATTTATCTAACGAAGGTAGCAAACGTTAGTTTAGTAGTTAGTTCACTCTCCTAGGCTTGTTTCATTGAATCATAAAGTGCAGTTCATTCAATTCCATCATGATTACATACTTTCTTTTTTAGTTCTTTCAGTTCTTCCCCATCTTTTAGTGCATGTCATGCTTTTATCTTTTAGAACGGTAGAGCAAGCAGTTAGGCCTACAAGTTCAATGAAAACTTCATCAGTCAAGAGGGTATTGTTAATTTCCCAGTAGCCTTAATTCCCTATCACTTTTACAATTTCCTTTCAAACAGACAGAGATCATTTCATGATCAGACAATGGAAAATAATCAATGGAAATATCAGATGTGTAACAGCCAGTAATCAATCCTTGATGTTGAAGTTTGACTATTATTAGACCAGGAGCATTCTTTTATATCAGAATGGAAGAAACACCATGCATCTATTACATAGAGTTTCTCGTGTTACATTGTGGTGATGGAGATTGTGGAAGTAAATTTGGGAGGATATCGAGCAATGGCATCATCAATAGTGACATTAAAATCACCTGATCAAATCATATTCTGAGATCTTGAATTGTGCCCATATACATTGCATGTAATGAACACTGCATCATCAACTTTAAGAATGACAATAATCCATCTGCCATCATCAGATGCAAGAGTTTGCTGAATGCCACCTTGAAACTTATTGAAGAAAACAGCGACACCTGATAAGAGGTTTGTACCATGGAAAAAATGCAGAGTATCCCCACTGTGCCTTCCAACACTTTACATCGTTTGCACAAGAATGAGTTTCTTGAAAGAAAAATACCTGAGCATCACTTTGTTTAGAATGGTAAAATAGGGCTGTTCTCTTTGTTGCATCACAGATACCTCTTACATTTAGAGGGCATTAACTTGAAGTTACCAAAACATAGTTCTGTCATTAAAAGACTGTAACATTTATGCATCTTAGCTGGCAATGATTTTTGGTCACTAGTTAGCATAATAATGTACAAACCCCAATTCCAAAAAGTTTGGACAGTATGTAAAATGCACATAAAAGCAGAAAGCAGTGATTTGTAAATTATCTTTTACATATATTTGATTGAAAACAGTACAAAGAAAAGATACTTAATGTTTTACTTTATTGATTTTTGTAAATAAACGCTAATTCCGAATTTGATGCCTGCAACACGTTCCAAAAAAGTTGGGACAGGGGCAAAAAAAAAAGACTGGGAAGTTCAAAAAGCCTGTTTGGAACAATCCACAGGTAAAAAGGTGATGGTATCATGACTGGGTATGAAAGGATATCAAAAGACTCTTGATATCTTATTTTCAGGTACTCTTACAAGCGATACTATAACCTCTCTGCATTTAAATGGATCTCTATGGGAATTGGGATGTGGAACTAGATTAAGCTGTAAATTACATGGGAATAGTATGGTACCCATGGTTGGCTAAATGGCTGTAAGTCATCAAGGGCCTGCGGTATCAAACGAGCCTCAAACCAGCATTATGCTGCCAGATATGCAGTAGATATGGATGGATCACTTGAAGGGTTGTGTCCATAGAGTTCAATAGGAAAATGAGGCAGGAAAAACAACCCTTAATGTGATCCATCCATATCTAAAAAAATATTACAAATCACTGCTTTCTGTTTTTATGTGCATTTTACATACTTACATACTTTTTTGGAATTGGGGTTTGTATTATGAATGATGCAATCTGCCCATTAAGGACACAGCAGAGGAACAGGGGGTCTGGACAAACCATGTCCCCCTATCTTGGCCAATGACTTTTGCCATATTTTAGGCCCATGCTGCCTGCCTGAATAAGGTCCTTTATCTGATTAGTCCTCTGCTGGGCCACTGCTTATTCTCGCTAACTTTACACTGCAGGTAATAAAAAGGTGGAGTGGCCTATATATCCTGAGCCCATGAAGCAGGTGTTTGTCACATCTACTCAACAGAATTAAATTTGGGTCTAGGTTTAGGGGGGGGGTAAAGCCTTCACATCTGCAACCACATCAGCTAAAACTTAATTTTTCCAGTCTAAAATTGATGCATGTGTATCTAACCCACGTAAACTCTTTTCCACCTTCTCCTCCCTGCTCATCCCCCCTCCACCCCCTTCACCCTCCTCCCTCTCTGCAGATGACTTCCTGACCCACTTTGAGGGGAAGGTGGCCGTGATCCGGAACTCCTTCATGCATCCGGTGACACCCCACATCCCCCATACTGAACCTATCGCTACACTGTCGTCCTTCAAGATTCTGGAGGACTCAGATGTGCTCCAGCTGGTGACGCGCCATCGCGCAACCACCTGTCCACTAGACCCCATACCTTCAGCAGTCCTCCAGTCTATACCTGCTGAGCTCCTTCCTTATCTGTCCTCCATTATTAACACCTCCCTAATCTGTGGCCATGTTCCTGCTGCCTTTAAAACTGCCTGTGTAATCCCACTCCTTAAAAAACCTAGCTTGGATCCCGCTGATGTCAGGAACTACCGTCCTGTATCTCTCTTGCCCTTCCTGTCCAAAACAATTGAACGTGCTGTCCTTAACCAACTGTTTGTTTTTCTCCACCAGAACAACCTGCTTGACCCGCATCAGTCCGGCTTCAGAACCGGCCATTCCACTGAAACTGCTCTCCTGGCCGTGACGGAGGCACTCGCCACTAGAGCCTCCTCTCTCTCCTCTGTTCTGATTCTCCTTGACCTGTCTGCGGCATTCGACACGGTCAACCACAAACTCCTGATCTCCACACTCGCTGAGATGGGCATTTCTGGAACTGCCCTCTCTTGGTTTGTATCGTATCTCACTGATAGATCCTACCAAGTCTCCTGGAAGGGTTCCGTCTCTGCTCCCCATCTCCTGTCTACAGGAGTCCCGCAGGGATCTGTACTGGGCCCTCTGCTGTTCTCTATGTATACTAAGTCTCTTGGTTCAGTAATTAATTCACATGGCTTCTCATACCATAGCTATGCTGATGATACTCAACTCTTCTTCTCTTTCCCTCCCTCTACCCCACAGGTTAAGGAGAGGATATCTGCTTGTCTGACTGACATCTCTGATTGGATGGCTACCCATCACCTGAAGCTCAACCTTGACAAGACAAAGCTCCTCTTCATGCCGTACAAGACCTCCCCACTACATGACCTCTCCATCACCGTTGACGGGACCGTGGTGGCTGCCTCCCGCTCTGCAAGGAACCTGAGGGTGGTCCTGGACGACCGCGACTTCAAAGAGCACATCAGGGCGGCGGCTCGGTCCTGGAGGATTCGACTGTAACTGACCACCTACTCCACCCTGCTTCTTGTCCAGACCATGGTCACCTCACGCCTGGACTACTGCAACTCCCTGCTCGCAAGCCTACCAGCCTGCACCATTCTGCCTCTTCAACTGATCCAGAATGCAGCTGCCCGGCTTGTGTTCAACCTCCCAAAATTTTCCCATGTAACCCCCCTGCTGAGGTCACTCCACTGGCTGCCAGTTGCAGCCAAGATCAGGCTCACTGCGGAGTTTTTCCACCTTAGCTCCTCAGTGGTGGAATTAACTTCCCATTCCCCTACGTTCTACTCCAACCCTGCCTGCATTCCGTCGAGGCCTGAAGACACACCTCTTCAGACTCCACCTTGACTGATATTCTAACCTAGGAATATCAGTTCCCTGTGTTTACTAGTTCCCTGTGTTTTTCATGTCTGTTTATTATAGTTTATAATAGTATTTAGAATAGAAGTGTAGTATTGCTGATTTACCCACAGCTTACTGTGAACTACAGTCAACGTTCATTACTAGGGATAGCTGCTACATTATGGGAAGGATGTGCTTTGTCTTGTCTGTTCTGTAGTGATCTTGATGATGTCTCTGTATGCACTTATTGTACGTCGCTTTGGATAAAAGCGTCTGCTAAATGAATGTAATGTAAAGGAAGCCCTCCTGTGCAGGCAGCTGGTGTCTTCAATTCACTGCATGTCCCTGCTTAACCTTTCATTCACCAGCCTTTAACTCTGACCCACCTCAACTAACTCACTTTCCTGGCCGTCTCCATAGTCCTGCTGCTCTCTGAAGAACAGCTCCAAGCTGATGTTTCGTAATTATGCTCAATAAACAGAGCTGCTTTCTTTTCCGGGCAAGTCTGGGACTTAGGCCGAAGCATCCATGCATGCTCGACACGTGGCATATAATAGAGATAGGCAATGGGGGGTGGGAAATGCAAGATTAGTTACCATGAAACTATTAATTAATTACCATTGTGTGGCCCTTGCCTCTCCAGCCCCCTGGGAAGCTAAAAAGAAATGATGCGTATTTTATACTTTCAAAATCACTTTCTGTACTTGCTCCCAGAATGCTGACTGGCAGAGGTCTTCACATTCCTTAAAAATGCTGCAGTTCCCGTTCCCCTTCAATGCTTATGATTTATTCAATATGATTTTACAGTGGTTTACACAAGGTTTACCATGAGAAAGTATTGCTTTCTGTTTGCCTCTTAAAGCAGCAATAATAAAGTGCAGACACTCACATAATATCGCTTTTACCTTGTGTGGTTAAAATAATAGTTTGTTTTAATACACCTACACACTTTTCAACAACAGCGTACTGTTCCTTGGAGGACTACTGGCTGAGTATTGACAAGGGCTAGCCATGGTTAATGTCTGCTGTTTTGATTTGTTTTATAAATATATTGAATACTAATTTATAATGCACATCATCTGATTAATTAATACATTTTCTTCACAATTAATGATTCTTATTCTTACTGTATAGCATGATTCCATTAATACTTTGCAATATTATAGAAACTGGGCAAATACATTATACAGCATCATGGGCCTGATTTATTAAGAACCTTAACGGGTGCAAACGCTTTTAGCACACGCAAAACGAATAACACAACCGATGACTGGTGCAAAACAAATACCATGAACAATCATTTGTCATGTTATTGGTTTTGCGTGTGCTAAAAGGTTTTGCACATGCTAAAAGTCTTTGTAAATCAAACCCTATGTTGCTTTCAGTATTAGCAAATCTTAGTGTCTGCCTTTTAATTTTGGCTTGTAGTAAACATGTTCTCTGAAGGAGCCTAGCTCAGAAATGTTTGTTGGAGTTAGGGGATTAAGTGTCCACATTTTGCAAGCAGATTTTGGAGCATTACTCCGTTTGAGTTGCCTTCTATTTCTGATCAGGCTTCCATTTCCTAGCAGTGCCAGATTTACAGGGATTTACAGAGAGCAGCTCCCAAGATTTCTAAATCATCTCATTTTGAGACGTCCTTGAGAAATCTTGAGTTATGCTGTATATTATGCATGAAATGGGATTTCTGGAAGAGCCACACAGTATTTTTGTTTTATTTCAATATTATATTCTAGAAAGTAATTTTACAAACAAAATAAAAGTAATAGAAGGCATTATAGAGGAATTCAGACAAAAAATTTAAATTTGATAACAGACTTCTTACCAAGCAGGTTTTATTAGACAGCTACCCATCGACACATGGTGCTGCATTTCATAGTTTTAGCGGCTTAAAATTTGTCTGCTCACA
Organism: Synaphobranchus kaupii; assembly: GCA_029718625.1. NCBI lineage: Eukaryota > Metazoa > Chordata > Actinopteri > Anguilliformes > Synaphobranchidae > Synaphobranchus > Synaphobranchus kaupii. The sequence continues at coordinate 17,880,665 of CM056392.1, read as the reverse complement.
AGCTACAAGGTGCAAGAATATGGATTGTAACTAATATGAAACATGAAAAGGTTGCACAGTTATTGACCTTCTGACCTTGACTTCACAAAATAACACATTTTCAAAGTTCAATAGTGATTGGATAATGTCAAGATTGAGCTATGTTTAAAAGCGTCTGTCATTGTAAATCTGAATTGCTGAATTGCTTCAGTGCAATATACAGCCATATAAATGGACTCTGTGTGAGCTGTGCAAGTTGCTCTGGATAACAGCATCTCCTAAATGCCTAAAATGTAAACAAAACATTACTCAGTTGATAGCTGTTTGCTACATATTTTGTTAAATAAACAATAAACAACAGGGTGCGTGTCATTAACAGGCTATATCCAGTCGGAAAATTGTTCTAGTTAATCAAAATAGCAACTTCAGCAAAGCAGAATCATGTTGCCGCCACAGTTCTAGTTATATAAAAAAGCTATTTAAACAATTTAGATAAGCTAAATTAGCCTACATATGCCCAACAAATCAGAGACTGGAATTGCTACTGGAGTTTCAAAGCTAATGAACAAGTACATAGGTAGATGTTACCTTTTAGAGCAGCTCTTACTTCCTTGGGGTTGATGGTCCTGCACAGGAATTTCCTGTTAGACCACATGAATAACAGAATTAATGAGCATGGTTTTTGATAATGATATAATGTAAATACAACTCAATATCTGCTTATTAGCGGATGAGAAATAAAAACTTTAACCTTTTCAGAGAAACAAAAATATTTTTTAGAGGAAAACAATATCCCCCTAGGAACTGTGTACACAGCCAATTCCGATTTGATAAGATCATGAGTTTTCGTTTATTCTCTTTCGAACTCTTTCTATGCATATCCTCTGTGGCAGAACGTTCAGACTTCTTGTGCTTGATAATATCAAAAGTGCATCTTTTTTTTGGGCAGACTTAACAGGCATATACTATATCTTTCTATTTAGACATCATGATTACACCCGCACATGCATCGTGCCGTGAGTGGGGTATTGCAATCACTAGCATCCATGTGTCTGTCTGTCTGACTGTCTGTAACAGCCTTAGCGCCTACAGTTGTGATCCGATTTGGCTGAAACTTTGCAAACAGGTTGACAAGTGGCCAAGGACATGAACTGACGTTTCACCTTTTGGCACAGGAGGGCACAGGAGGGTGAGAGCAACACTTGCAGAATTTGTCAAGGCTTGTCATAGAGCATATTAATAACAAAAAACTTAATTGTTATTAATTTGAAGTTTGGCTTGGTCAAAAGCCACAAAAAGACAGGAAATTCAAATGAACACCTCCAAGCCAAACGTCAGCTTTCTACACTATCAGGGATTTCCAGTAGGCCTAATCCACTTTTTATATCTGACTGCTATACAGTTCTGTAGCTATGTTGGTCTACTGTATTTCAAACAACGTGTACTTATCACTGGGCAGATTGGTTCAAACCTTATCTGAAAGAGCCTAATTCATACTCGAAGAGTATGTGCTGCCACCCATGATAGTGACCTGTATGAAACTGTTTCGTATTTCCCTACTGCAGTTATGTGTAGGCTATTTCTCTATACCTTGTATGCCTCGTACCTATACTGATAGCTAACATTTGATTATGTTGGTAGATAGCTTTTGTAAGGTGGATCTAAATCTTTCCGTCTGTTTACATTTCAAATCCTTTTTTAGAAGTATTCTAAAGCTATATGGGTAGATGTGTAATTGTATGCTGTGATTGCATTAGGTTATTCAATGTGTAATTTCACCTTTTGTTTTTATTTCTACCTTTTTAACTTCACTATGTATGACACATCAGGACAATTAGGCCTACATGTTGTACTATGACTGAAATCTTATAGACTACTACTCTGTACAGTGTATGGTTTCATATATGCCATACTATTTATGTGTACATGAGTGAATTTCATGGGTAATGGTATAGCCTAGACCACATGTCCAGTATAGGCTACTCCTGCTATGGATTATTCTAATCCGCAAATTAAGAGTAGAATCTATGATGCTGAATTAATCTATTTATGCACTCCAGCAGCAGGTGATTAGTTTTCAAGTGTGTACACAGTCTTCAGTGGAAAATAATCAGTATCACATACACAGAAATGGTTATTGTGCTGCCATTAACGTAGGAATGTGCATTATAGATCTATAGCCTAAACCTACTTTACTGGGACCATTTTGAAGAATATGAATTAGGCTCTTTGAGAGAGGTTTGAACCAATCTGCCAAGTGATGAGTAAATGTTGTTTGAAATACAGTAGACCAACATAGCTACAGAAGTGTATAGCAGTCAGATCTAAAAAACGGAGTATTGGAAATCCCTGATAGTGTAGAGAGCTGAAGTTTGGCTTGGTGGTGCTCATTTGAATTTCCTGTCTTTTGTGGATTTTGACCAAGCCAAACGTCTCACTTAAAACGTAGCTTTTTATTATTAATTCCCAGTATTTTTTCTTTAAAAATGTTTTTATCATCATAACTATTGTTACTCATCCACTTGAATGTTGAATAAACACAACTGAAGATTACTGCCAATAAACACATCTACTAAAAAAAAATGTACAGCTATACACCACTTGAAAGTTCAATCAATGTGCGATGAGAGCACCCTCATAGACCAGAATAAGACCATATAACATTACAAATATCATAACATATCCTACATAACATAATCATAACATAACACTTAACAATCCTGCGTCGGAATTTTGAGGGGGGGGGGGGGGTTCTTAAAACTGTAATTTAGAATTTCAGAGTTCCAGATAATTTTAGTTACTATGTTTTTTAGCTAGCAGTGGCAAAAATTGTGTGGTAATACACAACATAGAGCCTACTAGCTAACGTTAGCTAACAGAAAGATAAGCGTAATTACAACCCTTTTATTATAGGTTCGCTACCTCATTCAAAAACCACAGGCACGTATACGTAAGACACGTTGGGCTGGGCCTCATTTATCAATATGGTCGTAAAAATTAGCATATATTTGAGCATACCAACTTGCATGTTCATCACGTGTTCAATACGACCAACCAGAGGCTAGTGTAGACTCTCGGATGAGTAAAACAACACGACTATACCTTCGTTATCGAATCGTGTCAAGTAAAGTCAGATTCTTATTCGTATAGGCTATATATTGTGGGTATAACTTGGTTTAAAATATGACTGTAAACCCCTTAGTTTGGTATAAAAATGTAGGAGTTTCTCCATTATAGCCTAAGGGGAAATTGAGAGGCAGTATCATATGGGTTGCTGTAACTTTGGCAATAGAAGCAAGCCGTTAAACCTGTTCAATATCATGAAATTCAGTGCTTTTCCCACTCTGAGTCTGCATCTCTCTGAGTGCCATTCTAGTTTATTTTTTAATCGCTTTATTTTTCAGACTCACTCAGAGATTACACAACCAGAGCCTCTGTCCATCTAATGTCAACACGTTTAAATATCAGCCAGAAAGTCGACAGAAAAGGAGCTAAATATCATTTGTTCAGATCACATGACAAGCAATGATTTTTCTTCCAATTTAGCATTCCTTCCATGACAGATTTTACATTTTCCTGTGTACCATACACACATTTGTTTTCTAAATGGAATGCTTACAATATAACAACAACTACTAAGCTTAAATAAGGGCATTTTGTCTCAATTATTGTCTGGTTTAGGAATAAATAGTACTCCCATGTGGTAAAAGATGCTTTTCTAAGCATCCCTGCTTTCCCACCCTGTTAAACTAGTCCAAAGGGCTATCATAAATAGTTCAGTGTTGATAATATTTGAAGGTAGGCATAGAGGCAATTATTTTCCTTATTTTGTTTATTTAGTTATTTTAACCTGAATGGTTTGTGTTGTGTGTTCAGTGTTTATTTTCACTCACTATTTCTTTGAATCTGTCAATTTGTATATTTTTCTCTAAATTAAAATTATTATTATTTTTTACACTCCCCATTCCTCATATTTACACTTTCTGTTCTGGCCTTACAAATGAGCACAGGAGGAAATGGATTGGGGTGTCTGCCACACAAATAATTAAGTTTGAATAATTTCTCACAGTAAGATCTACACCTCTTGCCAAGTGACATACGCTCATGTCGAAGTTGCAGATTCTCTCTCTTGCCACACAGAGTTTAGTCGGTGGCAGAGTAATGTGGTCACAGGAGCAGGCTGAAGGTGAGGTTCCCTGATTTGCTGGGCTCGTTGAAGTGGGGGAGTGGAAGCCTGGGCCACTCATTATATGCTTGGCAGATCTGACACTTGCTCTCAGACCTTCTTTATATTTAATGAGGTGGTAATTTACAAACATTTTCCTGCTGCAGAGGCTCACGTCACAGTAGGAAGCTCCAAGTCTACAGGATGGTCCGCGGGAATGAACAGACCAGAGGCTCAGGATGTACACTTCTAGTTTCAAATTTGTTTTAGAATTACTGCGGATAATGATGACTACAATGAAATACAGCCAACTCACGGGTGTAAATGTAATGTGGCCTTTTAAGAATAATTTCAGCAAAACATTATGCGCACCTCCTGCTCCACCTGCTAGCTTTTTAAAGTGCTTCTGCATGACTGCACAGATCCAGGCTATACATCATATTTCACCATCTCCCAATAAGTAGTGTGCAGCCTTCCACTTCCTGTTATCTATGGATAGAAACACAGCAAGCGTCACCAAATACAGCCTTCGTTTAGCAGCCATTTGATGCAAAGCCTCGTGTCAACATGCTCAGGTAGATCTGCTACTGTACAATAAATAAAACATGATGACAGTGGCGTGCGACTCTCTGGGGGCAAGATGAATGATCCAGCTGTGGTCTATTGGAGGTTTGCCAGGCTCAAATGCAATAATTTGTGTGTACTTAAAACTGAATTTCTACAGCAGTGGTGGCAATCTTTTCAGGCGCACCATGGAGAGCATACTGCATGCTGTTGACACGGTGGTAATAAGAGCTTACTTTACTTTCCTGAATACTAATTAATTTGATGACATATAGCACATAAGCTGTGACAATTCAACAGCAACTGCAACAAAACTCATAACATTGCATAACAGTAGCACAAAAATCTCAAACCGCTTATTTCTTGATAAGTTAGCCTGCCAACCAAATCCTTATTTCAGTAAAAAAAGAGAAACACCTATGGCACCCTCACCCATATATTAGAGTAGTTTGTCATTATAATGACCATTCAGTTGATGCCAGTGTAACCGTATAGAAAGAGAGAAGCTTACTCAGAAGTCCAAGGTGAGATTTGAACCCCGCTCCTCTCACTCGCAAGCGAACGCGTTACCAATCAGCTAAAGACGACATCGCCGATGCGTCGCCAGAGAGTGTTGTCACGGTAACCTGCTACAAGGCCTTCGCTTTTTACTGCACCTCACTGTGCTTACTAGCGAACTAGCCGAGCTATACCCGCTACACCAGCACTATCTATAACAGAAGTGGACTAGTCCGTTCCTGGAGGACCGGTGTGTATGCAGTCTTTTGTTTCCACCAATTACCCTGGCTAAATGAGTTAATTGGCTGTATGCACCAACACTGGTTCACTCGTATTAGATCACAGTAAAATGTTTCATATAGGGACACAAGAACACTTTCGCTCTCGTTCATGCACTTATCAATAAATGTATCTAAAATGTCAGATGGTGAAACTGTTAGGGCCAATTAAGTAATTAAGGCCAGAAGTTGGCATGAAAACCAGAAACGGATATGGCCCTCGTTGCTTACATCTGGTCTAAGATACAAAAGCGCTACAATAACTCATAAAAGTTGCTGCAAACTTTCAAGGGAAATCAACTAATCAAGGGTGTGTCATTTTAAACTTGAGTCTAGGATTAATATATTGATCTGTGATGTATTAAAAATCATTTTATTAACAAACTGTATTTCATTTTCAAGAATTGGAATAAATGGCATTACACATACTTCGATTTGGGAACTTTGAAACTCCAGTGGCTATTTTTGCATGTTTATAGTATATAGAGGACTGTTCATGGTAGGACAGTGAAACATCCAACAAGGGTGTTTCTTGGTGGCGAGTTATTTGCCATTTCCTTTCTTTGCTAATTCCCATTCAAAGGCACAATAAGTGGTAATACTGACAGCATTGCAAAACAGATTGTGACAGGCCATTAATTGTGCACTTGTGTACCCCGTCATAACTGCGTGCAGGTAGCATTAGCTTGCTACTCAGATTCAGAATCATCATCCTACACAGTAAAATGTCCAGAGTTAATTCAACGCTAACAGTGCATACAGTATGAGCCCAATAGGGATCATTGTACTCTGTAAGAGTTCATATAACACTGACCATTAAAGTCCATAATGTATTGTTGTTCACCATTGTCGGTATTGGAATCTATCTGCATCAGCTCCCCAGTGAATACAAACTTTCACTCTAGACTGGGCCATAAGTAATGTACTGTAGTAGCACCAGAAGGAGCAATTCTAGTGGTAAAAAGCATATTTTGTGATATACTCTTATTCGCTTCCCTTTTGGGGTGGTGGTGTTTTACATTTTAAGGAATATGCCTCTATGTCCTTATGTGGAGTAGCACTTATGCAAGGTGTTTACATATAAATTTGGTAGTAGGGAGGATAGATACATAAAAAGTGTCTGTCTTAACAGTCCTCACACGGGATACCACTTATGTAGAGAATATACATATAGGGCCCTATCTTACACCTGGCGCTAAGTGGCACTAACCCAAATGCAAGTGTCTTTACTATCTTACACCCGGCGCAGGGCTCATTATAGCACCCAGCACTCACATCGTTTAAATACCAAGTGATCTTGCGCACATAGCAAGTGCACTGGGCGGGTTGGTCTTAAGATGAGGTGTGGCCAGGATAATTTTTTGGGTATTGCTATCTTGAGCCAGCATTTGCGCTAAAACCACCACAACCTGGTCTGAAGTCACGTCGCAGTTGTTTACATGTTATTTTAACAGCGCGTATAAGTGCGTCTACATAGGCGTGTGCACAACGCGCGTACCCTCCTGTCTGTTACACACAGGGACTAAAGTTACACACAGGCACAAGCATGACTAAAATATCATATTTATTTTCAACACTGAGCAAGGACAGTGAATGAAAACTTTAGTTTTTTGAATAAACATATTCCGTACTTTGTCGTGTAATTATTGTGGCTGTAAGGGTAACTCATGTCCTGGACTCTTCACATGTTCTTGTTCCCTCGCTTGTGCGTGTAATCAGAAAATAATTTGCGCTTATTTTGTCAAGGCTGGAAAAAAAATTCCTCTTGGACTTTATAACGGAACGGTTATAACAGAGAATATATAATAATGTAACAGGCTAATATTGTTACAGGAAATAACAGAATATTTACCATCATGTCAATTTGCACGGGATTGCTATAACCTGGAGTTTAAACAGGGCATTTAACAACAGGTAAAATACGGCGGAATCTTTACTGGCACGGGTGCGAGCAGTCCGCAAATCTTCCTGACATGCCAGATTCGGACGGGACTAAAATAACGGAGATGCTCCGGTAATTACATTACCCCACATCCCTGTAAAATGTATCTCGTCCGAATAGGGCTTGAGCATTAATGTGCCTTATTTTGTTAAGAAATAAATTATGGCAAGTTAGCCACTGTTACATTTAAATTTGTCCCGCTGTACCGAAAAAGTACCGAACTCTTAAGTCATAAGCAATGAAGTGTTAATTTATTTTTCACTTTCACTTTTATCTTCTGGAGTTAATTTTCATAAATACATTTTTAAATTAATTTGTTTGTCGGCTAGTCTTTTTTTTAATCATCTATTTAATATATACAGGCACAAAATACAGAAAATCCGCCCATACAGGCACAAAAATGTTATCTTGCCTACAGCGCCATAATGGTTTAGGCCGGTGCTGGCAATGGTCCGTGTAATGTTACACATGTAGACTATTCGCAATTATCCTGGATCAAGCTATGATTGAGCCTATATTTGCCAATAGTTCCTGTAATCTTCCGGGGGAGACAATCTTCTGTTACGGGACAATGGCTATCCATTAAAAACTTTGCTGATAAAGCCTATACAAAGACTAATGCGTGAATTGTCATTCAATGGAAACTCTGCACTGCAATAGACGGATATTTGTAGTGCTTCGAATGTCATTACAATGAAAATGCGCATCAGATGTCATTACAATACAGCTCTCTTCATCTAGGCCTACAACCTGTAAGTAAATAGAATGGTTTTGACTGAAAAAAGTTCAAAAAACCTTGTCCAGTGAATACTGCATTTATTGTTTTTCAAATAGCCTAGGTTAAAGTCCCCGGGATCCGTTGTGCATAAGGTTTTTACGATAGCCTAGCTACGTTTAAAAAACTGAGATTAATTTTAATTTCACCATTTTATCTGAATTTTAACCTTATTCTTCGTCTTTCATATTTTTTTAAATTACAGTGACCAGATTTCCATAGGCTTACTCTCAGCTTATTAAAACCCCGCTGATTTCACCTATTCCATAACTGAACAAAACAATTTTAAAGTGAACTCAGAGTCTAATTAGAAACAAAAACAAATTTGCAGCACATTACACAATTAATTCACAATAATTTTAATGCCATACTCTGCATGTGCACTTTAAGTTCCTGTAAATCACACTTTTCACAGTCTTTCTGGGAAAGTGGGCTTGTTTTTAAAGCATTAAGCTACTAGTAAAATACATTGGTCACATTTCCATAAGCAGGACATTATAAAACAAGGGAAAATATGCGTGAACCTATGGGTTCCCAACCTAACAGCTGTAGTGTATTTTGTGTCATCATTAAGGCAAAATAAAAAATACAATATTTATGTTATTAATAAATAGCCTAGAATGCATGTAATGAACTTCGGATGAAGCTTGAACTTCGAGAACTCCATGAGAACAGTCTCGTGGAATTGATGTTTGACAATGCTCCATTGTATAATCAAACAAAATTTGTTAAACAAGCAGGCTACTTTGGCGTATTCTAAGGTGAGATGGAAGCCATATTCTGGTAACTTATTCTCAGCTGTTGCAGGTGCTTTTAACAAAATGTAACGCATATATTTTCTAAAATAACAGCACTGTCAGGAATTACAGAGAACCATGCCGGTGTTAAACCCTAATGTTAAAAATTATTATACTGTAAATCAAAACGCGTCACAATGGTTAGTCAGAATAATATTGATCCATATAGCCTATTCATTGCTCGCACTACACACGCACGAGCATGTCTGTTTCGCCCTCATATAAGCAATCCGCCAAGGTGGAAAAGCAGGCTTTAAAAGGTAATGGGATATGACATTTTAATTGGTTTATTGCATGTTACGCCCAAGACACACCTATAATTAATGAAGAGACTAGGTTCAGCCCATTTGCACCTTGTCCCGTACTTAGCGCTCAAAAAACACGCCATCTAACTAGCAAAACTGCACTTGCGCCATGCGTTTAGACCAAGTGCTAAGATCGTCAAGATAGAGCCCATAGATTCTTACATGGTGTGCCAGAAATATACAGACAGGTGACAAATTAAAGGAAAACCCTGAATAAAGGAGTGGAGAAACATAACAAATACAGATGTGAGGGGGCATTTTCCTGGCATGGTTTGTGTCCACTTGTCCCCTTAGAGGGAAGGATCACTGCATATCAAAACAAAGTTATTCTGAGTGATCACCTTTATCCTATGATGAAACATTTTTTTACCTTAATGGGAGTGGTCTCTTCTAGGATGACAATGCCCCCATCCACAGGGCACAAGGGGTCACTGAATGGTTTGAAGAGAATCATATGCTATGGCCTTCACAGTTTCCAGATCTCAACCCAATTAAACACCAATGGGAGATTTTGGACCAATGTGTTAGACTGCTCTCCACCACCATCATCAGAACACCAAATGAGGGAATATCTTTTGGAAGAATGGTGTTCCATCCCTCCATAGAGTTCCAGAGACTTGTAGAATCTATGCCAAGGTGTATTGAAGCTGTTCTGGCAGCTTGTGGTGGCCCAACACCTTACTAAGACACTGTGGGCTCTATCTTGGCGATCTTGGCGCTTGGTCTAAACGCATGGCGCAAAGTCCATTTAGGGCGTGTCCAAGTCCACTTTTGCTATTTTAACGGCGTGTTTTTTGGGCGCTAAGCACGGCGCAGCGTGCAAATAGGCTGAACCTAGTCTCTTCATTGCTAGGGATAGCTGCTACATTATGCAAAGGATGTGCTTTGCCTTGTCTGTTCTGTAATGATGATGATGTCTCTGTACGCACTTACTGTACGTCGCTTTGGATAAAAGCGTCTGCTAAATAAATGTAATGTAATGTAATGTTCATTAATTATAGGTGTGACTTGGGCGTGACATGCAATAAACCAATCAAATTGTCATATCCCATTCCCTTTAAAAGCCTGCTTTTCCACCTTGGCGGATTGCTTGATGACGAAACAGACATGCTCGTGCGTGTTTAGTGCGATCAAGGAATAGGCTAAATGGAGTATGATCAATATTATTCGGATTAACCATTAGCCTATGAGTTCCCGGTAATTCCCGACAGGACTGTTATTTTACAAAATATATGCGGTTAAATTTCGTTAAAAGGACCTGCAACAGTTGAGAAAAAGCTACCAATGGCTTCAGTCTCACCTTAGAAAACGCCAAATTAACCTGCTTTTTCAACGAATTTCGTTTGATTATGCAATGAAAGTGTCAAACATCAATTCCATGAGGCTGTTCTCATGGAGTTCTCGAAGTTCAAGCTTCATCCGAAGTTCATTAGGCTACCTGCATAGTAATATTGATTGATAACATAAATACCGTTATTTTGCCTTAATGATGACACTAAATACAATAAAGCTGTCAGGTTGGCAACCCATATGTTCACGCATATTTCTCCTTGTTTTATAATGTCCTGTTTATGGAAATATGACCAACCTGTTTTACTCATATAGCGTAATGCTTTAAAACAATCCACTTTCCCAGGAAGACCGTGCAACGTGCGACTTACGGCAGGGGAAACAGAGAACATGCAGGGCACATGCAGAGAATGGCATTAAAATTAATTGTGAATTCATTGTGTAACGTGCTGCAAATTTGTTTTTGTTTCTAATTAGACGCTTAGTTCTCTTTAAAATCGTTTTTGTTCAATTATGGAATAACAGGTGAAATCAGCTGGGTTTTAATAAGCTGAGAGTATGGAAACCTGGTCACTGTAATTTAAAAAATATGAAGGACAAAGAATACTAAGGTTCAAATTCAGTTAACATGGTGACATTTATCGCCGTTGTTTAACCGTAGGCTATGGAAAAAAACCTTATGCACAGCGAATCCGCTGTAGCTTAGGCTATTTGAAAAACAACATTATTATATATTATAACAATATTCACTGGACAAGGTTTTGAACTTTTTTCAGTCAAAACCATTCTATTTACTTAGCTGTATTGTAATGACATCTGAAGCACATTTTCAGAACTCGAATGTCCATCTATGGCAGTGAGCAATTTTTCCATTGAATGACAATTTGTGTATTAGGCTTGGTGTTATCAGCAAATGGAAAGCCATTTTTAATGAATAGCCATTGTCCCGTAGCAGAAGATTGTCCCCCCAGAAGATTACAGGAATTATTGGCAAATATAGGCTAAGTCATAGATTGATCCAGGATAATTGTGAATAGTCTATAGCCTACATGTAACCTTACACGTACCATCGCACATTGCCTGGATGTTGATGGAGTGGGCTGAAAGCAATTTAATTCGGCATTCCCCTTCACTGAGGGACAGGTAGCTATTTGTTCATTGACCTATGGACCCTTTTATTATTATGCATTTTTTTATATAGCCTACACAATAATAATATTTCACATTGTAATCTTGATATTTTTAGTCATGTTTGTGCGCACCCCTGTGTGTAACAGACAGGAGGGTGTACGCGCGTTGTGCACACGCCTATGTAGACGCACTTATATGCGCCATTAAAATAACATGTAAACAACTGCGACATGACTTTAGACCAGGTTTGTGGTGGTTCTAGCGCAAGCGCTTTCTGCTGGCTCAAGATAGCAATACGCCAAAAATAATCCTGGCCACTCCTCATCTTAAGACCAACACGCCCAGTTCACTTGTAATGGGCGCAAGAATACATGGTATTTAAACGATGTGAACGCAAGGCGTTATAATGAACCATGTGCTGGGTGTAAGATAGCATGAAAAAAAAAGAATGAAAAAGAAGTAATACTTCCCATCAAGTAAATGCATTCAGGTTGAACACAACAACATGAAGCAATTCTACCTCTTGATCTCTGGATTTTGTAATTAGTTGACTGTTGATTAAAAAGGGCACTGGAGAAGGGAAGAGGGCCGGCAATTACTCTGTGTATTAATCCTAGAGAATAGGCTCATTAGCATGCTCAATGCTTCTTGCTTGAAGTTCAATTTGAATTTACTCTGTGATTTTTATACTGCAATTTGCACTTTTAAGTTGTCTTTCCGATAATTGTGTATGCATGGATTACAGCTGAGCTGAGCTAAAATGGAGACGCCACATTTATTTGCTCCAGTAACTTAGTCTCAGGGCTTGACCAGATTTGGAAGTTCAGTCTTTTCTTGTGGTTGACATGATAATTGGTTTTTACAAGCAGCTGTCTCTTCATTGCTACCAGCAAACTCCAAATGTCATTGACTTGGTCTGTTTGTCCAAATGAATGTATTCTCAAACACAAGATTTATCTTGTAAAATTCCAACTTGATTTTGCACTTCTCTTGGGCATTGAAATCCACCAATCAGCTTTCCAAATGAATATATAATGACTGTAATTACTACATCACACACATTAGGGAAAAATCTCACTTTTATTTTCTTGTGTGTTTGTTGTATTTAGGCACACTGACTGCAGGAGTATTATCACTAGCTGTTGTATATATAGATGTTTTTTAATCAAGTTTTCTTTTCTCAGTTTTTTTAAAACTATGACCTCACATCAACTTAACTCTTACACCTTTCATTGGGCTGTCAGCTGACATATTTCCAGTGATTGGAACTTTTTTGAACAACATTAACACGCTGTTATTTGCCTTTTGATGATTGAGGCTTTAAAAAAAAAAAAAGCATATGGTGATATGAACTAATCCGTTTCTTAAAGTGGTGGAGTATTGTAGCTTGGGTTAATGGCAGTCGACAGTGAGATTTATAGCAAAGCAAATGTCTATACTTAAAAAGTCCATCTTCATAACATTAGGCTAAATGAACCGTGCTCCCTCTACCATGCAAGAGATAATGGCGTCCATTTAGTGAAATATGTGAAACATAAGGACTTCTGTGCTCATTTAAGAACCACTGGAGGTGAGCAGGAGACACAAGAAGCTGGAGCTGCATGCCACATGTGGACAGGCTACAAGGCCATCTATCAACAGCAAGCTTGTCATGTAACATGAACACAGACAGGGGAGATCAGTCTGTGACAATCCTGACAGTAGGGGCAAATATACAATGCAGAGGACCAATAAGAGGATTATTGAACAAGGATCAAATATGAAGGAATTACTGTTCATAAAGCACCTCCAGGCCCTGCTGCTGTTCAGAGATCTGTGTTCTAGTTTCCTTGTCTGGCTTAATGAGCAGTTACCAAACAGGGGAAATTGTAAGAGCACTTCAACAATTAAAATGACTGCAATGTGCATGTACCTGCATGCAAATGGTTATTGTGAAAGCAAGATTTAAGAGCCACTTCTGTTTAGAAGAGAGAAATTTATTCTACAAATAATATTATTTGATATGTCTATTTGGGTGCTTGCAACAATGTTAACATAATTGAAAGTCATTTAAACATTTATTTCTCCATTTTGTCCTCCTGAGCCACCATCATATCTGCACAGTGCAAACAGTGGCTAGCTTGCAGTGTAAGAATACAGTAGCTAGCTTTTCATTAAAGTTTGAGTAGGCATCTTTTTTTTTTTGAAAAATATTGGGGAAAATTAGTTGGTAGCAATCATGAAACTAACTTTTCTGAGAGAAATCCAGCACCATACCCTCAAATTCTGCATTCTAAAACCAGTGATTCGGCCTGAATTTTGTTTTCAAAACAAGTTTTCAAAAAAAAGTGACTTATGACCATAGACCGTAGAACCAATTGAAGAGTTTCACATCGCGAACCAATCAACAGTGAGCTTGACCTTGCCAGTTCACCAGCTAGACATTTCACAGTGACCCTGTACACCGGTGCTATTTTACGGGAAGAAAAAGAAAAGGGAATTGGATAAAGCTCGCTCAAAAATTGGAGTAAACATAGGTGCTCATTTCAGAAGGTGTCGAGATGTTCAGGAGCGAATTGGTTTAAAGACAGACATGGAGCTCCCATATTCTACTGGACAGGTAGGTCAAAAGTTTCAACACTTTCTGCTTGCCAGACAACTGTAATTACCTATAATGAATAGTAGCTAGGTTGCTATTATTGATAACGTTACTTTATTTGGCGGCTAGTTCTTGGAAGAAGGAAAATTTTGCTAACGTATAGATCGCGTTAGCTCGAACTGGCTACGCCGCAAGTTACCATGCATACCAGCTGTAGCCAGATGATGCATGGTTCAGACTAACGGTACACCAACTGAGTGTTTTGCAAACAACTCGGCAACAGAAAAGATTCCGTTGTTTTACCTGGACTTTTATATTATATTTGTATTGTCATGTTAGCTATACCAGTCTGTAATCCTGCAATTGTATCTAGAAAACTTGCACGTTCACAACAAGGTCTGTGGAAGCAGTGTGGTGGGGGGTGGGTCTCTTTCTCTTTGGGCAGTGCCAAGGGATGTTGTGACTTTGAAATGTTTTGACAACAAATGTGACCGTTGGGAAAAAGTTGCATACTCTAGCTTTAAGTATGTCAATAAATAAATCAATAAATAAATAAATAATAGTTATTAGTCAACCAAAGTATATCTTCTATAACAGAAAGTGTTTTACCTCAAATGCCTGTCACATTGAGGGTGAAATTAAGTTCAATATGTAAGTTAAAAAAAAATATAGGTATTGTAGAAAATATAATGGATTTCAATAAAATGTAAATGTTAAAATACAAACCTGAGGGCTGAAATAACTGTAGAAATCGGCACAATGCTTAAGCTTACTGCATCCTGGATAGTGTCTTACAAGGACAATACGTGAACAATATGTACAAAAAATTGAGATTTAGATATTTGATGCCCAGATTCAATATTTAAAAATGCATAATGTTGTATAACTATTCTATAATTAGAGTTCTTGTGTTATGTTGCTGTATGAATTAAATACACGCAGACAGCCTTAGATACATCTGCCCACCTGAATAAATGAGATTAAAGAGACTAAGTAATTATTTGGACTCATGTATTATAATTAAATACACTTTATTCTGTCACAATGTATGCAGGGTTTTCCTTAAGCAAATGTGATCCCCTAGGCCAAAATTCACATTAGTTCCACATGTTGTTTAAATGAATGGCACATTATTTATCACGTGTCACTAGGGCTATACAGCATTGTGTATAACATTTTTTAAATCATGTGGCCTGAAGTGTGTAGCCTACTGTCGGTAAATGGACATTTCAATACCAAGGTCAGCAGATCACACAGAAAAGCATTTGCTTGTTTCGGCTGTAGGGTGTCAGGAACAAGTGGATGTTATAAAATAAGAAATGGTGGACTGGAGGCCAGTGCAGAATGATAAACATTGATGGGCACAAAAAGTTTTACTGAATCCTACGCTCCTCATTTATGAAAGAAAGATGGACTGCTGAACTTTGAGGATGCATCTCAAGCTTTTCAAGGTCACATAATCTTCTTCTGTAGAGAGTAAACAGCTTCTTCCATCACAGCTTCTTGAGAACCTGATAAAGGTGAGATGACCAGATGCTGAAACTGCTGCCATGAAATGTCTGGAACATTGTTTTCATATAACAAATTAGTACTAGTACTTTTTGAAAGCAAGCATAACAGTAATATCTTCAGTAATTCGATTGATCTATATCAGGGCTGCCAAACCCTGTTCTTGGATATCTACCTTCCTGTGGGTTTTCATTTCAACCCTAATTTGGCACACCTGATTCTACTAATTAGCAGCTCAACTAGATCTCTAGCTGTTAAATGAGGTGTGCTTTGTTAGGGTTGGAGTGAACCTACAGGATGGTAGATCTCCAGGAATAGGGTTGGGCAGCTCTGATCTATATCAACAGCAGTTGACACAATTGGCTTTGCCCCAGGCTAAAGTTTTGGCCAAAGGTCTGCAGATTACTCCTATACAGTATATGTTCCCCTATCTTCTCACCAGTTGCTTGTTTTCATTTTACCCCTCCAACACCCAAGTTCAGGCGTGTAGAGGTAACTGCCAAATTAAGGAAACAGCAAACAACGTATCCCTCTCTGCAAAAGTTCTCGACAGACTATTCTTGATGAATCTGCATGCTCATTTCTTAGATTTTCAGTCAACTGATTCAGACTGTGCTCATCTTTTTTGCCTTGCATCTCAAACCAATGCACAGACACCATGGTCAAGTATGTGCTTTTGACCTAGTTGAAGTCTTTCCCTCAGACTTCCTTGCTAAAGCCACCAGCCAGACCTCTCCATCCTCTCAACAGCTGGCTGTCCAATCCCTTTGAGCACAAGGCAGCTACTTGTGGTCCCAGTTCTTCTCTGGCCTTCTCCTCCAATGGTGGAATGACCTTCCCAATATATCAGGAAGGCAGATACATTGGCTGTTTTCCACCAACTTCTAAAAACTCACCTTTTCAAACTACACCTCAATATTTAAATGTAAAAAGCCACTTCTCTCACTGTATTTCACAGGTCTTGAGGTTATACATTTAAGATTCTAAATTTGGTTACCTTTAGCTCTAATGGCCTATCATGTGAATTGTACTTTCACACTATCCTAGTACAATTTACAGTTTGCAGCTTGGTACAAATAACTTAATCTATGTACATACAGTATATAGCAGTGGTCCCCAACCCGGTTCCTGGAGATCTACCGTCCTGCAGGTTTTCATTTCAGCCCTAATTTGGCACACCTTATTCTGCTAATTAGCAGCTCAATGACATCTCTAGCTGTTGAATGATATGTGCTTTATTAGGGTTGGACTGAAAACCTACAGGATGGTAAATCTCCAGGAACAGGGTTGGGGACCACTGATACAGTATATAGGAATACTATAGTGTAATACAATATGGCAGAACTTAAAATGAAATGTAAAAGAATGCTAGGTACTAGAGGAGAGAAAGAGGAATCAGTGCAAGACCAAGGGCAAAAACACTCAGTTTTATGCATTTCTTACAAACCAGCGATCAGGGTCAGGGACCTGGTTATTTAATTAGCTCAGATATTAAGATAAGGGACTGAAGTGCAGTTAGGAGAAAGCGAGTCATTTGTATTCAGTAGATCTTTTCAGGAGTACACCTTGTGGTAAGGAGTATTTTTACAACTGAATGTACATGCAATATACAGCTTGTGCATCGCTGACTAAGCATTTTTGGAGTACGCCTCATATCATGTCTTACAGGATGAAGCCCTTCAGAACCTTGACTATGCTTCTTTCTGTCTAAGGTATAGTACCTTCCACAAATACAATGAAAAATAATCTGATAAATGTGACCCTTTTAAAAACTTTTACTTTAACGGCAATCTTCATTTTATTCGCTGGAATCTAGTTGAGTTTCTGCATTAATAAAGTTATTTGCAAGGGTTAATTTTACTTTAACAAGCTTCACCTCATACCCCTCAAAAAGTAATGTTTACAATATATTGCCTCTCCTTGCATTTATATATATATATATATATATATATATATATATATATATATGCCTCATTGCATTTATCATACCTGTCAACATTGGGCTATAAAAATAAGGGATATTTTCCAGCGCATCTGCAAAGCTGCAGATTTTACACAAACCTCTCCCCAGTATCCTTTACATTATGAAGATGAAAATAAAAAGATACAATAATATAAGGGACAAATCAATTCAGTATGCACATGAAAGTTTAACATTACATTCATTATGTACATCATTAAAGTTTAATTGTAAACTTTGTTTACTAATCTGAGGCTTAGTATGGGAAGGGTAAAAATTCATAGTCTGGATGACATTCATATGATTTCAAAAATCTTTTAAAGCGAGACTGAGACTCGAGGTCTTTACTCTGTCGCTAAGGAACCAGGTGCCTCATTTATAAAATCATCTTGGAATTCATCCTAAACGTGAGCGTTTCCTAAAATGTTCCTCCGAACAATTTATAAAATGTCCATACGCACAAATAAATGTTTATACACATGACCCGTTCATAAAATCATGCACATGTTAACAAGCTTGTGAACTCCACTCCACCCAGTGAACGGACTCAAATGTCCTTAAAAAGGTGGTGGAATAGCTATTTATGTGAAGTCAAAGTTTCATGTAAATGTGGTGCTCTCTGAATCTATTCGTTTGCAATTGGAATTCCTTGCACTGAATATAAAAGTCTCGAATGGTCTCAGTTTAACTGTGGTGGGCTGTTATAGGCCGCCATCAGCACCAAAAGATGCTATTGACTCCTTGTCACACCTTTTATCCAAACTCCAGTACAGTGAAATAATCCTGGCTGGTGATCTGAACTGGGACTGGCTAACTCCAGTATCTGATGATTTTAAATTGTACTGTGACTCCATGAATCTGACCCAACGATAGCTCGACTACCCGGCCTAACCTTAAATGTCGTGATAAGTCAACGCTCATTGATTTGATCCTGACTAATGCTCCCCACAAATTTTCTGCTACTGGTGTTTTTTGTAACAACCTCAGTGATCACTGTGCAGTTGTTGCAATAATAAATACTAAGGTCCCTAAGACAAAACCACGACTGATTCACAAGCGAAATTTCAAACGATTTGTTGAACAAGGTTTTCTCTGGGATTTATTTTATTTTGATTGGTCAAGGATTGAGCTAATCCCTGATGTGGAGACGGCATGGAAATTCTTCCGTGATAGCTTTTTAAATATGATAAATATACATGCCCCTTATCGCAGATACAGAATTAAAGGCCGGGATAATTCCTGGTTCATACCTGAGCTGTCTGTTTTTATTCATGAACTGAACCTGGCCTGGGCCAAGGCTAGAAAATCAGGTTCCGATAGCGATTGGCTTTCCTTTAGAAAACTACGCAACAAGTGTTCTGCTCTTATCAGGAATACCAAATCTCAATTTTATCTGTCCGAGACTTCAAAAAATCTGTATGACCCGAGGAAATTTTGGAAAACCATTAAGTCTATGTCTAAGAATTGTAACCTGCATGATCTACCTGCTTGTATTGTGAAAGATTCAGATGATGTCGATAATCAAACAGAAATGCTGAACAGTTTTAATGAGCACTTCAAATCATCTGGTTCTCTGTTTAACTCTAGCTCTATTCCAACTGTACAACCTTGTTTAGACAATTCGCCAAATAGTGGACTAAAAGTCAGCTTCTCTCCTTTTCTTGTTCAGGAAGTACATGATGGCCTTTTAGCCCTTGACCCTAAAAAACCTGCAGGTCCTGATTTTCTTGACCCTAGGTTCTTAAAACTAGCTGCAGATATCATTGCTGAGCCACTGACCTATCTTTTTAACCTTACCCTCAAATGCAATGAAATCCCTAAGTTCTCCCTCTGTTAAAGGGGGGAGACCCAGCTACCTTAAACAATTACCGGCCAATTTCTAAGTTCTCAACTCTTGCTAAGGTCCTAGAAACTTTGGTCAGTGTTCAGCTTAAGGAGTTTCTATACACAAATGCTACTTCTTCTGTCCAGTCAGGTTTTAGGAAAAGGCACAGTACTATTTCAGCAGCAATGAAGGTTATCAATGATATCACAGAAGCTCTTGATAAAAAGCTACACTGTGTTGCCCTTTATATTGATTTGTCGAAAGCATTTGATACCGTGGACCATGCTATTCTTAAGAAGAGGTTGATAGGGATAGGACTATCAGAACAGGCCGTGGCATGGTTTGAAAACTACTTGTCAGGCAGAACTCAATGTACTCAGTTTAGGGGTCTCACCTCTGATTTGCTGCCTGTGTGTACCGGAGTGCCCCAGGGTGCTGTTTTAGGGCCCCTTTTGTTTACCATTTATATTAATAAACTTGGATGTAATGTTGTGGATGCAAACCTGCACTTTTATGCTGATGATACCATTATCTACTGTTGTGCTTCCTCTTTTGATCTGGCGTATGATAACTTGCAAACTGCTTTTGACTCAGTGCAACTAAATCTATGTAGATTGAAGTTGGTCTTAAACGCAAGCAAAACTAAATTAATGTGGTTTAGTAGATCAAATCTTGAAAATCATGTTCAGCAACTCACAAGCAAGCTAAAACTAAAGCTTGGTTTTTATTTTAGAAATAAGGCTTGCTTCTCCTTTGAAGCTAAAAAGAGGCTTGTTGCTGCCACTTTTCTTCCAATCATTGATTATGGGGGCATTTTATATGCGCATGCTTCTGGAAAGTGTCTCAGTTTGATTGACATGATCTCCCATGGTGCATTACGATTCATAACTAACTCCAAGGCTCTTACACATCACTGCACATTATATGCCAGGGTTGGTTGGCCTGCTTTAGCCACACGCAGACTCAGCCACTGGCATATTTTTATTTATAAGGCAATCGTTGGCCTTTTGCCCCCCCCCCCCTACTTATGTTCATATCTTAGTAGGACTAATGCAGGTGGATATTCTTTGAAGTCTCAGGATCTCATGCTTTTATCTGTCCCCTTAGTACAGACAGAAGCAGGTAAAAAAGCTTTAGTTACTTTGCTCCTTCAACCTGCAACTCCCTGCAAAAGAAAAATGAAAATGGAAACACGTCTCACTAAATGTTTTTAAAAGGTTTGTTAGAGATATGGAGGCAGCTTCCTTGACCTGATTATGGTCTATTACCTGTGATTTAGGTGCATTTCAAATTTCAATTAATTGATGATCTTTCTTTTCTTATGCTTTAACTTGTTAAATGTTGTCTGTCTGTAACTTTGTTGTGACTGCTGCTACCAATTTTTGGTCTTTTGGAAATTAGATTTTTAATCTCAAGAGGTATCTCCTGAATAAATAAGGAAAAAAAAAAATCCAAAATGTTGTGAGGTCGGTTCAGTTCCGTTTTTGTTTGTTTCTCGTCAATCCTCCCTTGCAGAGCACCTTTTAAATTTGCTTGCTGCACGTAGCAAATTGCGTCACAAGATATCTCCCTTGAGGGAAGACAGCAAGGGAAGGGAGTGTGTTAAATTGGATTTGAATGCAGCCCGGGTGCCTTTTCAGAATGTATGCAATAGTCGACAGACTTATGGCCTCCACCTTGTTGAACATCGTCATTGTGAATAATGTGCCACTGAATTGCGTATATCAATTCTGTCCCGAACTAAATTTACCACAGCCAGCTCTTGTTGGTAAGACAGAATTCGACCTCTGCCTCCCCCATTTGGCCATGTCTCAATTCTGCAGGGAAAACAAAGAATACATTCAGTCAAAACACCTACTGTGTGGTATGCAGTGGCATGCATTATACAGTAAATTTTACACACACACACACACACACACACACACACACACACACACACACACACACACACACACACACACACACACACACACACACACACACACACACACACACACACACACACACACACCTCTCAAACAAGGTCTGCAGCCACCTCTCTGAAGGGGTATCCTTTGCCATTCCCTTCACCACCTCCTCCTCCTCTCACTGCTTGACCTCTATTCTGACGTGGATCATCTGCCTGCTCCGTGCTTTAGCTATGTTGTTGCAGGTGGATACAGACCCCCTTACCACAATGTGAAACCAATCATCATTACTGTAACGGGTTGTCATGATTGGAAAAGCCAAGAAAACGGCCTACATACATAGTCAAATCTGAAAACATTGTCTGGAACAGTGGAACCATAGAAACAGTGTCTGATAAAGGATGATGATGACATATTTCAAAGATAATGTAGTAAAATTGGTTCATGTTCCAAAGTAATTGGTGTCAATAGATTTATCGTAAAACATTCATAATCTAAACATGGAATGTTGCTACAGTAATCGGTTTCCATTAACCTATGCATTATTAGTAATGCTACAGTTACTTATTATTTTGAGCAGTTGGATTAATTGATAGTTAGATGCATTGTAATGAAATGAAAAGACCGTCACATCATATGTAAAGGGTGTATTGCATTTTGAAATGCTAATACTTTGATGGTGATTTGGTTCAGTGAACAAATGGTTTTAGGTTTATGTGTATTGTATTCATACAATTGAAAAAGGTGTTTTGATTATCTGTATTGAGTTTTGTGTACTGTAAGGGTACTGTAAATTATAGTAGTTTACACGGTTTTCACATTAGGCAATACACTTAGATTACATAACAAAATTGACAGAAAATCTCTAATTCCCATAATATCTATCCAATATGTGATCAGAGATCCTATACAATCATTCATGCACAAAAAAAAAAACATTTCACTATTTTTAAGCTATAGTTTCAACATAGGTGTACTAACTGTAATGTAAGAAATTAAAAGAAGGATGAATGAAAATACACATTTGGTGCATCAAGCCTGTCTTGGGCATTTGGCCTCATGCACCGTGGGTAAAACCTTTTGGCATGACGAATCCATCCTTGACATTGGGCTGGTGTGATGTCGTCCTATGCCTCGTCCATGGCCCAGAGGAGAGTGGCATGCTCATGGGGATGTCAATCGTACACCTTCCACCTCCATGCTGAACACAAATCCTCAATTGGGTTGACGAAAGGAGAGTATGGTGGCGGGTATAGGGTCACAAATTGGGGATGGTCCCGTAAACATGCCTGAACCACCTCTGTGTGGTGGAACCTGACATTGTCCCATGCAATAACATAGGTGACCCCTTCACCTTGACAGGCCTGCTCAATTTCATTGAGAAACGCAATGAAAACGAAACGCATTGTAGGATCCAAGTAGTGGCCTACGTCCTACCACACCATGTTCAGAAATAGCTGTTTACACCCTGTTTTATGTATATGGTGACCAATTGTGGTTACCATGATGTGACATCAATTAGCAATGACAAGTTGTCATTATGTATGGTCATTATGTATCATACATGTAATTTAGATGTTTATATTTAACAATCACAAGTTTTATTTCTGTAGTTCTCAAAATCCAGACAAAACTGTTTTTAGCAAACGGTTAAGTGATTAACCATTAAGAGCAGTTTGATGGTAGTCAAATATATTTAAACAAATGAGAAGAGAATCATATGAAAAATATTCTAAGCATTGCATTGTTAAAGGCAATTACTTTATATGAAAGGTATATCTAGATGAAACACTGATTAGGGTTGGTGAAAAAGTTACTGTGTGATTTTGTGTATTGTACTTAGTCAATTGAAAATGTGCTTTAAGTTTTGAAAACACAGCCTTTTTGATGATCAGTTTTAAGTTTTGTACTAAGAGTTGTGAAATTTTGCCACATAATTGTGAAAATAGTACTACCGAGTCGATAAAAAATAACTGTAAACACGTTTTGCATTGTTTCTCCAAAGCACATGCAATATGCTCCTTTTTACCACATCTAACAGGTAGGGATGCAGCGATTAAAGGTCAGTTCATCAAAAATAAAAAATAAAATATACGTTTCCTCTTACATAAATAACATTAGTGCTATACGTAACTGTTAATCACACTATGACCATAAAAGGGACCCCCTCTTTATACAACATGGCGGCACAAAAACTGTACTTCCATGGCTTCAAACCCCTTTTCACAAGCTGCCACAGTCATTTTGGTGGACGTCACAGTCATTTTGTCCATATTTCTTTACTTTTTACCACAGCGAGAGAAGGGGTTAAAATACGGGAGAATCCCAGGAAAAATGGGAATGTTGACAGGTGATTTATGCTGTATAGATCCCCGGTACCATCCTAATGATTTCATTCAATGAGTATCCAATGCAGTTTGAGTCAGCCTATGGCTGATGCTTAAACACATACTTCAATATGAACCAAATGATAATCAGTACTCCAAATTGAACTGAATTAAACACATTTATATGCATGGGACTATTAAATATATGTGGGTAACATGTTACTTTACCATTTTAGAGGCAAGGGTAGCTTTTACAATAATGTCTTCATAACGGATGTGAATGAGTGATCTATGTCTTAAATCTTTTAATGCCTGAAAAATGATGCACAAGTTCCAATCAAAGTACTTCCACATGATTCTGACCTTTGTTTTTCTTTAGATAAGAGGACAAATAAGCTGAAATGTGATTACCTGTTGGCACTGAATGGATACTATAGTCACTCTTGCATTCAGGAACAATTACTGTAAGTGTTGGTTTGATATTCTTATTTTTAAACTAATTACTATCTTCCACAGTTGTAACACATGTACTATACAGCCCCAGTATCAACAAAGATGCGAGTACACTAATGGATAAACAGCAGTGTAACAGTAATTAAGTTAAATCTCGCAGTTGCTGGTAGGCCAGGTTAATTTTATTCTGGTTGATTTACTTGACATTTTAGGCATTTAGCAGATGCTCTTACCCAGCTTGGATCCTTTCATATGCAATTCATTTATACCACTGGATATAGTCTGAATAAATTAATATTAAGTGCCTTGCTCACGGCAGTGCTCTAACTGGGAATCAAGCCTACAACCTGAGCGTTGCAAGCCCAGTTTCTCTAACCATTATGATACACTGGTTCATCATGAAACAGGCTTTGTCTATGAAAAACATACATTTTACAGCACAAGAAAGTCATATTTGCAGACGTATGCAATCCCACACAAAAGAAACCGAGGGTCCCATTGTCACCAGCACCCGGTTCGAATGACCTTTTTAATTGATATAGAAGCAGTAAGAATGCACTTACTTTTTCCACGCATGGCTTCTGCATGTTGGCTTATTTTTGCCAGACTAAATAGTGACTATTAAATTCCCGTGTTAGATTTCACATGAGGTTCGATTCATGTACTGTTAGGACTTGGTGAGGACTAGATGAGGGTCATTTATATCCAGATATGTAAAAACATAGAATTGAAAGAGGGTGTTTTTTCACATCACTGTAAATTAACATGTACAGTAACGGCTACCCTTCCACTCTGTACTACCCTTCCCTGTACTTTCAGCTGCATCGTCGCCTCCCCACTGCCTCCTGTCTTGCAGGCAGATCCCCACCTGCTTTTGGGGCTGGAGGGCTCGTCTCCATCTTTTGATTCATTTCTACAGTTCTTTGCTTTTGTCTTTACTGCCAAAATCCTGGTGCTGTTTGTGGGGCGAACAATCCCGCATCTATCATGCTTATTGCGCTGGTCCACCGAGAGACATGTGCAGTTTCACCCACCCTGACTCAGAACAAAAAGATTTTACATTATCCACAGACGTACAGAAACCACCATTCACATAATCAATAAACACTGTTAAAAGCCTTTTGTGTTTGAAATGCTCTTTTCCCTGTGAAGAACCATTAGAAAAGAGCAATCTGAGAAAGATGCAATCTGACGCATTTAATTGAAATGCAGATTGGAAGCATTTGTGCTACTAGAGCAGTTTTCATACATTAATCTCCTGTATTATCTGTGCTCAAGGCAAATTTAGCCAATTATGAAACGTACTGCACTCAGAGTATTCATTCAGGAAGTAGGAATGTGACGTGTTATTATTACAGGCTGTTTGTAAAAGAACAAGAAATGCTTATTTATCACTCCACACGTCCACAGGCAGAGAACTGAGCCTTCTGAAATGGACTGTGTTTGAAAAATAGCTTTTCACAAAAATGTCTGCCTCTTCATTAGTCCAGAATGAGCATGCAGGAAGTGCTTCGATCTGGCTGAGTGGAAATTGTACAAATGCTTGACTTCCAAACTAGCACATGATGATAAGGAAAACAGTCCGAACTATGAATCCATTCGACAAAAATGTCAAAATTAGCTTCAGATAAATTTGATCGGTGATGAACAGAAATGCTTGTTATAGACTTTTGATTGCAAAAGGCACAAATTGCACTAAACATTTTACGTTTTCGGAGTTGAATTCTCCCGTAGAAAAATGAATTGACATCCTTTGGATGCCTTCTGTCTTTTCAGCAAATGGTTTATGCCAATAGAATATCTCAGAGGGGTTAACCTCATTAGAGAGACCAGCATTTGGTATCCATGCTTTGATGGTGGCAAATGCAATACAGCCACATTCACAAACCCACCACACTGCAGAACCCGGTGTTCAATGCTGCATTGATTGTGAGCTGTATCAGGTTAATTGCAGGGTGTGAAAGAACTAAGTTCTGCCGCTATGTTGAATGTTCAATTCAAAAACAGACTGTCGGCCTTCTTGCCACTTCTTTATTAGATTCGACTCGCACCTACTATAAAAAAAAACAGGCTCTATCTCAGCCAGCAGCTTAAAGGGCGAGCCGGGTTTAGTAGTGTTTTAAGTCATGTGTCTTCAGACTCTATTCTACATATTTTAGTCATAGCTCAATCTCAATGCCCCCTGTGTGGGTGCTTACTTTTAGATTTGACAGAATGTACACCCAGACAAAGAGCTTTGTTTAAGCCCCCTTTGGATTATATTGTACGTATTTTTTTCTCTCTCAAACAACTCCACATTGAGTATTGGTAAGATACTGGTTTTCTTTATACGATGTCCCATGATGTATACCTTCTTGTGAAATATTTTCCGAATTAATCAGAATGCTTGAGGTTCACATTACAAATGTTAAACGATATATAGTGCACTCCTAGCTGACCGGAGACAGTCGGGGAAAGGGACGGCCTGGACGGAGCCAGGCGGAGGCTGGACTGGAACCAGAACAGTCCGAAGCTCAACAGGAGCGGGCGACCAAGGTCAGGAACGGACGGGAACAGGCGCGGGGCCCGCGGGCAGGAACAGGTGGGAATAGACGCAGGGGACCGAGGTCAGGGTCAGGCGCTGCAGCCTGGGGGGGGGAACAGGCGCTTCAGTCTGGGGGGGGAATCAGGTGCTTCAGCCTGGGGGGGGGGGGAATCAGGCGCTTCAGCCTGGGGGGGGAATCAGGTGCTTCAGCCTGGGGGGGGGGAATCAGGCGCTTCAGCCTGGGGGGGGGGAACAGGCGCTTCAGCCTGGGGGGGAATCAGGCGCTTCAGCCTGGGGGGGGGGGGGAACAGGTGCTTCAGCCTGGGGGGGGGATCAGGCGCTTCAGTCTGGGGGGGGAATCAGGTGCTTCAGCCTGGGGGGGGGAATCAGGCGCTTCAGCCTGGGGGGGGGGGGAACAGGCGCTTCAGCCTGGGGGGGAATCAGGTGCTTCAGCCTGGGGGGGGGATCAGGCGCTTCAGTCTGGGGGGGGGAATCAGGTGCTTCAGCCTGGGGGATAGGAACAGGAGCAGGGGAACCACAGTAGGCGCAGGCACATGCGGCCTGGTCCAGGCGTACAGCCTGGGGGTCAGGCACTCAGCCTGGGGGGGTCAGGAACTCAGACGGGTCAGGAGGGAGCCTTGGAGGGAGCCACCAGGGGAACAGATGACAGGACAAGACCAGAGCAGACGGACAAAACAAACCATAAAGAACAATAACACGCATGACCTGAACGAGGACCAAACTCACAAGACCAGGGCAAGACGCGACAAGAACATGACGAGAACACTGGGAGATCCGGCCCCGAACACCGAATGGAACGAGCAACAGGTGGGGGAAGGCTAACGAGGACACGAGATGGAAACACAATGCAGGTGCGGGGAGTGTAGGAACACGAGGGGAAGGAGGGATGGAAAACACGGGGTGGACTGTGAGACAAACGGAAGACCAGGGACGGAACACAGGGACCTCACAAGTCTTTTTATGTTGTTGGGTCACAGACATCAGGAAGTCATGCCATAAAAAGGAAATGCAACCAAATATTAAATATAATAACTTTATTTAAGTTTATGTTAATTTGTCCAATTCATTTTGGTGCCCTAAATGGGGGGGGGGGGGGGGGGGGGGCTATGTGTAAAAATGGCTACAATTGCTACAACGGTTCACGCCGATATGGATGTAAAAACCCTCAAATTAAAACTGAAAGTCTGACTTTAACCTCATAGTCACTGTTCCATTTCAAATCCAATGTGCTGGAGTACAGAGCCAAAACAAAGAAAAATGTGTCACTCTCCTAATACTTTTGGAGTGCACGGGAATACCACAATATATTCTGAAATGTATTATACATTATAAGTGACATATTTTGCATTATATTTGCATATAAATATGTTAAATATATATGTTTTCATATGTACCCACTTTTTCCCCCCCTATTTAGGGAGCCATTAGCCATTGACATCTGTAAATAAGCACTGGATGGAGCTGCCTCCCTACTCTGGCACATAGCCTCCTATCTCAGACACCTTGTCTCTCCGGCCTTCATTTTGTTAACTGTTCAACTCAACTTTGCGTCCCTTCCCAGTGGATAAACAAAGATTTGTGTGTAAATGCTCAAACAGCTTGGAATTCGACATGGGATGTGAGGATGTGTAAATGTTTATACTGGTTCATTGAGTAAATGAACACTTCTCCAACGCAGCGCTTTCTGAGGAATCAGTGCTTCTACTCGAGGAGGTCCGGGGAATGCTCATTTACAGAGGATTATGTGAGTACTCTGTAATCCTGTTTGACATTACACCTCTCCAAGGGGGACGTCCGTGCTCTGACTCTGAAGACTCCCATGTCATTGGCTAAAAAAAATAATTATTCTCTCCCTCTCCACCTCAGCTGATGTGTGGTGAGCATACTGGCGCAAAATGGCTGCCGTTGCATCACCCAGGTGGGTGCTACACATTGGTGGTGGTAGAGGCGAGTTTCCCCCCTCATCATTGTAAAGCGCTTTGAGTATCTAGAAAGGCGCTATATAAATGCCATGCATTATTATTATGTCAATGTCCCAGTGGTCATACCCTGTTTACACTGGAAACATTGACAAATTTTTAATAAGGAGCAGAGAGAAAAAGAGAAAGACAATTCCTCCCTATGACACTCTGCTTAAAGGCATACTGAACTTTGTTAGAACATAATATTGTATAGCTTCCTGGCCCCGATATGAGTCGTAATATTCACGCTCATCTTCAAGACTTGCTCCAGTGGGCAGCAACTGGCCAATGGAGAATGTCGTTTTTTTCTCTCTTTTTTCACTTTTTGTTCCTTTTCTTTCTGTCATATTCCCTTCTCAGCTTCCTCAGTAGTATTTTTGAGTGGATGAGGCAAAAGACAGAACTTTGTAATAAATGACCTTTAAGGATTTCTAAAGCGTATTATTCCTCATCCAGCCACTGCTGACTCCATGAGGAATGCTGCAAAGCAACACTAGTGAATGACACCCCGTCTGCTCTATTGTGAACCCTTGAGGAGGACGTGAAAGGCTCAGTGTGGTCCTTCACTCAAGCCTCTGTCTCCCAGCAAGAAATGAGCGGTCACTGGTGTAGAGTGTAGAAACCACTATCTCCATAGCTGCAGATCACAAAACACAATTATAGACCGCAGTACTCACACCATCATAGTCGATACTGTGCCCCTCCACCCAGTCCCAGAGTGTGTCACCTCTGAAATATTTAAGGACAAATGTCACTTGCTGTTTTGTCACCTGGGCACCTGTCCTGTATCATTTTTTTGCCATTTCAAAACCTGTAATAAATAAATAAATAAATAAAAAGATCAATTTAACCCTTTGAGGAACACAGCTGAATATCCTCACAATATGTCCCATAGCATGAGCTAGGTTTTTAGAGTTGAACAGATTTAAATTCTGCGTCAAATTATTCCTATTGCTCAGCATATCCTTCTAAACCCCCCTTGTGTCATTTTTATCTT